>CM039666.1:25233024-25238024 GCA_022405105.1 Aristolochia contorta | reverse complement strand
CCAAGACACTTTAAAAGAAATTAGTCAAATGGCCGTTCAAATACCAATAGAAACTTACGCAGTTACTATTACTCTATATAATCCTATAGCAACCCTTATTACACTTTCTTGTAGAGTATGGTTTAATAGTAATGAATTTCTGAATCTAACAGCTACTTTAGATACAGGTAGTACTAAGAGCCTCATAGGACATTCCCTAGTACCAGAAAAATTTCACAAATTACTTCCATACAAAATCTTTACTAAAACTGTAGAAAACCAAACTATGGAAATAAAAAATTACATAGAACCGACAGGAATACAATTTTTAGATTTTGCAGGTAACTACAGTTCAAAATATGATTTACCACAGGTAAATATTTCTCCCCGAGAAACTAGGCCCACAGTATTTCTTTTAGGATTAAATTTCCTATGTAGTTTAAATGGTAGTATAACCTTAGCCAAAAATTATCTTACACTTAGTAAACAGGTTTACAGCTTTCCTACAAATAGATATAATAAAACAGCAGAGTTCGCCCAAAAGCGTGGTGGACAAGGATCATTAGAATTTTTAAAACAAGAATCTCCTAAAGAAAAAAGCCAAGTTAATATAGAAAATGAAACTTACAAACTTTTAGGACAATTTGCCGGTATGGAATTAGAAAAAGGACCAGACTTAGAAAATAAAATTACGCACTCTATAATTCAAAAGTTAGAAAACTAGGATTTATAGGAGAAGACATTTCCAAAAGTAAAGTAAATCATATAGTAAAAAATGAAAATTAAAATCCTGATATTAGAATAGTAACTGCAAATATAGATTATACCCCAGCAGATAAAGAAGAATTTAAGAAACAAATTAAGGAACTCCTAGATTTAAAACTTATCCAAAAATCAGATAGTCCACATAGATCAGCCGCCTTTCTAGTTAGAAACCATAGCGAATTAAAAAGAGGAAAGGCTAGAATAGTCTATAATTATAAAAGACTTAATGATAATACAATAGATGATGCCTATAACATTCCAAACAAAGACTCTCTTATTAGATTAATACAAAATAAACAAGTCTTTAGCAAATTTGATTTAAAATCCGGGTTCAACCAGTTAAAATTAGAAGAATGGTTTAAACCCTGGACAGCTTTTACTTGTTCGGAAGGACATTTTGAATGGAATGTTCTTAGTTTTGGTTTAAAAAAGGCACATGCAGTTTTTCAAAGATTTATGGATTCTATGTTTTTAAATTACTCTTTTTGTTTAGTTTATATTGATGATATTTTAGTAGCAAGTGAAAATATAAAAGAACATGAGAAACATTTACAGATAGTCTTAAAAGAAATTGAGAAAAATGGTCTAGAAGTAAGTAAAAAGAAAATGGAATTATTTAAGAAAAAGATTGCATTTTTAGGTTTAGAAATAGGCTGTGGAAATATAGAGTTACAACGTCATATAACTGAAAAGCTTTTAAACTTTCCAGATAAAATAGGCAGTGTAAAACAATTACAGGCTTTCTTAGGACTTTTAAATTATGCTAGAAAATTTATTCCAAACCTTAGTAAATTAGCGACCATTATATAGTAAGCTCACTAAAAATGGGCAAAAACACTTTAATAAGGAAGACGCTATACTAGTTCAAAAGATTAAAAATGAAATTAGAAAATTTAAATCGTTAGAATTACCTTTAGTAACAGATTATATTATTATTGAATGCGACGGATCAAAGAAGGTTGGGGAGCAGTAATGCTCTGTAAACCCAACAAATACAGTAGCAAAGAAACAGAGAGAATAGCTGCTTATGCGAGTGGAAATTTTACCAAGAAAGGTAAAAATTGGGCTTCTTTAGATTATGAAATAGAAGCCCTGATAAATGCATTAGATAAGTTTAGACTTTATTTACAAAACGAATTTACGGTTAGAACAAACTGCGAAGGTATAGTAAAATTTCTTAATAATGAACATAGTAAAAAAGCCAATAGAACCAGATGGGTAAATCTACAGAATCTTATCCAAGGTAGTGGTTATACAATAAAATTTGAACATATAAAAGGTAAAAATAACAGTTTAGCAGATTTACTTTCTCAAACTATTAACAAATTCTTTGCAACAGGATATGTCAAAGGTTCTAAAGATCAAGAAGAAGAAGCCTAGTGCTTCTTCACCAATTAGCTTCGACAGCCAAGAAGAATCGAGCATTCCCATGAATCTCGATATAAACACAGAAGAAATTCAAAAATTAGTTTCGACATATGCAAGTAGCTCGAACAGTAAGTCTCCTTCGGAATCTTATAAAATCCAACAGACACAGATTCCACAGACTTCTCCCTCTGCTTTCATTAGGGTTCGACACTACTCGAGATTCCAAAGACAGATTCCAAACAACAATTAGTATTCGGAACAATTAGCTTACAAACATACAAGGAAGTTCCAAGGAAGTTTCGGCCTTATCAAGGCCTAGTTATCGGCGAATCTCAACAGTGCCTACTTGACAACTTATGGCACATTCAAACACTTCCTCAAGCTACTACATTTAAAGCCCAGTGTCTGAACGCCCTAAGTTACTATTTTTCAGAGAAAATTTCCAAAAAAGACCTTCGAAAGTATACACATTATGTTATATTTAGAGGTCTAAAGACCAGAATATTCCACAGTTTCGACAGCGTTCGAAAGTATATACTAATAGATCATCCCATATATAAGGGATACTACAGTTTTGTTGAAGCCCTCCAGGCTGCCAGAGAATCTTTAGGCCATAATTTCTTTATTGAGGCCGAAGAAATTAGAAGTTATGCCGATATTACAAAAGAGTCCTCCAAAGCCTTTGAAGAACTACGGATACGAGTACATCTGGCTGAGACACAAATTCTACAAAAAGAACAACAGATTGAACAAGGCCAGAAATACACAGAGAATTACAACAAAGGTTACAGAAAGTTGAAGAAGAGAAAATTTCAATCTGCCGACAGCTTGAAATTATGGAAAAATTAATGCAAAAGGTAAACAAAGAAAATAGGCTGTTGAGCAGCGATTAGAAAAGCGACAACAATCCTGCATGTAAAGTATGAGTTCTTTAGAAACAGATTGATGGATCTTCCGCATGTGCTACTCTAAAACCTCTATTTGACAGATGGCCAGAATCCAACTTTCTCGAGAAAGAACAGAGGCCAACCATTTTACAGAATTTATTGCCACACAAAGGGTATTTCAACAGATATATTTTAGTGAACAAGGATTCAGGTATAAAGGAGTAATAGTGACACAAGGATTCGAAAAAGAAGTTTCTCAACTCAAACTCCAGATCGACCTAAATATAACCGACCTTCCAAAATCCCTCATTCTAAAATATTATTACATGGGGATGGTCGATTCCTTTAAATTTATGTTAGATGAAGATGAGAAGATGGAAGAATTTCTCCAATTATTTGGAGAAAGATTCTTTTTAGTAGGAGGCAATATAGCCTACGGAGGATGGAAGGGAAGTAGCGATAAACTACTTTGTAAAATCTGGTCAACCCTTCCTAGGATGGAAAAATTAGAGTTTACCCTGCCAAAGAGAAGAATTATATTCGGCTGGGATTTTAGACACATAGACCCTTATGACTACAACTTCATAGAAAAGATCGACGTCTATAGACATTTCCAAAGAGAAGAAAAAATTTAGGAAGACATCAACAGTGGTATTCCAGACACCCATCGTGCGCTGAAAAGAGAGATTCGACATTATCTTCGACAAGACACTCTTTTGGAAAGAGATTCTTTCTTTTATTCTTTTGTAATCATGAAGGAAACTTTATGAGATGCCTTCTTATCTTTTGAATTATTGTATCTTAGCAGTTAAGGCTTCTCCGTCTATATAAGGAGACCTTACCTTCATTTGTAAACACACGAAGTTTTTGAAATCAATGAGAAACACTCAGTTTGCTCTCATGGCCTTCTAAACTTCTCTCTTTTCCCATGGCTTCCTAGATAGAATTTTCCTTTGATCTTTATTTTTCTAAGTTCCCCTATGATATAAAAAAAATCCAAAAAGAAACATTCACTCGGCTGTACATTCTGAAGGTTTTTCCTGCTCATCTTCTTCCTCCTCTTCCTCCGTCCGTTCTTCCTGTAAGTATCTTGTTGTTTAGTTTCCTTTTGTTTTTATTTATTTAATTTGCCTTTTCCGCTCTATTTCTGTTTCCTCTTCCATTTTTCCATTATGTCTAATTATTTTTGGGGTTTAGTTTTTTATTTTATTGTCTTCTACTTGCCGCCGTTTATATCGGCAAGTTTTTCTTATTTTTGTCGTAAAGTTACCGTGAGCACGCAAAAATTACACAGTCTCTCAAAATGGTATCAGAGCGAGGTTTTCCTAAAAATAACTTAAGAAAGTATAAAATATCAGTCGAAAAATATATTGGTTGAAAATAATTTAGATATTATCGAAAGATCATTTTTAGATGGATTATGCCGAATCGCTTGCTCCTCGCAGGATGACTTATAACTGATTAAGGATGTCTATCTAGTTTAGAGAAGTTTAATTGTAGAGGTCCTTCGTTCTTAAAGTAATATCGTGTTAAGTTGCAAAAGATCTAAACAAGCCAAGGGCAGATGAGTAAGTCCCTACGGAACTCTTCAGAGTGAGCAACAAAATTCGATATTATCAAAAAACAACGGAACTTGAGGTTAAGCGAATCTTAACTCGGTAGAAAATCCTAAAGGATTATAAGTTTCATAAGCCAACTACGAGTATAGGCAGGTAGAGGTTTAACGGTAGAAATGATCTGACTGTAATATTTGAACGATCTAAACCAAAGTATTCAAGACTGATACAATACTCTCTTAAAGTTTAAGCTGGATTACTCACTCTTTTAACAAATTGTTGACTGTTAAATTATTTCATGTGTTTACTTGACACTTTATTTGTGTATCTATTATCACTTTGCCGAGTGATTGTTATATGCTTTAACCTTAAATATCTAAGGGAGCTAGGACTTTAATAAGGAAAATTCATCTAGGAGCCTGGGAAGCCTCCTCCATCTGATTTA
>CM039666.1:25205524-25215524 GCA_022405105.1 Aristolochia contorta | reverse complement strand
GAGAGAGAGAGAGAGAGAGAGAGAGAGAGAGAGAGAGAGAGAGAGAGAGAGAGAGAGAGAGAGAGAGAGAGAGAGAGAGAGAGAGAGATTTTTGAGAGAGAGATTTTGAGAGAGAGAGAGAGAGAGAGAGAGAGAGAGAGAGAGAGAGAGAGAGAGAGAGAGATTTTGAGAGAGAGAGAGAGAGAGAGAGAGAGAGAGAGAGAGAGAGAGAGAGAGAGAGAGAGAGAGAGAGAGAGAGAGAGAGAGAGAGAGAGAGAGAGAGAGAGAGAGAGAGAGAGAGAGAGAGAGAGAGAGAGAGAGAGAGAGAGAGAGAGAGAGAGAGAGAGAGAGAGAGAGAGAGAGAGAGAGAGAGAGAGAGAGAGATTTTGAGAGAGAGAGAGAGAGAGAGAGAGAGAGAGAGAGAGAGAGAGAGAGAGAGAGAGAGAGAGAGAGAGAGAGAGAGAGAGAGAGAGAGAGAGAGAGAGAGAGAGAGAGAGAGAGAGAGAGAGAGAGAGAGAGAGAGAGAGAGAGAGAGAGAGAGAGAGAGAGAGAGAGAGAGAGAGAGAGAGAGAGAGGAGAGAGAGAGAGAGAGAGAGAGAGAGAGAGAGAGAGAGAGAGAGAGAGAGAGAGAGAGAGAGAGAGAGAGAGAGAGAGAGAGAGAGAGAGAGAGAGAGAGAGAGAGAGAGAGAGAGAGAGAGAGAGAGAGAGAGAGAGAGAGAGAGAGAGAGAGAGAGAGAGAGAGAGAGAGAGAGAGAGAGAGAGAGAGAGAGAGAGAGAGAGAGAGAGAGAGAGAGAGAGAGAGAGAGAGAGAGAGAGAGAGAGAGAGAGAGAGAGAGAGAGAGATTTTGAGAGAGAGATTGAGAGAGAGAGAGAGAGAGAGAGAGAGAGAGAGAGAGAGAGAGAGAGAGAGAGAGAGAGAGAGAGAGAGAGAGAGAGATTTGAGAGAGAGAGAGAGAGAGAGAGAGAGAGAGAGAGAGAGAGAGAGAGAGAGAGAGAGAGAGAGAGAGAGAGAGAGAGAGAGAGAGAGAGAGAGAGAGAGAGAGAGAGAGAGAGAGAGAGAGAGAGAGAGAGAGAGAGAGAGAGAGAGAGAGAGAGAGAGAGAGAGAGAGAGAGAGAGAGAGAGAGAGAGAGAGAGAGAGAGAGAGAGAGAGAGAGAGAGAGAGAGAGAGAGAGAGAGAGAGAGAGAGAGAGAGAGAGAGAGAGAGAGAGAGAGAGAGAGAGAGAGAGAGAGAGAGAGAGAGAGAGAGAGAGAGAGAGAGAGAGAGAGAGAGAGAGAGAGAGAGAGAGAGAGAGAGAGAGAGAGAGAGAGAGAGAGAGAGAGAGAGAGAGAGAGAGAGAGATTTTGAGAGAGAGAGAGAGAGAGAGAGAGAGAGAGAGAGATTGAGAGAGAGAGAGAGAGAGAGAGAGAGAGAGAGAGAGAGAGAGAGAGAGAGAGAGAGAGAGAGAGAGAGAGAGAGAGAGAGATTTCAGAGAGAGAGAGAGAGAGAGAGAGAGAGAGAGAGAGAGAGAGAGAGAGAGAGAGAGAGAGAGAGAGAGAGAGAGAGAGAGAGAGAGAGAGAGAGAGAGAGAGAGAGAGAGAGAGAGAGAGAGAGAGAGAGAGAGAGAGAGAGAGAGAGAGAGAGAGAGAGAGAGAGAGAGAGAGAGAGAGAGAGAGAGAGAGAGAGAGAGAGAGAGAGAGAGAGAGAGAGAGAGAGAGAGAGAGAGAGAGAGAGAGAGAGAGAGAGAGAGAGAGAGAGAGAGAGAGAGAGAGAGAGAGAGAGAGAGAGAGATTTTGAGAGAGAGAGAGATTTTGAGAGAGAGAGAGAGAGAGAGAGAGAGAGAGAGAGAGAGAGAGAGAGAGAGAGAGAGAGAGAGAGAGAGAGAGAGAGAGAGAGAGAGAGAGAGAGAGAGAGAGAGAGAGAGAGAGAGAGAGAGAGAGAGAGAGAGAGAGAGAGAGAGAGAGAGAGAGAGAGAGAGAGAGATTTTGAGAGAGAGAGAGAGAGAGAGAGAGAGAGAGAGAGAGAGAGAGAGAGAGAGAGAGAGAGAGAGAGAGAGAGAGAGAGAGAGAGAGAGAGAGAGAGAGAGAGAGAGAGAGAGAGAGAGAGAGAGAGAGAGAGAGAGAGAGAGAGAGAGAGAGAGAGAGAGAGAGAGAGAGAGAGAGAGAGAGAGAGAGAGAGAGAGAGAGAGAGAGAGAGAGAGAGAGAGAGAGAGAGATTGAGAGAGAGAGAGATTTTGAGAGAGAGAGAGAGAGAGAGAGAGAGAGAGAGAGAGAGAGAGAGAGAGAGAGAGAGAGAGAGAGAGAGAGAGAGAGAGAGAGAGAGAGAGAGAGAGAGAGAGAGAGAGAGAGAGAGAGAGAGAGAGAGAGAGAGAGAGAGAGAGAGAGAGAGAGAGAGAGAGAGAGAGAGAGAGAGAGAGAGAGAGAGATTTTTGAGATTTTGAGAGAGAGAGAGAGAGAGAGAGAGAGAGAGAGAGAGAGAGAGAGAGAGAGAGAGAGAGAGAGAGAGAGAGAGAGAGAGAGAGAGAGAGAGAGAGAGAGAGAGAGAGAGAGAGAGAGAGAGAG
Source organism: Aristolochia contorta (assembly GCA_022405105.1). Classification (NCBI taxonomy): domain Eukaryota; kingdom Viridiplantae; phylum Streptophyta; class Magnoliopsida; order Piperales; family Aristolochiaceae; genus Aristolochia; species Aristolochia contorta. The sequence goes on along the minus strand of CM039666.1, from coordinate 25,213,006 downwards.
AGAGAGAGAGAGAGAGAGAGAGAGAGAGAGAGAGAGAGAGAGAGAGAGAGAGAGAGAGAGAGAGAGAGAGAGAGAGAGAGAGAGAGAGAGAGAGAGAGAGAGAGAGAGAGAGAGAGAGAGAGAGAGAGAGAGAGAGAGAGATTTGAGAGAGAGAGAGAGAGAGAGAGAGAGAGAGAGAGAGAGAGAGAGAGAGAGAGAGAGAGAGAGAGAGAGAGAGAGAGAGAGAGAGAGAGAGAGAGAGAGAGAGAGAGAGAGAGAGAGAGAGAGAGAGAGAGAGAGAGAGAGAGAGAGAGAGAGAGAGAGAGAGAGAGAGAGAGAGAGAGAGAGAGAGAGAGAGAGAGAGAGAGAGAGAGAGAGAGAGAGAGAGAGAGAGAGAGAGAGAGAGAGAGAGAGAGAGAGAGAGAGAGATTTTGAGAGAGAGAGAGAGAGAGAGAGAGAGAGAGAGAGAGAGAGAGAGAGAGAGAGAGAGAGAGAGAGAGAGAGAGAGAGAGAGAGAGAGAGAGAGAGAGAGAGAGAGAGAGAGAGAGAGAGAGAGAGAGAGAGAGAGAGAGAGAGAGAGAGAGAGAGAGAGAGAGAGAGAGATTTTGAGAGAGAGAGAGAGAGAGAGAGAGAGAGAGAGAGAAAGAGCGAGAGAGAGAGAGAGAAAGAGCGAGAGAAAGATAGATAGATAGAGAGAGAGAGAGAGAGAGAGAGATTTGAGAGAGAGAGATTTGAGAGAGAGAGAGAGAGAGAGAGAGAGAGAGAGAGAGAGAGAGAGAGAGAGAGATTTTGAGAGAGAGAGAGAGAGAGAGAGAGAGAGAGAGAGAGAGAGAGAGAGAGAGAGAGAGAGAGAGAGAGAGAGAGAGAGAGAGAGAGAGAGAGAGAGAGAGAGAGAGAGAGAGAGAGAGAGAGAGAGAGAGAGAGAGAGAGAGAGAGAGAGAGAGAGAGAGAGAGAGAGAGAGAGAGAGAGAGAGAGAGAGAGAGAGAGAGAGAGAGAGAGAGAGAGAGAGAGAGAGAGAGAGAGAGAGAGAGAGAGAGAGAGAGAGAGAGAGAGAGAGAGAGAGAGAGAGAGAGAGAGAGAGAGAGAGAGAGAGAGAGAGAGAGAGAGAGAGAGAGAGAGAGAGAGAGAGAGAGAGAGAGAGAGAGATTTTGAGAGAGAGAGAGAGAGAGAGAGAGAGAGAGAGAGAGAGAGAGAGATTGAGAGAGAGAGAGAGAGAGAGAGAGAGAGAGAGAGAGAGAGAGAGAGAGAGAGAGAGAGAGAGAGAGAGAGAGAGAGAGAGAGAGAGAGAGAGAGAGAGAGAGAGAGAGAGAGAGAGAGAGAGAGAGAGAGAGAGAGAGAGAGAGAGAGAGAGAGAGAGAGAGAGAGAGAGAGAGAGAGAGATTTTGAGAGAGAGAGAGAGAGAGAGAGAGAGAGAGAGAGAGAGAGAGAGAGAGAGAGAGAGAGAGAGAGAGAGAGAGAGAGAGAGAGAGAGAGAGAGAGAGAGAGAGAGAGAGAGAGAGAGATTTTGAGAGAGAGAGAGAGAGAGAGAGAGAGAGAGATTGAGAGAGAGAGAGAGAGAGAGAGAGAGAGAGAGAGAGAGAGAGAGAGAGAGAGAGAGAGAGAGAGAGAGAGAGAGAGAGAGAGAGAGAGAGAGAGAGAGAGAGAGAGAGAGAGAGAGAGAGAGAGAGAGAGAGAGAGAGAGAGAGAGAGAGAGAGAGAGAGAGAGAGAGAGAGAGAGAGAGAGAGAGAGAGAGAGAGAGAGAGAGAGAGAGAGAGAGAGAGAGAGAGAGAGAGAGAGAGAGAGAGAGAGAGAGAGAGAGAGAGAGAGAGAGAGAGAGAGAGAGAGAGAGAGAGAGAGAGAGAGAGAGAGAGAGAGAGAGAGAGAGAGAGAGAGAGAGAGAGAGAGAGAGAGAGAGAGAGAGAGAGAGAGAGAGAGAGAGAGAGAGAGAGAGAGAGAGAGAGAGAGAGAGAGAGAGAGAGAGAGAGAGAGAGAGAGAGAGAGAGAGAGAGATTTTGAGAGAGAGAGATTTTGAGAGAGAGAGAGAGAGATTTTGAGAGAGAGAGAGAGAGAGAGAGAGAGAGAGAGAGAGAGAGAGAGAGAGAGAGAGAGAGAGAGAGAGAGAGAGAGAGAGAGAGAGAGAGAGAGAGAGAGAGAGAGAGAGATTTGAGAGAGAGAGAGAGAGAGAGAGAGAGAGAGAGAGAGAGAGAGAGAGAGAGAGAGAGAGAGAGAGAGAGAGAGAGAGAGAGAGAGAGAGAGAGAGAGAGAGAGAGAGAGAGAGAGATTTGAGAGAGAGAGAGAGAGAGAGAGAGAGAGAGAGAGAGAGAGAGAGAGAGAGAGAGAGAGAGAGAGATTTTGAGAGAGAGAGAGAGAGAGAGAGAGAGAGAGAGAGAGAGAGAGAGAGAGAGAGAGAGAGAGAGAGAGAGAGAGAGAGAGAGAGAGAGAGAGAGAGAGAGAGAGAGAGAGAGAGAGAGAGAGAGAGAGAGAGAGAGAGAGAGAGAGAGAGAGAGAGAGAGAGAGAGAGAGAGAGAGAGAGAGAGAGAGAGAGAGAGAGAGAGAGAGAGAGAGAGAGATTTTGAGAGAGAGAGAGAGAGAGAGAGAGATTTGAGAGAGAGAGAGAGAGAGAGAGAGAGAGAGAGAGAGAGAGAGAGAGATTGAGAGAGAGAGAGAGAGAGAGAGAGAGAGAGAGAGAGAGAGAGAGAGATTTTGAGAGAGATTTGAGAGAGAGAGAGAGAGAGAGAGAGAGAGAGAGAGAGAGAGAGAGAGAGAGAGAGAGAGAGAGAGAGAGAGAGAGAGAGAGAGAGAGAGAGAGAGAGAGAGAGAGAGAGAGAGAGAGAGAGAGAGAGAGAGAGAGAGAGAGAGAGAGAGAGATTTTGAGAGAGAGAGAGAGAGAGAGAGAGAGAGAGAGAGAGATTTGAGAGAGAGAGAGAGAGAGAGAGAGAGAGAGATTTTGAGAGAGGAGAGAGAGAGAGAGAGAGAGAGAGAGAGAGAGAGAGAGAGAGAGAGAGAGAGAGAGAGAGAGAGAGAGAGAGAGAGAGAGAGAGAGAGAGAGAGAGAGAGAGAGAGAGAGAGAGAGAGAGAGAGAGAGAGAGAGAGAGAGAGAGAGAGAGAGAGAGAGAGAGAGAGAGAGAGAGAGAGAGAGATTTTGAGAGAGAGATTTTGAGAGAGAGAGAGAGAGAGAGAGAGAGAGAGAGAGAGAGAGAGAGAGAGAGAGAGAGAGAGAGAGAGAGAGAGAGAGAGAGAGAGAGAGAGAGAGAGAGAGAGAGAGAGAGAGAGAGAGAGAGAGAGAGAGAGAGAGAGAGAGAGAGAGAGAGAGAGAGAGAGAGAGAGAGAGAGAGAGAGAGAGGAGAGAGAGAGAGAGAGAGAGAGAGAGAGAGAGAGAGAGAGAGAGAGAGAGAGAGAGAGAGAGAGAGAGAGAGAGAGAGAGAGAGAGAGAGAGAGAGAGAGAGAGAGAGAGAGAGAGAGAGATTTTGAGAGAGAGAGAGAGAGAGAGAGAGAGAGAGAGAGAGATTTTGAGAGAGAGAGAGAGAGATTTGAGAGAGAGAGAGAGAGAGAGAGAGAGAGAGAGAGAGAGAGAGAGAGAGAGAGAGAGAGAGAGAGAGAGAGATTTTGAGAGAGAGAGAGAGAGAGAGAGAGAGAGAGAGAGAGAGAGAGAGAGAGAGAGAGAGAGAGAGAGAGAGAGATTTAGAGAGAGAGAGAGAGAGAGAGAGAGATTTTGAGAGAGAGAGAGAGAGAGAGAGAGAGAGAGAGAGAGAGAGAGAGAGAGAGAGAGATTTAGAGAGAGAGAGAGAGAGAGAGAGAGAGAGAGAGAGAGAGAGAGAGAGTTTGAGAGAGAGACAGAGAGAGAGAGAGAGAGAGAGAGAGAGAGAGAGAGAGAGAGAGAGAGAGAGAGAGAGAGAGAGAGAGAGAGAGAGAGGGAGATTTTGAGAGAGATGAGAGAGAGAGAGAGAGAGAGAGAGAGAGAGAGAGAGAGAGAGAGAGAGAGAGAGAGAGAGAGAGAGAGAGAGAGAGAGAGAGAGAGAGAGAGTTTTTGAGAGAGAGAGAGAGAGAGAGAGAGAGAGAGAGAGAGAGAGAGAGAGAGAGAGAGAGAGAGAGAGAGAGAGAGAGAGAGAGAGAGAGAGAGAGATTGAGAGATTTTCAGAGAGAGAGAGAGAGAGAGAGAGAGAGAGAGAGAGAGAGAGAGAGAGAGAGAGAGAGAGAGAGAGAGAGAGAGAGAGAGAGTTTTGAGAGAGAGAGAGAGAGAGAGAGAGAGAGAGAGAGTTTAAGAGAGAGAGAGAGAGAGAGAGAGAGAGAGATTTTGAGAGAGAGAGAGAGAGAGAGAGAGTTTCTGAGAGAATTAGAGACGAGACTAAGAGAGAGAGAGAGAGAGGAAATATTTCACTATCTCAAAGAAGGAGTACAAAATACTACATCGTGATTTTGTGCCTATTGCAGGCTTTAAACACTCAACTCAACTTCTCCTGCTTCTCAGCTTCTAAACTAAAGCTATCTTGCACATTGAGATTTATCTGGTTGTGTTATTTCAGAAGAAGCTGAAGCCTCCTATTTATAGGAGGCCTTCTTCACGACGCCCACCTTGGTCGGCACCGCCTTAGTCGGCGAACGCTGCCCCGCCTTGGTCGGCGCCCGCAATGTTAGGCGCCGCAATGCGGCGCCCGCCTGGTTCGGGCGCCCGCCATGGTTGGCGCGCCGCCATGGTTGGCGCCGCACGCGGCGCCCGCAACGCGGGCGCCCGCCTGGTTCGGGCTGCTCGGGCGCATGTCACGCGGCGCCCGCCATGCCCCTTAATGAAACCCCACGATTTCATAAAGGGGGTTGTATTTAATTAAGTGGGTGGGAATCCCACTTATTAGTGGGACCCACCCACTATAATTGTCTCCATCTTTAACAATCTCCCAATTGGAGACAACATTCTTCAAAGATAGTGGAATCTGGTGGGCATCTTCTTATGTCTTCACCGCAGAAGACCAATCAAGCCGAGCACAACCCAGTTTCTCTTGGTTACCGCCTTGGCCATCATGTCGGCTGGGTTTTTCGCACTTTGAATTTTTTAAGTTTCAACACCCATCCTCCAAGAGTGATCTGATGAAATGATATCGAGTCCAATATGCTTCGCCCTCAATGAAATGCAGAATTCTTCGCAAGATGTATTGCACTGACTATCACTATGCAAAATATTCTTCTCCGGTCGCAACCCACCCCTGCTAACAAACCTTGTAACCATATAATTTCTTTGCTAGCTTCAGTTACTGCCACGCACTCGCTTCTGTAGTTGATAACACAACAATCTTCCTCAGATGGCGTAAATCCAACTAATCGCAGTAGCACCAATCGTAAAGACATAACCTGTAGTACTCCTCCCCGCGATCTACCTCACCAGCAAAATTCGCGCTCACGAAACCTCGTGAGTGTTACATCGCCTGCCGAAAACATAAGCATTTCAGTACTTCGTAGATATCTCAATATCCACTTTATCGCTTCCCAATGCTGCTTCCGTGATTTGCCATAAATCTGCTCACAACTCCCATCGCATAAGCAATATCTGGTCTCGTGCAAACCATGGCATACATCAAACTTCCAATGGCTGAGGCGATGGAATTTTAGCCATGAAGTGTTTCTCCTCCTCGGTCTTAGGAGACTGGTCCTTCGACAAACGGAAGTGATTTGTTAATGGCGGTCGACAGGTTTTGCAAAGGCTCATGCTGAACCTTTGAAGAACTTGATTAATATATTTGATCTGTGGACAACCGCAAAACACCATTTTGTTTGTCTCGACAAATTCTCATCCCTAGAATTTGTTTTGCTTCACCTAAGTCCTTCATTTCGAATTTCGCCGATAATTGCTTTTTCAACTTAATCTCGCCCATAAACCGATCCGGCTACTAACATGTCGCCGACATAAAGTAGCAAAATTATATAGCTGGACTCGAGTCGTCTGAAGTAACAGCAATGGTCAGCATTACACCTCGTGTAGCCATTGTTCTGCAGCAAACCACAAACTTTTGTACCACTGCCTTGGGGCTTGCTTTAAGCCGCATAAGCTTTTCTTCAATTTGCACACCAGCTTTCTTTTCCTTTCACCGAGAAACCTTCCGTTGCTGCATATATATATTCTCCTCTAAGTCACCATGGAGGAAGGCAGTTTTACATCTAACTGCTCCAAGTGCAAGCTCTCTGTTGCAACAATGCTCAACACCGATCGAATTGTTGTCAGCTTCACAATCGGGCTAAAAAATCAGATAGTCAATTCCTTCTTCTCGCTGGAAACCTTGACTACCAATCTCGCCTTGTATCTCTTTGAACCATCATGTTCGCTTTATTCTCAGACACCCATTTATTGTGGAGTGCTTTTTCCTTTGGGCAACACAGCTAGTTCCCATGTCTGGTTTGAGATAAGAGACTTTATCTCGCCTTTCATAGCAAACCCCATTTGATGTAATCTCCCACCGACATGCCTCGCCATAGCATTCAGGTTCACCCGCCGGTCAATAACATGTGTAATTCATGTATTTCCTGTTTGGAACATGAGGTCGGCTTGACCTTCTTAGAATAGGGGTTGAAACAGGAGGTTGTGGTGAATTAACCGTGACTGGTTCATCCGCCCGCAAACTCTCATCTGCTTGCTTCGACGAGGACTATCATCCGAATGACATATGTTGGATCATCGTCTGTTGTGTCGTTGGACTGCATTGCATTTCTGTCCTTGTACATCACCCTTTCACTAAATATGACATCCCGACTTCTAATGACCTTTTGTTTTGGTCATCCCAAAATCGGTATCCAAACTCATCTCCACCATATCCAATGAAAGTGCACTTTAGTGACGGAGTCTAACTTACTCCGGCATTATCACTAATGTGTACATATGCGACACAACCAATCACTTTCAAATGAGAAAGTATCACTTTTCCACTCCAAACTTCTTCCTGTATCCTGTACCCAATGGTACCGACGGTCCATGATTAATTAGGTACGCCGCCGTGTTGACAGCTTCTGCCCAAAATTGCTTTGGCAGGCCTGCATGTATCCTCATACTTCTGGCTCTTTTCGTCAACGTTTATTCATGCGCCCGCAACCCATTTTGTTGTGGTGTTCCTGGCAGCGCTCATTCCAACTTTGATACCATTTAGGTAACAAAATTTCTTGAACGTCGCTGCCTTCATATTCTCCACCGCTGTCGGATCTCAGCCTTTTTACACGCTTGCAGGCTTATTCTCCACCATGGCTTTCCACTTTTGAACACGCCAAAGACTTGATTTGTGTCTCAAGAAGTAAACCCACACTTTTCTTGAGTGGTCATCAATGAAAGTCACACAGTATGACTTTCCGCCAATCGATGAAACTGTAGTTGGACCATAGACATCTGTGTGAACAAGTTCAAGCTTTCTTCTTCGGAGTTCTGCCACTTGTATTGAAACTCACCTGTTTTTGCTTCCAAAATACAACTTTCACAAAAGTCTATTTCAGTAGTTTGAAGCCCGGTAGTTTCTTTGAATGCATGTACTTGAGCCCTTTTCTGCTCATG
>CM039666.1:25195524-25198024 GCA_022405105.1 Aristolochia contorta | reverse complement strand
GAGAGAGAGAGAGAGAGAGAGAGAGAGAGAGAGAGAGAGAGAGAGAGAGAGAGAGAGAGAGAGAGAGAGAGAGAGGAGAGAGAGAGAGAGAGAGAGAGAGAGAGAGAGAGAGAGAGAGAGAGAGAGAGAGAGAGAGAGAGAGAGAGAGAGAGAGAGAGAGAGAGAGAGAGATTTGAGAGAGAGAGAGAGAGAGAGAGAGAGAGAGAGAGAGAGAGAGAGAGAGAGAGAGAGAGAGAGAGAGAGAGAGAGAGAGAGAGAGAGAGAGAGAGAGAGAGAGAGAGAGAGAGAGAGAGAGAGAGAGAGAGATTGAGAGAGAGAGAGAGAGAGAGAGAGAGAGAGAGAGAGAGAGAGAGAGAGAGAGAGAGAGAGAGAGAGAGAGAGAGAGAGAGAGAGAGAGAGAGAGAGAGAGAGAGAGAGAGAGAGAGAGAGAGAGAGAGAGAGAGAGAGAGAGAGAGAGAGAGAGAGAGAGAGAGAGAGAGAGAGAGAGAGAGAGAGAGAGAGAGAGAGAGAGAGAGAGAGAGAGAGAGAGAGAGAGAGAGAGAGAGAGAGAGAGAGAGAGAGAGAGAGAGAGAGAGAGAGAGAGAGAGAGAGAGAGAGAGAGAGAGAGAGAGATTTGAGAGAGAGAGAGAGAGAGAGAGAGAGAGAGAGAGAGAGAGAGAGAGAGAGAGAGAGAGAGAGAGAGAGAGAGAGAGAGAGAGAGAGAGAGAGAGAGAGAGAGAGAGAGAGAGAGAGAGAGAGAGAGAGAGAGAGAGAGAGAGAGAGAGAGAGAGAGAGAGAGAGAGAGAGAGAGAGAGAGAGAGAGAGAGAGAGAGAGAGAGAGAGAGAGAGAGAGAGAGAGAGAGAGAGAGAGAGAGAGAGAGAGAGAGAGAGAGAGAGAGAGAGAGAGAGAGAGAGAGAGAGAGAGAGAGAGAGAGAGAGAGAGAGAGAGAGAGAGAGAGAGAGAGAGAGAGAGAGAGAGAGAGAGAGAGAGAGAGAGAGAGAGAGAGAGAGAGAGAGAGAGAGAGAGAGAGAGAGAGAGAGAGAGAGAGAGAGAGAGAGAGAGAGAGAGAGAGAGAGAGAGAGAGAGAGAGAGAGAGAGAGAGAGAGAGAGAGAGAGAGAGAGAGAGAGAGAGAGAGAGAGAGAGAGAGAGAGAGAGAGAGAGAGAGAGAGAGAGAGAGAGAGATTTTGAGAGAGAGAGAGAGAGAGAGAGAGAGAGAGAGAGAGAGAGAGAGAGAGAGAGAGAGAGAGAGAGAGAGAGAGAGAGAGAGAGAGAGAGAGAGAGAGAGAGAGAGAGAGAGAGAGAGAGAGAGAGAGAGAGAGAGAGAGAGAGAGAGAGAGAGAGAGAGAGAGAGAGAGAGAGAGAGAGAGAGAGAGAGAGAGAGAGAGAGAGAGAGAGAGAGAGAGAGAGAGAGAGAGAGAGAGAGAGAGAGAGAGAGAGAGAGAGAGAGAGAGAGAGAGAGAGAGAGAGAGAGAGAGAGAGAGAGAGAGAGAGAGAGAGAGAGAGAGAGAGAGAGAGAGAGAGAGAGAGAGAGAGAGAGAGAGAGAGAGAGAGAGAGAGAGAGAGAGAGAGAGAGAGAGAGAGAGAGAGAGAGAGAGAGAGAGAGAGAGAGAGAGAGAGAGAGAGAGAGAGAGAGAGAGAGAGAGAGAGAGAGAGAGAGAGAGAGAGAGAGAGAGAGAGAGAGAGAGAGAGAGAGAGAGAGAGAGAGAGAGAGAGAGAGAGAGAGAGAGAGAGAGAGAGAGAGAGAGAGAGAGAGAGAGAGAGAGAGAGAGAGAGAGAGAGAGAGAGAGAGAGAGAGAGAGAGAGAGAGAGAGAGAGAGAGAGAGAGAGAGAGAGAGAGAGAGAGAGAGAGAGAGAGAGAGAGAGAGAGAGAGAGAGAGAGAGAGAGAGAGAGAGAGAGAGAGAGAGATTTTGAGAGAGAGAGAGAGAGAGAGAGAGAGAGAGAGAGAGAGAGAGAGAGAGAGAGAGAGATTTGAGAGAGAGAGAGAGAGAGAGAGAGAGAGAGAGAGAGAGAGAGAGAGAGAGAGAGAGAGAGAGAGAGAGAGAGAGAGAGAGAGAGAGAGAGAGAGAGAGAGAGAGAGAGAGAGAGAGAGAGAGAGAGAGAGAGAGAGAGAGAGAGAGAGAGAGAGAGAGAGAGAGAGAGAGAGAGAGAGAGAGAGAGAGAGAGAGAGAGAGAGAGAGAGAGAGAGAGAGAGAGAGAGAGAGAGAGAGAGAGAGAGAGAGAGAGAGAGAGAGAGAGAGAGAGAGAGAGAGAGAGAGAGAGAGAGAGAGAGAGAGAGAGAGAGAGAGAGAGAGAGAGAGAGAGAGAGAGAGAGAGAGAGAGAGAGAGAGAGAGAGAGAGAGAGGAGAGAGAGAGAGAGAGAGAGAGAGAGAGAGAGAGAGAGAGAGAGAGAGAGAGAGAGAGAGAGAGAGAGAGAGAGAGAGAGAGAGAGAGAGAGAGAGAGAGAGAGAGAGAGAGAGAGAGAGAGAGAGAGAGAGAGAGAGAGAGAGAGAGAGAGAGAGAGAGAGAGAGAGAGAGAGAG
>CM039666.1:24883024-25190524 GCA_022405105.1 Aristolochia contorta | reverse complement strand
GAGAGAGAGAGAGAGAGAGAGAGAGAGAGAGAGATTTTGAGAGAGAGAGAGAGAGAGAGAGAGAGAGAGAGAGAGAGAGAGAGAGAGAGAGAGAGAGAGAGAGAGAGAGAGAGAGAGAGAGAGAGAGAGAGAGAGAGAGAGAGAGAGAGAGAGAGAGAGAGAGAGAGAGAGAGAGAGAGAGAGAGAGAGAGAGAGAGAGAGAGAGAGAGAGAGAGAGAGAGAGAGAGAGAGAGAGAGAGAGAGAGAGAGAGAGAGAGAGAGAGAGAGAGAGAGAGAGAGAGAGAGAGAGAGAGAGAGAGAGAGAGAGAGAGAGAGAGAGAGAGAGAGAGAGAGAGAGAGAGAGAGAGAGAGAGAGAGAGAGAGAGAGAGAGAGAGAGAGAGAGAGAGAGAGAGAGAGAGAGAGAGAGAGAGAGAGAGAGAGAGAGAGAGAGAGAGAGAGAGAGAGAGAGAGAGAGAGAGAGAGAGAGAGAGAGAGAGAGAGAGAGAGAGAGAGATTTTTGAGAGAGAGAGAGAGAGAGAGAGAGAGAGAGAGAGAGAGAGAGAGAGAGAGAGAGAGAGAGAGAGAGAGAGAGAGAGAGAGAGAGAGAGAGAGAGAGAGAGAGAGAGAGAGAGAGAGAGAGAGAGAGAGAGAGAGAGAGAGAGAGAGAGAGAGAGAGAGAGAGAGAGAGAGAGAGAGAGAGAGAGAGAGAGAGAGAGAGAGAGAGAGAGAGAGAGAGAGAGAGAGAGAGAGAGAGAGAGAGAGAGAGAGAGAGAGAGAGAGAGAGAGAGAGAGAGAGAGAGAGAGAGAGAGAGAGAGAGAGAGAGAGAGAGAGAGAGAGAGAGAGAGAGAGAGAGAGAGAGAGAGAGAGAGAGAGAGAGAGAGAGAGAGAGAGAGAGAGAGAGAGAGAGAGAGAGAGAGAGAGAGAGAGAGAGAGAGAGAGAGAGAGAGAGAGAGAGAGATTTTGAGAGAGAGAGAGAGAGAGAGAGAGAGAGAGAGAGAGAGAGAGAGAGAGATTTTGAGAGAGAGAGAGAGAGAGAGAGAGAGAGAGAGAGAGAGAGAGAGAGAGAGAGAGAGAGAGAGAGAGAGAGAGAGAGAGAGAGAGAGAGAGAGAGAGAGAGAGAGAGAGAGAGAGAGAGAGAGAGAGAGAGAGAGAGAGAGAGAGAGAGAGAGAGAGAGAGAGAGAGAGAGAGAGAGAGAGAGAGAGAGAGAGAGAGAGAGAGAGAGAGAGAGAGAGAGAGGAGAGAGAGAGAGAGAGAGAGAGAGAGAGAGAGAGAGAGAGAGAGAGAGAGAGAGAGAGAGAGAGAGAGAGAGAGAGAGAGAGAGAGAGAGAGAGAGAGAGAGAGAGAGAGAGATTTGAGAGAGAGAGAGAGAGAGAGAGAGAGAGAGAGAGAGAGATTTTGAGAGAGAGAGAGAGAGAGAGAGAGAGAGAGAGAGAGAGAGAGAGAGAGAGAGAGAGAGAGAGAGAGAGAGAGAGAGAGAGAGAGAGAGAGAGAGATTTTGAGAGAGAGAGAGAGAGAGAGAGAGAGAGAGAGAGAGAGAGAGAGAGAGAGAGAGAGAGAGAGAGAGAGAGAGAGAGAGAGAGAGAGAGAGAGAGAGAGAGAGAGAGAGAGAGAGAGAGAGAGAGAGAGAGAGAGAGAGAGAGAGAGAGAGAGAGAGAGAGAGAGAGAGAGAGAGAGAGAGAGAGAGAGAGAGAGAGAGAGAGAGAGAGAGAGAGAGAGAGAGAGAGAGAGAGAGAGAGAGAGAGAGAGAGAGAGAGAGAGAGAGAGAGAGAGAGAGAGAGAGAGAGAGAGAGAGAGAGAGAGAGAGAGAGAGAGAGAGAGAGAGAGAGAGAGAGAGAGAGAGAGAGAGAGAGAGAGAGAGAGAGAGAGAGATTTTGAGAGAGAGAGAGAGAGAGAGAGAGAGAGAGAGATTGAGAGAGAGAGAGAGAGAGAGAGAGAGAGAGAGAGAGAGAGAGAGAGAGAGAGAGAGAGAGAGAGAGAGAGAGAGAGAGAGAGAGAGAGAGAGAGAGAGAGAGAGAGAGAGAGAGAGAGAGAGAGAGAGAGAGAGAGAGAGAGAGAGAGAGAGAGAGAGAGAGAGAGAGAGAGAGAGAGAGAGAGAGAGAGAGAGAGAGAGAGAGAGAGATTTTGAGAGAGAGAGAGAGAGAGAGAGAGAGATTGAGAGAGAGAGAGAGAGAGAGAGAGAGAGAGAGAGAGAGAGAGAGAGAGAGAGAGAGAGAGAGAGAGAGAGAGAGAGAGAGAGAGAGAGAGAGAGAGAGAGAGAGAGAGAGAGAGAGAGAGAGAGAGAGAGAGAGAGAGAGAGAGAGAGAGAGAGAGAGAGAGAGAGAGAGAGAGAGAGAGAGAGAGAGAGAGAGAGAGAGAGAGAGAGAGAGAGAGAGAGAGAGAGAGAGAGAGAGAGAGAGAGAGAGAGAGAGAGAGAGAGAGAGAGAGAGAGAGAGAGAGAGAGAGAGAGAGAGAGAGAGAGAGAGAGAGAGAGAGAGAGAGAGAGAGAGAGAGAGAGAGAGAGAGAGAGAGAGAGAGAGAGAGAGAGATTGAGAGAGAGAGAGAGAGAGAGAGAGAGAGAGAGAGAGAGAGAGAGAGAGAGAGAGAGAGAGAGAGAGAGAGAGAGAGAGAGAGAGAGAGAGAGAGAGAGAGAGAGAGAGAGAGAGAGAGAGAGAGAGAGAGAGAGAGAGAGAGAGAGAGAGAGAGAGAGAGAGAGAGAGAGAGAGAGAGATTTTGAGAGAGAGAGAGAGAGAGAGAGAGAGAGAGAGAGAGAGAGAGAGAGAGAGAGAGAGAGAGAGAGAGAGAGAGAGAGAGAGAGAGAGAGAGAGAGAGAGAGAGAGAGAGAGAGAGAGAGAGAGAGAGAGAGAGAGAGAGAGAGAGAGAGAGAGAGAGAGAGAGAGAGAGAGAGAGAGAGAGAGAGAGAGAGAGAGAGAGAGAGAGAGAGAGAGAGAGAGAGAGAGAGAGAGAGAGAGAGAGAGAGAGAGAGAGAGAGAGAGAGAGAGAGAGAGAGAGAGAGATTTGAGAGAGAGAGAGAGAGAGAGAGAGAGAGAGAGAGAGAGAGAGAGAGAGAGAGAGAGAGAGAGAGAGAGAGAGAGAGAGAGAGAGAGAGAGAGAGAGAGAGAGAGAGAGAGAGAGAGAGAGAGAGAGAGAGAGAGAGAGAGAGAGAGAGAGAGAGAGAGAGAGAGAGAGAGAGAGAGAGAGAGAGAGAGAGAGAGAGAGAGAGAGAGAGATTGAGAGAGAGAGAGAGAGAGAGAGAGAGAGAGAGAGAGAGAGAGAGAGAGAGAGAGAGAGAGAGAGAGAGAGAGAGAGAGAGAGAGAGAGAGAGAGAGAGAGAGAGAGAGAGAGAGAGAGAGAGAGAGAGAGAGAGAGAGAGAGAGAGAGAGAGAGAGAGAGAGAGAGAGAGAGAGAGAGAGAGAGAGAGAGAGAGAGAGAGAGAGAGAGAGAGAGAGAGAGAGAGAGAGAGAGAGAGAGAGAGAGAGAGAGAGAGAGAGAGAGAGAGAGAGAGAGAGAGAGAGAGAGAGAGAGAGAGAGAGAGAGAGAGAGAGAGAGAGAGAGAGAGAGAGAGAGAGAGAGAGAGAGAGAGAGAGAGAGAGAGAGAGAGAGAGAGAGAGAGAGAGAGAGAGAGAGAGAGAGAGAGAGAGAGAGAGAGAGAGAGAGAGAGAGAGAGAGAGAGAGAGAGAGAGAGAGAGAGAGAGAGAGAGAGAGAGAGAGAGAGAGAGAGAGAGAGAGAGAGAGAGAGAGAGAGAGAGAGAGAGAGAGAGAGAGAGAGAGAGAGAGAGAGAGAGAGAGAGAGAGAGAGAGAGAGAGAGAGAGAGAGAGAGAGAGAGAGAGAGAGAGAGAGAGAGAGAGAGAGAGAGAGAGAGAGAGAGAGAGAGAGAGAGAGAGAGAGAGAGAGAGAGAGAGAGAGAGAGAGAGAGAGAGAGAGAGAGAGAGAGAGAGAGAGAGAGAGAGAGAGAGAGAGAGAGAGAGAGAGAGAGAGAGAGAGAGAGAGAGAGAGAGAGAGAGAGAGAGATTTGAGAAAGAGAGAGAGAGAGAGATTTGAGAAAGAGAGAGAGAGAGAGAGAGAGAGAGAGAGAGAGAGAGAGAGAGAGAGAGAGAGAGAGAGAGAGAGAGAGAGAGAGAGAGAGAGAGAGAGAGAGAGAGAGAGAGAGAGAGAGAGAGAGAGAGAGAGAGAGAGAGAGAGAGAGAGAGAGAGAGATTTTGAGAGAGAGAGAGAGAGAGAGAGAGAGAGAGAGAGAGAGAGAGAGAGAGAGAGAGAGAGAGAGAGAGAGAGAGAGATTTTGAGAGAGAGAGAGAGAGAGAGAGAGAGAGAGAGAGAGAGAGAGAGAGAGAGAGAGAGAGAGAGAGAGAGAGAGAGAGAGAGAGAGAGAGAGAGAGAGAGAGAGAGAGAGAGAGAGAGAGAGAGAGAGAGAGAGAGAGAGAGAGAGAGAGAGAGAGAGAGAGAGAGAGAGAGAGAGAGAGAGAGAGAGAGAGAGAGAGAGAGAGAGAGAGAGAGAGAGAGAGAGAGAGAGAGAGAGAGAGAGAGAGAGAGAGAGAGATAGAGAGAGAGAGAGAGAGAGAGAGAGAGAGAGAGAGAGAGAGAGAGAGAGAGAGAGAGAGAGAGAGAGAGAGAGAGAGAGATTTTGAGAGAGAGAGAGAGAGAGAGAGAGAGAGAGAGAGAGAGAGAGAGAGAGAGAGAGAGAGAGAGAGAGAGAGAGAGAGAGAGAGAGAGAGAGAGAGAGAGAGAGAGAGAGAGAGAGAGAGAGAGAGAGAGAGAGAGAGAGAGAGAGAGAGAGAGAGAGAGAGAGAGAGAGAGAGAGAGAGAGAGAGAGAGAGAGAGAGAGAGAGAGAGAGAGAGAGAGAGAGAGAGAGAGAGAGAGAGAGAGAGAGAGAGAGAGAGAGAGAGAGAGAGAGAGAGAGAGAGAGAGAGAGAGAGAGAGAGAGAGAGAGAGAGAGAGAGAGAGAGAGAGAGAGAGAGAGAGATTTTGAGAGAGAGAGAGAGAGAGAGAGAGAGAGAGAGAGAGAGATTTTTTAGAGAGAGAGAGAGAGAGAGAGAGAGAGAGAGAGAGAGAGAGAGAGAGAGAGAGAGAGAGAGAGAGAGAGAGAGAGAGAGAGAGAGAGAGAGAGAGAGAGAGAGAGAGAGAGAGAGAGAGAGAGAGAGAGAGAGAGAGAGAGAGAGAGAGAGAGAGAGAGAGAGAGAGAGAGAGAGAGAGAGAGAGAGAGAGAGAGAGAGAGAGAGAGAGAGATTTGAGAGAGAGAGAGAGAGAGAGAGAGAGAGAGAGAGAGAGAGAGAGAGAGAGAGAGAGAGAGAGAGAGAGAGAGAGAGAGAGAGAGAGAGAGAGAGAGAGAGAGAGAGATTTTGAGAGAGAGAGAGAGAGAGAGAGAGAGAGAGAGAGAGAGAGAGAGAGAGAGAGAGAGAGAGAGAGAGAGAGAGAGAGAGAGAGAGAGAGAGAGAGAGAGAGAGAGAGGAGAGAGAGAGAGAGAGAGAGAGAGAGAGAGAGAGAGAGAGAGAGAGAGAGAGAGAGAGAGAGAGAGAGAGAGAGAGAGAGAGAGAGAGAGAGAGAGAGAGAGAGAGAGAGAGAGAGAGAGAGAGAGAGAGAGAGAGAGAGAGAGAGAGAGAGAGAGAGAGAGAGAGAGAGAGAGAGAGAGAGAGAGAGAGAGAGAGAGAGAGAGAGAGAGAGAGAGAGAGAGAGAGAGAGAGAGAGAGTTTTTTGAGAGAGAGATTTTGAGAGAGAGAGAGAGAGAGAGAGAGAGAGAGAGAGAGAGAGAGAGAGAGAGAGAGAGAGAGAGAGAGAGAGAGAGAGAGAGAGAGAGAGAGAGAGAGAGAGAGAGAGAGGAGAGAGAGAGAGAGAGAGAGAGAGAGAGAGAGAGAGAGAGAGAGAGAGAGAGAGAGAGAGAGAGAGAGAGAGAGAGAGAGAGAGAGAGAGAGAGAGAGAGAGAGAGAGAGAGAGAGAGAGAGAGATTTTGAGAGAGAGAGAGAGAGAGAGAGAGAGAGAGAGAGAGAGAGAGAGAGAGAGAGAGATTTTGAGAGAGAGAGAGAGAGAGAGAGAGAGAGAGAGAGAGAGAGAGAGAGAGAGAGAGAGAGAGAGAGAGAGAGAGAGAGAGAGAGAGAGAGAGAGAGAGAGAGAGAGAGAGAGAGAGAGAGAGAGAGAGAGAGAGAGAGAGAGAGAGAGAGAGAGAGAGAGAGAGAGAGAGAGAGAGAGAGAGAGAGAGAGAGAGAGAGAGAGAGAGAGAGAGAGAGAGAGAGAGAGAGAGAGAGAGAGAGAGAGAGAGAGAGAGAGAGAGAGAGAGAGAGAGAGAGAGAGAGAGAGAGAGAGAGAGAGAGAGAGAGAGAGAGAGAGAGAGAGAGAGAGAGAGAGAGAGAGAGAGAGAGAGAGAGAGAGAGAGAGAGAGAGAGAGAGAGAGAGAGAGAGAGAGAGAGAGAGAGAGAGAGAGAGAGAGAGAGAGAGAGAGAGAGAGAGAGAGAGAGAGAGAGAGAGAGAGAGAGAGAGAGAGAGAGAGAGAGATTTTGAGAGAGAGATTTTGAGAGAGAGAGAGAGAGAGAGAGAGAGAGAGAGAGAGAGAGAGAGAGAGAGAGAGAGAGAGAGAGAGAGAGAGAGAGAGAGAGAGAGAGAGAGAGAGAGAGAGAGAGAGAGAGAGAGAGAGAGAGAGAGAGAGAGAGAGAGAGAGAGAGAGAGAGAGAGAGAGAGATAGAGAGAGAGAGAGAGAGAGAGAGAGAGAGAGAGAGAGAGAGAGAGAGAGAGAGAGAGAGAGAGAGAGAGAGAGAGAGAGAGAGAGAGAGATTTTGAGAGAGAGAGAGAGAGAGAGAGAGAGAGAGAGAGAGAGAGAGAGAGAGAGAGATTTGAGAGAGAGAGAGAGAGAGAGAGAGAGAGAGAGAGAGAGAGAGAGAGAGAGAGAGAGAGAGAGAGAGAGAGAGAGAGAGAGAGAGAGAGAGAGAGAGAGATTTGAGAGAGAGAGAGCGATTGAGAGAGAGAGAGAGAGTTTGAGGGAGAGGGAGAGATGTGTAGAAGAAGGCAAAACCGGAGGCTCACTAGTGCTTCGATTAGTAAAAAATCTGCCACATTGAATATTAGACTAACAGATAAATCATAAGGCAAATCAAGTACATATGCATTGGATCCGATCATACATGGACTAGCAATAACCCACTAGAAGAGGCATGTGGCGAGTAGAGTGTAGTGGTAAGACAAACCGAAAAATAATCACCAACCTGAAATTTCTTTCACCTATGATGTGCATCAGTAGAAAATTTAAAATTATCTTTACTCAAAGCCATTTTTTGCCTAATCTTAGCATGAAAACTGGAAAAAGGATCAACACAAGTATGGGCAAAATTAGAAGGGTAAAAAACTGTGGTGAAAGAAATAAGGTCAGTAAGTTTTAGGTTAATCTGAAAGGGGCTGTTACCGGTGGTGTGATGGATAGAAATATTGTAGATAAACGCACCAATAGGTGAAATAACAGTCCAAGTAGCAGGCTTGTTCCCAATTAAACAATGACACAAATCCCCCAAACTACGTTACCTCCTCCTTTTGACCATTGGTCTGTGTTTGGAAAACAGAGGGACATTTTATGGAGGTACCACCAGTCTCAGTTCCCATGTCTTGTGGAGCTGCAATAGGCAAGATACATCCCATGAAAGCAGAATCATCACATACGTTCCAACGCTAAGGTGTGGTTTGGGCATTGAGAAGCAATGTGACTTTTCTCATGACAATGATGATACTCTATTGTCGATCGAGAAGCAGGTAAAGTGGTTTGAGCAACCTTCTGCTCAACGTGATGAGGTGTAGGACTATGAGTTGTAGGAGTCTGAAATATGGGTGGTTGTGTTCCAGTGGTGTCCCTAGTAACTGGAGTCGATTGTCCTTGACGATAGTCACTGCAAAGGCTAAAAGGTCACCTAGATAGAGGAAATTGTTGGTACTTCTCAAATTCTAGGGCATTGTGATATGCTTCCTCAAGAGAATCTAGGAAATGGATAGTGACTTCTCTTCTGATATCTACTTTTAGCCATTAACAAACCTAGATACATTAAACCTCGATTCTTCATTAATGTCACTCCTCAATAACAATTCTTCAAACTTGGCAATATAATGATCTACACTAGACGTTCCTTGCTTATGGTTGAGCAACTGGTTGAACAATTGGTCCTTGTAATAAGGTGGGATATATTTTTCCTTCAACTTTCCTTTCATCTCAGCCTAAGTGGAAATGAGTGGATGTCCCAGTCATTCACTATAACGTTGAACAGTTTGCTAATAGCGTTTGATAGAACCTACCAACTTCATCTTGGTGAAACGAATGCGTTGAATATATCGTTCATTTGGTACCACTCAAAATAATTTTCTATGTTGCATAACCAATCTATAAACGCACCGGGATCTAACTTTCCATCAAACTCTGAGGCATCTACCTTGACACTCCTAGACATGCCAACTACTTCAGCATGCGGAAGCCTAGGACATCCAAGTGGTAGTGATGTGGATTACGATGTTAGCCTGAGGATCTATAACCCTATCGAATAGGTGGGGGAGGTTGTGGTATTCTGCCGTAGAGAAGATATCATCATCAGCAGTAGGTAGGTGGTCAAACAATGGATTGGTGTGAGGTGGTGGCAATATTCCGGGCTTGTTGTTTCGGTCATTCTTATAGGAAGGTTACACAATAGAGCTTCGACCCTTCTTAAGTTCACAACTAGTTTTCCTCAGCAGTTGTTTTACAAGATTTCTTTGAGTGGCCACGTGATCATCGAAAAGGCGCTTAACCGAGTTGGTAAATTTTTCAGCTGTTTTAGTGAGTTGGTCTAGTGTGTCTTGGAGGTTTGTCATGATTATCTCACTGGTAGTCACCCTTTTTTCAAGTTTGGTGTGTTTGTCCTCAAATGTATCAAATTTGGTTGAAAGCTCTTTGACGGTCATGATGAAAGAAAAGGACAAATATAACAAAGATGCTGAGGTAAACTAAAAATAACTTGGAGAAATAAAATATAAAAACTTCTACCAATAAACACAATAGGTACTTTTTTATGCTTTTTTAAAAAAAAAAATCTGGCTCAAAGTAAAATTACAAAAAAACAGTCTCATAATATACTAGATCAGATCCAAGCACTTAAATATTAATCCTCCTAGTAAATCTATCAATTTATATTTAAGAGGCAAAAATATAGGTTACCGGGTCAACACACTGATCCCTGCCGAGTCCGGGCAAGTCGAATCAATCCGAACCGAGATAATCTGAACCGAGCGAATCAGACTGAGGTATTCGGACCCGAACCGAGATTATCATAACCGACTTAACCCAAATCAAGGCGAACTGGACCAAGCTTAAGTTCCAAATTAAATCAGAACTAGGTTAGGATGTTCTGTCCAGAAGCAACGTCTTCGTGAAGGCTAGAGGTTGTCGGAAGAACAGAAGGTCGTCGACGCAGCGAAAGGTCAGGAGTTCGATTAGGGAAGAAATCGAAGGCATTGGTCGTGCCTTCTGAATTGGGATGGATGTGCCTCCTGTATCGTGAAGGCACTCGCAAGATTGAGGCGGAGAAGACGACTATTGTAGAGGAGTTTTCCGGGGCTGGAAGGCCATAAGGAGAAGCCAGAACGGGCTCTAGTTCTCTTTCTTTATTTTCCAAAATCCTCGCGAACTTGTGGGAGAGACTGGTGACGAGGCCTGTGGTACTTCTGCTAGGGCTAGAAAAGTCGCTCAGGCGGAAGTTCGACAACAGTGAATGGTGACGGATCTGAGGTCTGATGAAAGCGTAGTTTTGATACCAAACTGATGTAGGACAGGGAGAAAATAGGAAGAGAGAAAGAAGAAATAGAGAGAAAGAAGAAATAGTGAGAAAGAGGAAGAAATAAAGAATAAAAGGGTATGAAATCTGAGAAACCATAGAAAGATAGAAACTTCAATTCAATTAATCATCAAAAAGTCTATACATTCATCAACTACAGCCTATTTATAGGTTAATTAAAACCTGATTCTAATACAACTTCCTAATTCAAATAGAACTTCTTATGCATCCTGCATCAACCAGTCTATCCATTGTTTTTGCAAAGGCCAATAACAAGTAGACACACATAGGTCATATTTATATTGTTTTTGGACTCCTCGAGGACAATATCAAATCCGCCAATGACCATTTTCAGAATTTCAGAATCCCACATCTTTGGTGGCACCACCTAGACTTGCAACCAAACAACTAAGGTCCATGTTTCTGCAGCAGCTTCCCAATTCTTCATCTCCCAACCGGGGATTGTGTCCGAGTGATTTTATTGCAGCACCTACTCTTTCTATTTTTCGTCCTGCACCGTAATGAGCTAGTTCCCTTCGCCTAGATAAAAGGCTTGGGGTGAGTATTCTAAATTCCAGCACTCTTGGATCCAGCTTGCTAGTTATACTGCTTTCGACAAGCTCTAGTCAAGCTTTACAATAATGCCCAACAAAAGCTCCGTTTTTCACATTTTGACCCTCTCCTCAATACATTTCTCGTTATGAGCAGCAGCATTTGTACGAGATATCTGTTAAAAGTGGACAATCATAGATGGTGGGTCCCACTAATAAGTGGGATTCCCACCCACTTAATTAAAAATGCAACCCCCCTTTATGAAATCGTAAGGGGGTTTCATTAAGGGGGGGCATGGCGGGCGCCGAACACGCCGAACCAGGCGGGCGCCGCATTGCGGGCGCCGCATTGCGGGCGCCGCATTGCTGGCGCCCGATTGCGGGCGCCATGGCGGGCGCCAACCATGGCGGGCGCCAACCATGGCAGGCGCCGAACCAGGCGGGCGCCGCATTGCGGGCGCCTAACATTGCGGGCGCCGACCAGGCGGGCGCCGCATTGCGGGCGCCGAACCAGGCGGGCGCCGCATTGCGGGCGCCGAACATTGCGGGCGCCGACCAAGGTGGGCGTCGACTGAAGAAGGATTCAGCTTCTTCTGAAATAACACAACCAGAGAAATCTCAATGTGCAAGAGAGCTTCAGTCTAGAAGCTAGAGAGCAGGAGAAGTTGAGTTGAGTGTTTAAGGCCCTCACAGAGGCACAAAAATGATGTAGTATTTTGTACTCCTTCTTTTGAGATAGTGAAATATTTCTTGGTGTGGGTCCGTGGATGTAGGCAATTTGGCCGAACCACGTTAAATTTCGGTGTCTTATTTTTGAGCGTCAATTATTTTTTCTCGGTGGCATATGATATTGCGTGGGTCCCACTGATCTTGGGCGGAATTAGTAGCGTCCTAATTCCCAACAACTGGTATCAGAGCAGGGTTCGTAATTTTTCTTTAAATTCTTAGTATGCTCTGTGGTTGCAGCATAGGCTGATCTTCCACATCAGAAAAGTATTTTGAGAAAATTACGTTCTTTGCGTTAGAGTGGGAGCGATGGCCACAGAGGAGAAAATTTCCAAAATTGACAAATTTGATGGCAAAAATTTTGGATTTTGGAAAATGCAAATGGAGGACTACTTGTACCAGAAAGATCTATACATGCCGCTGAAAGAAAAGCCAGAAGGCATGAAGGAGGACGAGTGGGAGCTGCTTGATCGAAAAGCACTCGGTGCAATTAGATTGACATTGTCAAGGTCAGTTGCTTTCAATATCAAAAATGAGAAGACAACGGCGTCTCTCATGGCAGCTCTATCCAGCATGTATGAACAGCCGTCTGCAGCAAATAAAGTTCATTTGATCAAGAAATTGTTCAATATGAAGATGAGTGAAAGCGGGAGATTCGGAGCCCACCTCAACGAGTTCAATGAGGTGACAGATCAATTATCAACGGTCGAAGTCACTTTTAGTGATGAAGTTCGAGCCTTGTTGATTCTCGGACAGTTGCCCGAGAGTTGGAATGGCACAGTCACAGCCATTAGCAGCTCGGCCGGCAAGTCCAAATTGAAGTTCGATGATGTCGTGAGCATGATCTTAACTGAAGAGATCCGACGACAGTCAGATGGAGCTTCTACTTCTGGCGCCGCTCTCAACGTAGATAGCAGAGGCAGAAATTCATATAGAGGGCATGGTCGTGGGCCAGAGCAAGTCGAGCAACGGCAGATCGAAACCAAAACCACAGAAATCCCAACAAGTCAAAGCATGTTGAATGTTGGAATTGTGGTCAAGCCAGACACTACAAAAATCAGTGTAAGGCACCTCAAAGGGAAACGGAGAATAAGACCGAGGTCAATATAGTGACCAAAGAAGCATGTGATGCTTTAATTTGCTCTATGGAGAAGAAGGACGTTTTTTGGGTAATAGACTCTGGAGCATCTTTCCATGCCACCGCAAATCGACACTATTTTGCAAACTATGTGTCGGGAAACTATGGAGAAGTATATCTCGGAGATGATCATCCTTGCAGCGTGGTGGGCATTGGAGAAGTTCAGATCAATCTCAATGGATCTGCCTAGAAATTGAAGGACGTGAGGCATATTCCAGAGTTGAGGAAAAATTTGATCTCCGTCAAACAATTGTCAAGAGAAGGTTGTGACACGCACTACAAGTGGCAGAACTCCGAAGAAAGAGAAGCTTGAACTTGTTCACACAGATGTCTATGGTCCAACTACAGTTTCATCGATTGGCGGAAAGTCATACTTTGTGACTTTCATTGATGACCACTCAAGAAAAGTGTGGGTTTACTTCTTGAGACACAAATCAGAAGTCTTTGACGTGTTCAAAAAGTGGAAAGCCATGGTGGAGAATGGCGGCAAAGCGTGTAAAAAGGCTGAGATCCGACAACGGTGGAGAATATGAAGACGCGACGTTCAAGAAATTTTGTTACCTAAATGGTATCAAGTTGGAACGAACGCTGCCAGGAACACCGCAACAAAATGGAGTTGCAGAGCGCATGAACAGAACGTTGACAGAAAGAGCCAGAAGTATGAGGATACATGCAGGCCTGCCAAAGCAATTTTGGGCAGAAGCTGTCAACACGGCGGCGTACCTAATTAATCATGGACCGTCGGTACCATTGGAGTACAGGATACCGGAAGAAGTTTGGAGTGGAAAGGAAGTGATACTTTCTCATTTGAAAGTATTCGGTTGTGTCGCATATGTACACATTAGTGATAATGCCAGGAGTAAGTTAGACTCCAAATCACTAAAGTGCACTTTCATTGGATATGGTGGAGATGAGTTTGGATACCGATTTTGGGATGACCAAAACAAAAGGTCATTAGAAGTCGGGATGTCATATTCAGTGAAAGGGTGATGTACAAGGACAGAAATGCAATGCAGTCCAACGACACACAACAGACGATGATCCAACATATGTCATTCGGATGATAGTCCCTCGTCGAAGCAAACAGATGAGAGTTTGCGAGGCAGATGAACCAGTCACAGAGAGGTTAATTCACCACAACCTCCTGCTTCAACCCCTATTCTAAGAAGGTCAAGCCGACCTCATGTTCCAAACAGGAAATACATGAATTACATGTTATTGACCGACGCCGGTGAACCTGAATGCTATGACGAGGCATGTCAGGTGGGAGATTCTGTCAAGTGGGAGTTTGCTATGAAAGACGAGATAAAGTCTCTTATCTCAAACCAGACATGGGAACTAGCTGTGTTGCCCAAAGGGAAGAAAGCACTCCACAATAAATGGGTGTACAGAATAAAAGACGAACATGATGGTTCAAAGAGATACAAGGCGAGATTGGTAGTCAAAGGTTTCCAGCAGAAAGAAGGAATTGACTATACAGAGATTTTTTCGCCAGTTGTGAAGCTGACAACAATTCGATCAGTGTTGAGCATTGTTGCAGCAGAGGGCTTGCACTTGGAGCAGTTAGATGTAAAAACTGCCTTCCTCCATGGTGACTTAGAGGAGGAAATATATATGCAGCAACCAGAAGGTTTCTCAGTGAAAGGAAAAGAGAAACTGGTGTGCAAATTGAAGAAGAGCTTGTACGGCTTAAAGCAAGCCCCAAGACAGTGGTACAAGAAGTTTGACGGATTTATGCAGAACAATGGCTACACGAGGTGTAATGCTGACCATTGCTGTTACTTCAGACGACTCGAGTCCAGCTATATAATTTTGCTACTTTATGTCGACGACATGTTAGTAGCCGGATCGGACATGGACGAGATTAAGAAGTTGAAAAAGCAATTATCGGCGAAATTCGAAATGAAGGACTTAGGTGAAGCAAAACAAATTCTAGGGATGAGAATTTGTCGAGACAAGCAAAATGGTGTTTTGCAGTTGTCACAGTCCAAGTATATTAATCAAGTTCTTCAAAGGTTCAGCATGAGCACTGCAAAACCTGTCAGCACGCCATTAGCAAATCACTTCCGTTTGTCGAAGGACCAGTCTCCTAAGACCGAGGAGGAGAAACACTTCATGGCTAAAATTCCATACGCCTCAGCCATTGGAAGTTTGATGTATGCCATGGTTTGCACGAGACCAGATATTGCTTATGCAGTGGGAGTTGTGAGCAGATTTATGGCAAATCCTGGAAAGCAGCATTGGGAAGCAGTAAAGTGGATATTGAGATATCTACGGGGAAGTACTGAGAAATGCTTATGTTTTCGACGGGGCGATGTAACACTACGAGGTTTCGTAGACGCAGATTTTGCTGGTGAGGTAGATCGCAGGAGGAGTACTACCGGTTATGTCTTTACAGTTGGTGCTACTGCAGTTAGTTGGATTTCGCAAATACAGAAGATTGTTGTGTTATCAACTACGAAAGTAGTAGCGTGGCAGTAACTGAAGCTAGCAAAGAAATTATATGGTTACAAGGTTTGTTAGCAGAATTGGGTTGCGACCAGGAGAAGAATATTTTGCATAGTGATAGTCAGAGTGCAATACATCTTGCGAAGAATTCTGCATTTCATTCGAGGACGAAGCATATTGGACTCGATATCATTTCATCAGATCACTCTTGGAGGATGGAGTGTTGAAACTTGAAAAATTCAAGGCAACGAAAAACCCAGCCGACATGATGACCAAGACAAGAAACAAAGAGAAGCGGAGTTGTACTCGCTTGGGCTGGTCTTCTGCAGTGAAGACATAAGAAGATGCCCACACCAGATTCCACTATACTTGAAGAATGTTGTCTCCAAGTGGGAGATTGTTAAAAGTGGAGACAATCATAGTGGGTGGGTCCCACTAATAAGTGGGATTCCCACCCACTTAATTAAAAATGCAACCCCCCTTTATGAAATCGTAAGGGGGTTTCATTAAGGGGGGGCATGGCGGGCGCCGCATGACATGCGCCGAACGCGCCGAACCAGGCGGGCGCCGCATTGCGGGCGCCAACCATGGCGGGCGCCAACCATGGCAGGCGCCG
Source organism: Aristolochia contorta (assembly GCA_022405105.1). Lineage (NCBI taxonomy): Eukaryota > Viridiplantae > Streptophyta > Magnoliopsida > Piperales > Aristolochiaceae > Aristolochia > Aristolochia contorta. The sequence continues at coordinate 25,175,318 of CM039666.1, read as the reverse complement.
AACCAGGCGGGCGCCGCATTGCGGGCGCCTAACATTGCGGGCGCCGACCAAGGCGGGAGCCGCGTGCGCCGACTAAGGCAGGTGCCGACCAAGGTGGGCGTCGACTGAAGAAGGCCTCCTATAAATAGGAGGCTTCAGCTTCTTCTGAAATAACACAACCAGAGAAATCTCAATGTGCAAGAGAGCTTCAGTCTAGAAGCTAGAGAGCAGGAGAAGTTGAGTTGAGTGTTTAAGGCCTCTGCGTAGGCACAAAATACAGTGTAGTATTTTGTACTCCTTCTTTTGAGATAGTGAAATATTTCTTGGTGTGGGTCCGTGGATGTAGGCAATTTGGCCGAACCACGTTAAATTTCGGTGTCTTATTTTTGAGCGTCAATTATTTTTTCTCGGTGGCATATGATATTGCGTGGGTCCCACTGATCTTGGGCGGAATTAGTAGCGTCCTAATTCCCAACAACATCATAGAAGCAATCTCTCTCCAGATCCTGTCTAGAGAATTCTCCACTCTGATGGAAGACTCAGGCAGGGTGGGGGTAGCTCTCTCACGGGAACATCTTGCTGCTGAGGAAAGACCGTTTCGAAAGTAGAAAGTCAAGTATGTCATGGCGAGACTCCTGCCTCTCCTCGCTCCGGCAAATAATACATGTGAGGACCTTCCTCTCTTTGTAATGCACTAATTTGCATTCCCATTGAGATCTCTTATAAATCGAGCCCTCGAACCAAATCTCACGAGAGAAGAATGAAGTTGAGCTGAAATCCAGTTTGAGTTGCAGCGTGAAATTCTCTCCAATCTCTTGCAAAATCAAGATGAAGGTATGCCCCCAGTCTGAATGGCGAAGCGTACAACTCTCCTTCTCGAATCGTCTTCGACGGTAAGCACTGATTGACCGAAGAAACATTTCCCCAACTTTCGAGTTTTTCTGCATCTTCTCCTTTTCACGACTCTCCAAACTCTTTCTCCAGTGTTTTCATTGCCTCGTACTCATGTTCCACTGTCGTTGCTGACGAAAGGACCCTTCGCGCCGGCGCTTGTGCCAAAATTATCAGTTACCCTTATCCAAGTCAAATTAATTCCATGGTGTTCGGATAGAAAGAATATATAATGGTGAAAGCCAAAGAAAATCAAAGCAAGTTGCAGAGGTAGATCCAACAAACATGAAGGTTTCTTATTATTTAAAAGCCAAGAAAAAAATAGAGACACCTTTGTTCTTCCAATGATTATGCACACACTCCATATCCCAAACCCCGAGGAAACTTTAGTCCAAGATTAAATTGTTCATGTGGCCTATCAACCAAATGTCCAAAAGATTGTTTCAACAAAACAATATTGCACATAAAAATAGGAACAAGTATAAAATTAGAACGACCAACTACGAAAAACCACACAACACAAAGCACATCAATCCAAAACTTGATCTATAATCAATTTGTACTCAATAAGCCAGCTGCTTAACGTTACCAAATAAAGTAGCAAACAACAAATTCATACATAAAAAAGGAATGGCAAAAACTTCAGACTTCAGATATTTGATCCATATGAAGAAACCAGTGTTTTTGAAACGTGTAATAAACAAGGACTCTTGAAGATTAAAGATAAGAACAAAATTACCAAATAAAATAAAAACAAAATAAAAATAACTCATCAAGTTTCTACTCTCCTAGTTACTAAGGTTTGTCCATGTCGAGAAAAACGACCAGAAATGTGTATTGGAGACGCTAGTGACTCAATAGTTTCAGCTGCTACCCTGGAGAATGTTCTGGCTCTCCTTGCAAATGTAGCAGACTGAAAGAGCTCCTCTAGTGCAATTAGTGGACATTTTTGCATGGAATAATACTAAGCCCATGGCGGCCGTGCGCATTTTTGTGAAAATCAAGGGCAATAAACTAATGCCCAGAGAGGGGGCGTGCGCAAAAAAGGCGCACGGCCGCCGTGGACATAGCATTACTATTCTACATGTGAACGTGGCGTAAACTTTCCCCAGCTAGTTCTACAACCTCTGCAATAGGGAGGGAAAAGGGCGAAGAGAAATTCGCAGGGCTGTATACAAAAATAAGAGTAATTCTATGTCCACCTCCCCCCTGATGTGGGTGGACCCACATTAGAAATTGAGGTGCCATAAATGCACTCACATAAAGGTAGGTAAATGAAATGCACACCCTAGAGGACGTGCACATAGTATTACTCCAAAAATAAAACATGTGGGGTCGTACCTGTACCTCGGACACAGAGGTTTGAAACGTAGTTTAGTCGATGACACGATTTTGGATCGCCAGGACAGGGTGGTCTAAGCAGTTCGTAAACATGAAAACAATATTTCAATGTCAAGGTATTGGTTCAGTAACTCCTTGCACCAACCGGTCCAGGAGATCTAAACGACCCGGTAAAAGATTGTGGATATGAGTCGTATCTCATATTGCAGTCACAACATCCGAAGCTTATAGAAGGCAGAAAAACTAAGCGTTATAAACCAGATCGGCTGGTTTAACACGGTTGCACCCGGTAGTTATTTTGGTTCGTCTAAGATAATGAACAAGAATTTTATAAGAACAGCTTAAACCGACCGGTTTGGGAGGCAAAACCGCAAAAATTGCCAAAGGCAAAACTGAAGGACAACCTTTCGGTTTGGAATTGAGTACTCCAACTATTAAAGAATATTGACCCAACTTATTGTTAGCTCTGAAAACATATAAATATAGGTCCCGTTTGGCTATGCTTCTGATAGTCATTCAAAATTTGTGTTATTATTGGACTTCTCTATTTAAAAGTTTGCTTTGGTAGAAGCATTTTACGTCGCTTTGGAAGATCCACTAATTGAGGCTCTTCCAAAGAGGCGAAGAAGTCCCCTGGGTGAGGTCTATATATCGGATAAACTATCAGGGTAGCAATATCCTTGTTAAAATATACCCTTAAAAAAACTTTTACCTTATGCTGCCAAACTAAATGGAAAAAATCTCAACTCTTCCTGCACATATCCAAACACCATCTCATTTTTTGAAGAGTTCTTTTTAAAGGTTCAATATTAAAAAGCCCTTCGTCAAAGAGCGTAGCCAAAGGCTGCCAAAACATTTGTGATAGGGTTCAACCAATAACCTAACCTAGTCTAACCGAGCTTTACAAAAATCAACCTTGTTACTGGTTCAATAACCGGTTTGGTTTTTAACACACTAGTGCAACCCTTTAGTCTTGGTGGAGAAGTCATAACTCGGATGTTTGAATTCCTAGACACCCTTTTGAACGAATCCTACCAAAGTCGCACACCCGATTCAGACAATCTGACTTGGATTTTTTAGGTATCTAAGTCAGTTCCCCCAAAAAACGATACTTATCTCCCATTGTTGGAAGAGAAAGAAGTGAAGAAATGAACTTGTGATTGGTTTGAGGTTATATTAGGACCCTAAGTTATGTCCAAGTCATCCATTCATACCGGTTTTAAATGAAAACGAGTTTTCAGCTAAATCTATCCTATGGGTAAACCCTAAACCCTAAATTTCTAATTAATTAGACCGCCAACTATGCAGTCACGCTCACTATGTAAAACCTCCAAGTAAAATAAAAAAGTACTGATATAATTTTTTAAAAAGCAAACATGAATATTTTAGAGGGTTATTGGGTAATGGTACAAATGTCCACACAATTCAACATCATTTTTCTAAGTCAGGTTTTACACAATGGTATCTATAGTATAAGAAAGTATAAACTTTCTAAAATAATAAAAATTAAATTATACTGTAATTTTATATGGTTTTTATCATGTAAAGTATAAACACATTTCATGCGTTGATAGCAGAAATTATTTTTTATATTCTGAAAGGAGGAGCGCACTTTTCTCACTGAAAAAAAAAAAACAAACAAGAGCAACTACCATCAAATTCTCCAATGTGTGAGCATATCCACAGTAAAGGACAATATCACACGTGGAATGCTCGAAAGAAGGTGGTTCCTACATAGTTTTCTCAACGCATCCAGCCAAACATTCTTGCTAGCCACTGAAAAGAGCTCTAATAAAATTAATAAATCAATGAATGGACCAAAATCCAGGATCAACGCCTGAAGGGGGAATTCCTCAGTTTGAGGCCTCCCCAAAAGTTTCACTATGCACATACAATAATTTGTTAAAAGAATCACTCGCCAAAATTATAATCCTTTCCTGCTTTAAAAGCCCTGGTTCAACTGCTGCTGCTGAAGGCTGATGGATTTTCATCCGAACAATCAATCAACAATCTATGTACACTGGATCTCTGTTATCTGTCAGATATGATTCATATACTGAGGGAGGAACAGTTTCGTTGTCTTGTATAAAGTTTTGCAAGTTAGTAGCTCCCTCGCCATTCTTTAGCTTGCATAATATTACTGGTCTGGAAATGCCAAAGAGAACATTGTCGACCAAACCTGGATAGAACCCACTAGGAACGGAATTTGATAGGTACATCTGGTGATTGTCACGTTGCTTCTTCTCTTTGGATTCTGACCTTCTCAATATCTTCTACCATGACAGAACTAAATTTATCCATGGCCTCAAAAATTGGGACTAGACCAACTCCTATACTACCCAAAACTGCCTCCTGCACTTGTTTGACAAGTTCCACATGCTTGGCTCTCTCCTCATCCAGCCTTCTCTTCAGCGAGTCCAACTGCAAATCTCCACTGCCTTGGTCAGAGGCTGTAATGGCTTTCTTGCCTGTTGCATCCTTATTTACCTCTGAAGATCTAAGTCTTTTCTCAAAATCTCTAGTGAGAAATTCTGCTCTCAATTTCTGCCGCCTTTCTTCATCCTGTCTTTCCCATAACTTGTGCACACTAGAAGCAAAATTTTGCATGGCCTGTGTCACATCAGCCTCCGATATTCTATCCATTACACTACACCAATCATTGGATATCACGAACACAGGTGGGGCCCCAATTCTGCCTGGAGAAAAGGGTACTACGCCATCAGGGGTTACTTCAGCTTTCTGGTCCAGACAATTGACAAGCCAACCATTAAGAGATTTAATATAAGCTCTCTGTTTGCTGATCCACTGGTCAAAACACGCACACCAATTCAGAAGCTCTTGCTCCAGTTCAATGGTGGCTCTCGTACTTGAATCACTTCGGATCTGGGTTTTGCCAATGACACTTGATCTTTTGCTCTCTAAGATAGCCTGAAACTGCTTTCTGTGACACTTCATCATGTCCTTCCACATTCCCATAAACCTGTCCACAACATAGCTCATTTAGATACAAATCCAAATTCAAGAAAAAGCTTGTGCCATGTCTCAGAAAATAAAAAGAAAAATACGAAAGGAATGTGAACAAAGACAGATACAAGTTTGTTAAAAGATGTGTGATCAATGAGAAGAAAAGAGATTGAACAACTTCACAAAATACTTTTTTCTTTCTAATCATTAATTTTACCTTGATGAAACGTTGTAATGAACAAGCAAATTTCCAAAACCCATACACAGACATAATTTTTTTTAAGTTGGTATTTAATTCTAATCTAATTTCCATGCCGTTAAGAAGACTTGAACCCAAGACCTCCCATTACAAACCCCCCCTATGAAACTCTGAGCTATGCTCAAGTTCACCACAGAAACATAAATGTTGACTAATCATACAAAACAACCTCGAGACCGGTAACCATGCTGAGTTTCATTCCTCTTAAGTCGCTCATGATATAAATAGGCACAATGAAAGACGAAAGAGATTAAAGAGAAATCAGAAGACAGATTCTTTCTTTCAGCAATTTCTGGGCAACTCACTAGCAGCAGATACCAGAGATCAGAATATAAATTCTTTCCTGCAGCAGAGATCTATGTAGAGAAAGAGCCATGTGGCATCAGAAAACAAGTCATGTGGCATCAGAAAACAAGTCATGTGGCATCACAAAGCAAGGCAACTGAACAGCACCGATTCTCTCATTTAAAGTGCTAGAGTTTGCTAACACAAAAAAGTTTGTCCTTGCTACCTACACATTGTACATCCAACGTTAAAAAAAAAAAAAAAAAAAAAAAAATATATATATATATTTCTCCTTTACACCACTACTAGTAGGAAGCACATCCAGAATTTTCTTTAACAGACTGATGTTGAAGAAAAATGATGGAGTCAATCTTAGTTGACAAGAGATCATATTTTCATAAAAAAATTGAAAATAAATAATAAAGTTGCAAGTTTAAAAATTATGGGCCCAAAATAAACTAACGAAGATATCATAATGATAAAGTATGAAGACAATACTTTTCACTAACTTACCCTCGAAACAGTTCGATCAGTTGAGGCTCCAATTCTTCATCTCTTAGCTTGTGGATGCTGACTGCAATGGAATCAATAGCTCTAATAGCAACACTCAGTTTTGTCAGCAACTTTTTAATTGAAGCCTGAGTAGCATCAATTTTGTAAGTTTCTGCTCCTTTATCATCCAAACTCTTCAGCCTCTTGCACTGCTTTTCATAGATAACTCGTAATTTCTCTTCATCCTAAAATTAGCACAAGCACCTAAATGAATTAAAGAAGAACTGGCTTAGATAAGTAGCATCAGAGTGCCTGACCACACCTGATAGCATAAAAAAAATTAAAATAGTTCTTTTCTATAAACAGTGTTCACATGTGAAAACTTTCAATGAATAATGTACGAATGAAAAATCAGCTAAGCAAATGAAAAAAGCACAATAGAAGATGTAAGTGATTACAGCAAGAAACAAAACCTTCTCATATTAAAAAAATAATATATTCAACACTATTAATTTAGTAAAGGTATTTGTTTTTTACAAGTATTTATGATGCTTCTTCAATGAATGTATCAGCACTGTCAGGCTGTTCGTGAGGTACTAGTTATTTTACTGAAGAATATTTATACATATGTATCCTTCCTAGAAATAATTAAAATGTATGATTGAACCAAGGCTTTCCAATAGGATAAAAAACGATGTGCCCATAAAAGAGTCATAACTGTTCATTTAGTATTCTATCAGGTAATCCAGTAAGACGACTCGTGATCCATAGGTTATCTTAAAATAAATACAAAAACAAGTACTTAGATGATTACTTGGGAGCATATAGTTGCAAAGCTTCTTTTTCTATATCTGTTCTTCCATAAGGAAATTTCAAGCCAGTAAACTGCATACAGTATATGCTCAAAGGGACCAGAACATGAAAGAACGGCTCAATTTCAACAAAGATGTCATGCATTAACAAAGGACACAATACCTTAACTTCCTTGTACAGTTTTTTCTCCCACATGTACAGCTTCTCCAAAGTTGAAGATAGGCTGCCTGACTTCATACTAATAGGACTCCTGAAATTGCCATGCCTAGTGCTCCCCTTTATTGAAGTCCTTGAGGAGTGAAAAGATGGTAGCACGGGGGGAAGAGCAACATCAAGGACCCTGCAAGACATTACTGTAACGATCTGTGTAAGTTTTTTCTTGTTTTCTTAATGTAAGAACGTATGTAAGTTTTTCCTTATTTTCAATTTTCAACTTTTAAAATGTCTTATGCTGCAGCAGTAACATTGTAATAGGACTATGCAGATCATCCCACATAAAGTACACGGTCTAGGTCATCAAGAGTATTTTAGCAAATAACTTTAGAAGGTAAGTTTTAAAAAATCTATCACGATTTGTATTTTTGACTGGTGAAGTCAACCAAGCATATCTCCATGAGCCTGACTTAACAAGTGTTTAACTTAAAAAACTAACCAGTGAAAAGACTAGTTAAGAAGCATACCTTTAAGAATAGGATTTCTTGACCTGTAACGAACCCTGCCGGCCTCAAGCATCATGGTGACTTCTTTACCGCATTCTGAAGCTACTACAAATTGATCCCTAATTTCCTCCACAACTTCCCGGACATCCCTGAATCGAGTACTGGACGAATTTATCTTACTACTCGTTTGTAATGATTCAAAGCTTTCCCCCACAGATGTCTCCATTTCAAAGCTCACTCCTTTCTTCCGATCCACCTCTTCAACATCCTCGTCGGCGTCCACTTCAACACTTATAATTGAATTCTCTTCGCTACCGGTCTTAACCTCAACATGTCCTGCTTGTCCCGTCCTGGAACTGGTACCCTCTCCGTATAGGTTACCATTCTGCGATTTTTTGGGCCTCCCGGTCTCTGGCAAATTCTGTGGTTTTATAGGATTCTGAGGCTCAGTTTTCTTAGGCCGAGTGAACTGTTTCACCTGTTCAGTCTCTGTTTCGTCCTCTAAGTCAGGAATCCCTTCTCTCTCTCTAACTTTAGTCGAATCTGGGCTGCTGATATCTGAACCTCCTCCAGGTCTATGTGAATGATAACCGTATCCATAACCGTAACCATACTCATTATCGTAAGAACCAAAAGGGTTGAGAAAATCCCAAGAAGAAATCTCAGCAGGGGGAGGGGGGGATGTAGGCGCGGCTGGTGCATTGGACATGCGACTGTCAACAACTTCCATTGGCACCCCAAAGTAGTACGAAGGATGCTCGTAAACCACGGAGGGGATGGCAGTAGAGGCAGATTGCATGTAGTTGTAATAGTAATCCGTCGTCTGCATTTGTGGAGGTGGAGATGACGATGATGTGGGAGGCCCAGGAGAGAGATTATGGTCGGAATGCAGCAGGCTACCGTGATCCAAAGAGGTATCCGAGTCGGATTCGTCAGAGAGATGCAAATGTGACGACTCCTGGGAGACGGATTTGTGGGAAAGAGAAGTGGAAGAAGAGGGAGTCTTGGTCTTACCCTCGGAGGAAGGAATGGTGATCACCGGCGAGGAAGGCGTAGGACCTACCACAATCTCCTCCTCGACAAACCGGCGAAAAGCCTCCCCAATGGTTCTGGACGCCCGGAAGTAGGAGACGTGCGCTGCAGCCAACGCGTACCTCTGTTCCGCGGCTTCCCGGATACAATCCTTGCGTTCCCTGCACAAAGCAACAAGCGGCAAATCGTCCACCTTGGAATGCCCACAGCCCATGACAGGGGCTAACCTGGAGTGACCTACCCCGATCAAACCAGAGCCCGGAGAACGAAAACCCTAATATCTCTTTCCCTCTCGTTACCGTCCATGGATCCCAAAACCCGAAGCTTCTCGTCTCCGATTTATTAAAGTTTTCGCTCTCGGGTCCCGAGTCCGTCAACAACAAACCAATAATGAATGAATAGCCCGGGCTCTCTCTCTCTCTCCCTCTCTCTTTCTCTCTCTTCTTATGACTCTGAGCAGGACGGAGGAATCATCATAATTTCATGGCCTCGAGGAGGCTCAGAAGGCCCGCCCGCCTGTACTCTCTGCTGGTAGACTCTCTCTCTCCGACTCTTCTCCGCTGCACTTTTCTCTGTCCTCTGTAACGTTTGTCTGACGAACACGCGCAGCGCACGCGCGAATGCACACGGATTCGCCGGCACGCCGGAAGATTCGATCTTTACGTGGCGCCACGTGGCAGGTCGGAGAACGTGGTGATTATGAACATGAGATCCGGTTACGGTGAGAAACGCGTGAGAGGGCGCTTAATAGTGCGTGACTCGTTGCGTTATTTTGACTTATATATTATAAAAGGGAAAATATTTGATAAGATTTTTAAATTTTACCTATTTATCATCTTTAAATTTCAAAACTGTACACCCGGCTCATATACTAATTTTAAGCTCGTAATTTAATATTGGAAAAATTCACCGTGATTTTTTTGGACATAATATATACCCTTAATAAGTTTACCAGTTGATATTTTTTGGTTTTATACATGACTTATTATTGGATCTAAACCCAATGAATTTAATCAAATAAGTAAGATCTATAACTTCTCTCTATTCCAATATGACTACAGACACAACAGGACAAGAGAAGTGAACTCAAAAAAATTCTTCTCCGTCACGGTAAAAGAAAACCCAAATTTCCTTTTAAAATATTACATAATATATATATATATATATATATTAATAATATGTTTTAAACGGTTGAAAGCAAAAACTTGCAAAAGAGTTCTCCCTCTTGGTCTCGGGGGAGGTCTGAGATTGTGAGGTGGAGTGAACATTCTCGCTTTAAGCTGTAACACGGTTTGTTTAATCAAGCGGCGGTCGTTACTCTTAACGAGAAAAACACTAAGAAAAAGAAAAAAAAAACAAAGAAACTAAAAGACTCTTTTGTTGTCAAATGTTATACTTTTAAAAGTTTGAAAGTTTGAATATTTGGAATCAGAAAGAGACATTAACAGGCCAACTCATCCCGGACTTTTGTTTCGGCTTTGTTGAGTGGGTCCCAACTCTTCCGTCTCACATATGTGTGGCCCACACTCTTGTGACGGGTTTTTTCTTTAATATAGGTGGAGGGAAGTTGTTATTACTTAGAGAAAGTGTCCGAGATCTTTTCTCGTTCTAACCAACCTAACCAACTGACGCAGACCAACCCACCACCTTTCTCCAAATTCCAACCTCAGTCAAAAAAACGCTTCTGGTTGGACCGTGGCGGGACTTTTTCCATGTTCCCTCCATTTTCTACATGTTAAAAAGAACTTGAAAAGACTGATTCTTTATTATCCATCCGCTGAAAAGTATAACCCCATTTATAATCTTAAAAAGTGAGTCCGTGGCTGCGTCCCACTTTTTTCACACGTCTGGAAAAAGCAAAAATATTTTCAATAAAAAATACTTCAAAATATTTCTGCTGGCTATCCTTGTAACATGCCAGCATCATCGCCGTCCGACGAGCAACGGATCTGATAGCCAATTACATCTCCTAAATTGAATAATTGAGGCGTGACTTTTTTTTTTTATCTAGAACAGATTATGGAGATTTTCATTCATACATACGGGAGTTTGTGGAGTTCAAGGGTGGTAAGGAGGTAATACAATCTTTGGAGTCAAATAGATTACAGTCATCCGAGATTACAAAATAAGGGGTTAGACAAGCTTTTATACAATCATCTGTAATGCAACTTTTCAAAAAAACTCGAAATGTTGTGTCTCCAAATGCGTATTTGATCTTCTCCTTGACCTACAAAAAAAGAGCCTTTCTTGGCTAGAACGTCAGCCACTTCATTCGATTCCCTGAGTTTGTGCCTGATTGAGATGTGTGGAAGACATTGTAACATTGTTCTACTCGCATTTATCCAGTGTGTCAATCTCAAGTGCCCTCTGCTCGTTCCCTGGATTAGCTGAAGAACAAATCCCCCTCAATAATGATATTGTGATTTTGACAACATTGTTTAATTATACATAAAGTGAGATACAACGCCATATTTTCAGCTTCATTATTTGTTTTCCTATGTAACGGCCAACAAGCAGACATAAGGGGTGTACAATTGTAGTTTCTAATGACCATACGCGCCCCAGCTTGTAGGCCATTTGAAAGTTCAAAGTTGGCCTGTATATATCCCTTTGGTGGTGGGGGACCAACATACGTTTATTCTATCCTCTTTTTTCTTTAACTGGTTTATTTGCACTCTATATTTAATAATCTATTGCGCTAGTCCTATGATTCTATTGGCACATTGGTTTGAGGTAGACATTTTGTTCTAAAAAATCCTCTTATTTCTAGAGTATCAGATTTCCCATAGTGATGATATAACATATATTTGGGCTCTAGGCATTTTTCTCATATCCTTATGTGTGAGGGCTTGAATCAGGAAAGACCTCAGTGAATTTCCCGTTGGTATGCTCTTTGTGTGCTCTTTGACCAGGTTCCAAACTACTTTTGAGAAATTGCAATCAATCAGTAAGTGAGTTTGTGTTTCTGGTTCTAGGGAGCACAATTGGCATATCGGGTTAACTTGCATGCCTCTTCTAATAAGAAGGTCAGCAGTGGGGATGAGATACTTTATTAGTAACCAAAGAAAAGTCTTTTGCTTGGGTAGTGTGTTGAGTTTCCAAATATAGCTCCATATGAGGTTGTGTGGGCCAATTTTCTGTTTTTTCTTTTCCTTCCTTTGATTTTATAGGGCAATGTAGTAGGCTGATTTCACTGAGAATATGCCATCATTTGAAGGAATCCAAATTAAAGTGTCTTGGTCTGTAAATGCTGTATTTGACTTCAGTATATGTTCAGCAACATTAGGTGGCCAAAGCTCCCTAATGCAAAGTTCATTCCATCTATGTCCTCCTACAGTAATAGAGCTAACAGGTTCATTTGGATCATGTGGCCAACTCATCCTTCTATCTAAATCACATAATCTGGTACTGCTATCGTCTAGCCAAGCATCATACCAAAGTGAGGTATGATCCCCATTTGCTAATTGGTGTTTTGTGTTATTCTTCAGAGTATTTTTAAGTGTTTTGAAATTTGTTTCCATGCCATTGAATATCCCTGTTTGTTTTTTGTATAGGCTTTGTGAATAGAGTTCCCATATTTGTTCTTCATGTAAGTGGCCCATAGAGAGTCTGAATTTAAGTAAATACGCCACAGCAGTTTCAATCTGAATGCAGAGCCTAAACTTTGTAGGTTTTTAATACCCAATCCACCCTCCTTGGTGATTCACAAATACTCTCCCAATTTATTAGGTGCATCTTTCTCCTATCCTTATATGACCATAGGAAGTCCCTAAGTAGTCTTTCAATTTTTTAGTCATTCCTATTGGTATGTGGAAACATGAAAGTGTGTGAATTGGGATGATAGATAGTACTGATTTGATAAGGGTTACCCTTCTAGGAAGTGATAATGATTTTTTTGTCTAGCCGTTTAACCTTTTTTTTATGTTTGTAATTGTTGGTTCATAGGATTCTCTAATTAATCTTGTTTGGGGTATGACTACACCTAGATATGACTCTAATGACATTACGTGACTAAATGGTAATATCTCTCTAATTTGTTATTGCACCTGCAGTGGCACTGCATTTGCAAAAAATATAGCCGATTTGTGAGTGTTTATATGCTGACCCGAAAAGTCAGCATATTCCTCTAATACCTTTCTGATGGTGACTGTTGTTTCTACTTCTGTTTTACTTATAAGCAGTGTATCATCAACATAGTGTAGCTTGCTTATTGGTGGTGAGTTCAGTGTGGGTTGCCATGGAGTGATACTCCGTTCGTGACAGCATTCGGCAAGCTTTGCCAATAGGAGTTCGGTAGCTAATATGAAAAAGGTTGGTGAGATGGGATCACCATGTCTAATTCCACATGAGGGTATGATAGGGTTTGAGGGGGATCCATTTATCAGAACCTGATATGATGTGGTACTTATACATGACCGAATCAGATCCTGCCACTGTTGTGGGAAATTATAAGCTTGTAGGGAGTAGCTAATAAAATCCCAAGAGAGTATCAAATGCCTTTCTGAGGTCAATCTTTGCCCCAAAGTAATTATGTTTTTTTATTCAGTTGAAAGTTTCTGAGGATTTCGTGAGCTAGTAGAATATGATCTACTATTTGTCTGCCTTTAATAAAGGCAGCCTGTGTGGGGGAGATTATACGAGGCAAGAGTTTAGCCAATCTGGTTGCCATAATCTTTGTGAGGATCCTGTACGTCACATTGCACAGGGTAATAGGTCGGTAATCCCCAAAATTTTGAGGTTGATCTTTTTTAGGGATTAATACAATAAAAGTTTTATTTAGTTCCATACCAACCTTCCCTAAGCTGAAGATCGTTTGTAGATTTCTATGTAGATCCTCCTTAATAAGTGCCCAGTGGTGTTTGAAAAAGATATGTTGAAAGCCATCTGGTCCAGGGGATTTGTAGGATTCCATCAAGAAAAGTGCTACTCTAATCTCCCTCATAGTGAAGAGCAATTCCCTCTTCTTCAATCAATTCTTTTTGGGGGGAGAACGGTGGTGGGCTTCTTCTAGCTGGCCGGGAGTACAAATGTTTAAAGAAAGATTCTGCTTCCTTTCTAAGTTCTTCATCATTTTTCAATGGCACTCCTGATTGTGACTCTAGTTTTTGAATCTTGTTGATTTGTTGCCTAGCCTTAATAAAGGAGTGAAAATAGCGTGTATTTTCATCTCCATCTTTAAACGAGCCTGCTGAAATGTATGCATATGTTTTCTTCTGGTTAATTTCATTATTTTGTGTGGTAACTCTTTTTGTTGGTTTAGGAGGGGGCATTTGTGATTTTTGTATAAGCTCTAAAATCATTGGAGAGATCTAAGTCTAGGTAATATTTTCAGGGTCTGAACCATGACCCGTTGACTAGAGCCTTGTCCAGTCTAGCCATAACTAGCTTGTCAGAGACTCTACCATTTGACCAAGTATATTTAGCACCCGAGAATCCAATGTCATTCCACCCGCCATGGGTGATGAAAGTTTTGAAAGGGTTGTTGACCCTATACTGATTATTTTGTTCAGAGTATTTTTCAGAGCTAGTGATTGTGGCGTTAAAGTCGCCAACTGTCATGGCAGGGGTAGACGATGGGCTATATAGTTTTTGTAGCTCATTTAGGGCAGAATTCCATCTATTCTATTGTGGTGGGAGATAGGTGAATGTGATTAATCTGTCTTTTCCAGTTCTAGATTCAATCCTAGTATGTATAAGGTGAGGGGTTGTGTTAATTATGTGAAGTTTTACTGAATCTTTCCAAAATATCCATTGTCCTCCACTCAGCCCTTGCGAAGGGACACAGTATGAGGACTGATATAAATTTTCAAGCCATTTAAAAGTTTTGGACGAATCTGGCGTCGCCAATTTCGTCTCAGAGAGATAAATGAGATCAGGTATGTGGTTTCTAATAATGGGTTGTAGTGCGTGCCGAGCCGAGGAGTTGTGTGCTCCTCGGATATTCCAAATTAGGACTACAGACATAAATAACCATAACAAAGGGTCGTCGTATACATACTTGACGACGAGGTGGGAGGAAGTGGTGCCTCCGCCACGGTCCGGGCCTGCTTGTGTGGGCTAGTCGTATGGACGTCTTCTATTGTCTCCCCATGCATCCTTTTCTCTGCTGATCATTTTTTTCTTGATACGATTTTCTGAGCCATCTCCAAATCTTCTAAAATAACACTTTTGTTCCCTTGCTCAGGCACGACTATGGTACTTTTTGTTTTCTGGGGTATTTTCATAATTTCGGACTGGTTTGAGAGGGTAATTGTGGAGGTCTTGTCTTCGAGTAGACTTTGGGGTGGGGGGGGTGACTGTTTCAATCTCTTTTTCGATTTGTATTAGCCGAGTCCGAGGACCTTCCTTCTCGTGGTTTTTTTTTATTTTGTACGATCATCCAATTCCATCCCTGGTCTCTATTCTCATCTTGGTCTTCCTGTTGGTTTTGATGCTCGTGAATTTGACATTTCCGAATTTGCAGTGTTGGATGAGGCCTTCCACGACACTCAGCAATGTCATGGCCCCATCTCCTACATATTGTTCATATTTTTGGTCGACCTTTGACCAAGAAGGGCAGGGGTAAACACTAGTTATCTATCTCAAGGGTGGTTTCTTTGCACTCTTCCCCGTTCAGATTAACAAGGACTTTTACCCTTGCATAAGGTCTGCTGCAGGGGTTGGTCGTCGTTTCAAAATCCATGCATATGTATTGACCTAGTTGTGCGACTACTTGGCGTAAGGCTTCATCAGGGAAGAGGTAACATGGTAGCTTGACTAGAGGCACCCATAAGGGTGCGTGTTCAAACAGAATAGTGTCCGTATGGAAGTTCCTTGGCCATCTAAACAAATGAAGGTGAGAATCCCTGATTCGGATTGGCGCATGAACTAGCAATTCCTCGCATGCTTCAGGCGTGGACAGCACAAAGGTGTGGTATCCACAGTTCAGAGGGTATATTGTAACCGACACTTCAGGTTGATCTGGATTCCGAAGTAGTTGCTAAAGGCATCTAGCCACAGAGTTCAGAGGGGTGGGGATACGAACTACGAACAGGCCTATTAGAGAGCTCTGAAGTTTCGCAATACCTTGCTCGACACAGTCTCTTGATATGGAGACCTTGTTCAGGTTTTCTGTGATGATAGGCATTTGTCCTTCCGTCAAATGAGGTTCCCCTTCTTTCCCTGTCTGCATGCACGAAGATGTATTCTAACTGTAAGTGGAGGGGGTTCTAAGAGGAGGAGTTACCGTTCTCAGAGGAATCAGGTCCTCCTCCGTCAGCTTTCCTGCCGAAAATAGTTGCTTGTTTCGGACCAAACGCGAAGCCAGGTCGTGTTGAGCTTTGGTGGCAGATCGAAGTTGAAAGTCGACCCTTTGTGTTCTCTCCTGTAGATTTTTTTTTTGGAGTGAAGATGGTGATGTAGGAAGACTAGCGAAATGCAGCTAAGGAATGAAGGCTTGAATGGGTCTCGTCCCGAGGCTGACTCTATGAAGAATTTGGTCTTCGAGAGCTGGGGAATGATTTCAAACGACCATTTTCCCTTGGGACAATGCTCTCATATCCCATCGTAATTAAAATTTTCGGTTCTCGGGAGGCTTGATTTGTGACATTTGAGGCTCGGTAAGGGAATTTGGACATGTGTCTGTATCCCAGTTTTGTACACGTTCGAAATAAACTTCTAAAGTTTTTTATGTTATTTGTGTAATCCAAGCTTATCTGAGAGAGGGATTGCAGTTGTAAATCAAGCTTATACTTCAAATTCAAACTAATCAAGGTGGAGTTTTTGTTCGGACGCTTACATGTGTCGCTATCATCAACCCTTATCCTTATGGACATACCATACCTAGCCTTTTTAGCAGTCGTCCCTCTCTATTCTGATTTGACTTGATTCAGCCTTCTCTTGCTGTTTCCCATGTGTATACGCTTCCTTTTTTGGTGCGCGTCACGGAGGAGTTCCGGTACGGGGTGGCCTCCGGCGCTGATGTCCGGTGGTTGGTGTGGTCTCTTGCGGTGTCTCTCCTGTTCCTTTGCTCCTCTATAGTTTCTAAAAATCAGGTGGAAAGAAGTACAGTCGGACTTGTATGATTTTGTGTATGGGTGTTTTCGTTGGCGAGTTGCGTGGGGTACCAATCGGCGATTTTCTCGGTTGCGTTCTTTTCCTCTTTGGGTGGGGGTGTTGTATCTTCGCCTATCCTTTCGGTCCCCAAGGATGTCGTGAATTTGAACCTTCGTTTTTGGTTTTTCAGGAAGTTGGCTAGTTGAAGTCCATCCTATTTTGTGTATTTCTGTACATCTTTTGTTATTTTTCTCTTTCCTTTCCCTGTTTTTGGATATTCGTTTGTGAGGGTTGGTGTTTTCTTTGTCTTCCAACCATCCTTCCGGTTTACAGCCCTGGAGTGTTTGATCTACATCCAATTTTAAGGTCATAGTGAGTTCCTTGGAGTGGAGATCTGTCGTGTGTATTTGAGTAGTGTCCTCAGAATGATCTTTGTGTATCTTATATTCTACTCGGCTTTTGTTGACCGAGGTGGGTTCCCGTGTGGGATGAACTGTTTCATTTTTGTGAATGCAAGTTTTGTGTTCAAGACTGAGATTTGATATTTCTTCGCAGAGAGAGTCTAGCTCTGAGAAGAAATTTTGTGTTTCAAATCCGGTTGTCAACTCCGTTGTGCTATCCCCTGTGTTTGTGTAGAACCTCCTCTCCGGCGAGAAGAACTGTAGCATACCGGCTTCTTCTTTCTCCATCAATCTAGTCAATTCAATTAATGTTAATTAATCCAAGGCTTGTACATGACAACTCTATTGCACGCATGCATGTACCAAATTGAATTTTGATGAGGATCCTTTAAATGGTTGACTAATATTGAAAAAATACAATCATTAATAATAAATATAGTATATCCAATTTACAATATATCATATGACCAACTTGAAACCAAATCTGGGAGGACTAAAGATCATTTTTTAGATACATTTCAAATTTAAAATATTCTCTAATATTAATCAAATAGACTTCAATCTTTTATATTTGAGGAAACTTAGTTCCAAGCTCCTTTTCCTGAAATAAATATGTATTCTGAAATTCTGAAATACAATTAAATTTTAATTGGTTTGGTCCTTTTATTCATTTTTTATGATTCTAAAACCTTTGTAATTACATTTTTGCATTTGACTGACAATTGACATGCTCGCAAACACATATTTTCTTCGTTGTAACTAAATGAAACCTCCCTGTTGAGGGGTGTGTAGACGGTCGGAATGGAATAATATAGAGGCCCACAAAGCTCCACTTCCAGATCTCCATACACTCGAACTGAGCAAAACCATGGATACCCTCATCGATTTACAATGCACACCACTCCAGTTTTTATCAATTTCAACTGTTCATCACAATATCTTCTTCTTCACACCCTCTCTTTCCTTACTTTTCAACTATAAAAAATACCTATACAAAAACATTGATGCTTCAGATCATGCTTCACCTCAAGCTTACCTCTTCCATACTCCTAGTTCTGTAATTCAACATGTTTTTTTTTTTTGCCACTTACTATCATCTCTACCACAATGCTTCAACAACTTTCCATGAAAATGAGCAAGTATCTATTGCCAACAGTTCTCTTTTGTTTAACTGCCCTTGGGCAATTCTTTGACCAACCTTCATATCCCATTTCCATTTGAAAAACATCATTTTTTAACTTTCAATCTCTTTGATGGTAGTGCACTTCATGAGGTACTGCACTTCTCCTTTCGCCACTAGGTCCAAAATTCCATCAAGATGATGTGGGTGTGTTAAACCATCTCTATAGCTTCTAAAATGCCCAATAATCACCAAATAGTTGTGAATCAACGGGACGAAATAAGCCCAGAAAGACAAACCCAATCGAGTAGAAACAAGGGCATAAAATCGAATGAAACAAATAGCCACTAACTTAAAATCATATTTTCATTGAACTGTCCTTATTTTAATTTAATTGGGAGAGAAGAAAAAGAAACAACCTGTTGCAGAAAAAATGGGGGAACCGAGACATGCACTTAGAGATCATGTAGAGGTTAAAGAGAGGACATTTTTTGGGCCATTAACTTGGAGATTAAAACAAAGACGTGACTGATTAATTGAGTAACTGCTATATTGAAGAAGGCAAAACATAACAGTCAAAAAATCACCTATAAATAGGTATTTTGTGATCTGTTTGAGGCAGAGACTTGGAGCACGAAATTTTCTTTGGAGAGAAGTTCGAGAGAGAAATTTCTCTTGACCTTATCTCTCCCTTGCAAGAGAGTGAGAAATGCAATAGAGACAAGGCTGGAATATGTTGTAGGAGTGGAAGAATCCATTGGAAGCAAGCTGGTTTGTTGTCCGTGGAGGAGAAATGATTTTGTTTTGGGGAATGTGTGACAACAAGCTCTCAAAAAGGGGAATATTTCTGATCTTAATCTTATTTCTGACTTCTTATGCTCTATTCTAAATTTGTTCTCTAAATGTCTTTTGAATTTGTCTTATAACTTGTCTCTGGTAATGGTTTGGCTACTATTTAGATTGTTTGGACTTTAATTTTATAAATTTACTGTTGTTTCTTTTGGTATTTAAATCATTCTGATTTGTAGTCCTTAAAATTTTCATCTTTATGCATGAAATTAATCACTTCATGTGTGTTGATTAAATTTATAGCTTTTCATTTTGTTATGCACATGGTAAACAAATACTTAAAAGTAACAAATAGTTTGGTTTAGAGAGGTCACACCTATCTTTATTTCAAGTAAAACATGATTTAAACTAACTATTTTGAACATACTAGTATGTTTAGTTTAGTGTGGGTTGATAGAATTTGTGCTTAAGAACTGAATTAATTGGAACCATTGCTTCTATTGATTTTAATTATATGAAATTAAGGAGGAGTCCAACTAATGAACTTTTCTTTGTGAACTATGATCATTCTCTTTTTATTCTATGGCGGTCAACTGGATGATTGTCCTTGCAGTGTATGGTGATGATATTGTATTGGCAGGTGATAATTTGGCAGGCATGGATGAAGTTAAACTATATTTGAGTCATCATTTTCAGTTCAAGGACCTTGGTCTCTTGCGCTAATTCTTGGGTATTGAGGTTGCCAGAAATAATGGGGGATCAATTGTATTGTCCCAAAGGAAATATGTTATGGATATGATTCATGAGTATGGTCTGTTAGGAGCCAAGCCAGCAATCATACAAGTTGATACAGCTTTAGAGTTGCATGATGTGAATAGTCGACCTTTGGCAGATGTGACACAGTTTAGGAGGTTGGTAGGACAACTTATTTATGCTACAGTCACTCATCCCAACATTTCATTTGTTGTAGGGGTGGTTAGTCAATTTATGGAGAAGCCATCTAAGGTTCTTCTCGATGCTGCCCACCAAATTTTAAAGTATTTCAAAGGAGCACTAGGTAAAGGACTTCGATTTGATTCTTATGGTCATCTTGATTTTGTTGGAAATTTTGATGTAGACTATGCTGGTTCTAAGACTAATAGAAAGTCTACTACTGGATATTTCATCTTTGTGGGTGGAAATTTGATTGGATGGAGAAGTAAGAAACAGAATATTGTAGCTTGTTCTAGTGCTGAAACTGAATACAGGTCCATGACACATATTGTGAGTGAACTTCTTTGGGTAAAGTTTGTGCTTTCTGATTTGGGGTTAAGTGATGAGAAACCCATGGTGTTGAATTGTGATAATCATGCTGCTATATTTATAGCTAACAATCCAGTGTTTCATGAGAGGACAAAGCATATAGAGGTTGACTGTCACTTTAGTCGTGATGTAATTCTGAAGGGCAAGGTTGTTACTCCATATGTTAATTCCAAAGAGAAGCTGGCTGATCCACTCACTAAATGTCTCGGGAGAAAAGACTTTGATTATTTTCTCTCCAAGCTGAGTCTTCTTGATGTATACGCTCCAGCTTGAGGGGGAGTGTTACAAGTCAGGGGTACTTTAGTAATTTTACTAAAATTTAGTTAGTTATTATTTGTTTAATAGAGTAGCTCACTTGCACCTCAAGCCACGAATGGCATTGCTGTAATTTTGTATTTTTGGACTTTATTAATACATGGTTTAGGGTTGTGGGTGATTAACACCACACACCTCTTTCCTTCATCTTCTCTTCTCCTTTCTCTCTCTCCAACTCGATTTCACAACACAGCTTGTCTGAATTCCTTCAATGAGTTGAAAGAAAGTCTAGTGCAGGCAGACTTGAGTAAATCATTTGAGCTAATGTGTGATGCCAGCGACTATGTGGCTGGAGCAGTTTTGGGTCTGAGACCAAGTCTTCATATCAAAGTATTATGCCAGTAAGATGCTGAACGAACTGCTGAGAAGGAGCTCCTAGCTGTAGTCTATGCCTTTGACAAGTTCAGATCATATCTTATAGGGAAAAAAGTCATCGTGTACACTGACCACTCGACAATCAAACACCTGATCTCTAAACAAGATGCCAAACCTAGACTAATTAGGTGGATCCTCCTACTACAGGAATTTGATTTAGAGATTAGGGACACAAAGGGCAAGGAAAATTTTGATGCTGATCACATATCCAGGTTAGAGAATGGCGACAATAGAGAAAAGGAGAAATCATTGATCAATGAACAATTCCCTGATGGACAACTATTCTTTGTACTAAAAAATCTGAATGGAAAACAACGGAAGAAGTTTTCCCATGATTTGAAATCTTTCATATGGGTTGAACCATAACTACTCAAAAGAATAGTGGATCACATAATGAGGAGATGCATTCTACGTGAAGAAATAGAAGATATTCTGAGATCTTGTCATGACTTTTGTTTTGGTTGTCACTTTGGACGGCAAGGACTGCAGCTAAAATTCTCCAGTCCGGATTTTAGTGCTCAATGTTGTTCAAGGATGCGAATGCATATGTGGCATCGTGTGATCGTTGGCAAAGAACTGGAAACATATCTCAACAACTAGAAATGCCCATGCATAACATCCTTGAAGTCGAAATTTTTTATGTTCGGGGTTAGATTTTAAGGGTCGTTTTCCATCCTCATTTGGCAATCAGTACATCTTGGTAGCTGTGGACTCCGTGTCTTAATTGGTTGAGGCAATTGCTTCTCCTACAAATGACTCTAAAATAGTGATTAAATTCCTACAAAAAATATCTTCTCTCACTTTGGGGCTCCTAGCGTTTTAATTAGTGATGAAGGTCGTCATTTCTTTAACAAGTACCTAGAGAAGGTGCTGGCCAAATATGCTAAAAATGGTAAGGCGTGCCCTCTACCAATGGAGATAAAACACCATGCTTATTGGGCAATTAGCTATTCCATTTGATGGTCATTAGTACTATGGTTGTATGAAAGAGTCTAACATAGCTCCAAAATTTTTACCAAGCCACACACTAATCTGCTAATATAGTTATTTCATTAGTGCTTGGTTAGTAGATTGAATGGTGGTATGCACTTAGTCTTTACTCTTTGATACTAGAACTAATTTGGAATAAAGCTCAAGGCGAAACAGATAGAGAAGTGAATCCGAAGAGATGAATTAGGCCATGTTTGGACCATTTGGGCCTTTGAAGCCAACCCATGAATAGTCCCTAGTAACCCAAAGTTTGCCTAAGCAAACTCAAAATTTTCAATCTAATCGTTTTTCAAACCACCTCCTTAGCTTACTTTTGTTTCGAAATTGTTCTTGCATGACCCATCATTGAAATTGCATGACTAAATCAGGTTGGAGTTGAAACTCTTAAGGAGCAATGAGTGAAAGCAATTAGGTGGTGGCCAGCAATTACAAAAAGAAAATATAAAACTTGAAAAGCATGTTTAGTGCATAAAATCAGTCAAGCATCAGAAGAATGACTTATCTAATGTCACAAAGACGTTGAATTATCAAATAAGGGGCGAGATGAAGAATTCACTAGTAATTGGCCAAAGCTCAAGTTTGGGAGAGTAGTTCTAAATGATAAACTTTCAACTAAGTCAATCTGGTTACGTTTTGCATGCTGAATGATAAAATTTTCATGACTAACCTTGTTGACTTAACCTGGCCCCTAACCCCATTACAACCGATAAAAGTCCTAAGGATCTTGGAATCATCTCTCTACGATAAGTGGAGAGTGAATTTTGAAATTAGCTTATGGAATCTTAGTAGTTAATTTGTAAGTGCATGGAAAGTGGATTGATGGAGAGGCATCTAATGAGAGAAACCATAGAAGTAGTTATGTAGTGGGGCAAATTAAAGTTTTTTAGGTAAGTAAACACTCTTATGAAGACCATTGAATAAATGAACCATCAATTGCTCGATAACAAGTAAATACTTAAGTTTGGGGGTATTTGATGAGTGTAAAATATGTTACATTTTCAGGCCATGTTTAATAATGAGTTGAAACCATTGTCACTTACTTTTGGTGTTTATTGTAAGTTCAAGTGTGAAAATAGTGAAAACACCAAGTGGAAGAAAAAGGAGCTCAACTATGCAATTTCAGGCCAAAAACTCCCCAATTCAGAGCAATGCAGAAACCGGCACCACATGGCGCCAAAGAGGAAGTCATGGCCTCAAGAAGAAGAGAAAAGCAATGTGGCCGACACCACATGGCATCAGGGTCAAGGCCACGTCGACACGAGTATAACTGCAGAAGCATTGTGGCCGACACCACATGGCACCAGGATTGAAGTCGTGGAGTCAAATAGGGAGAGTTTTCTACCAAGGAAAAATGTCTAAATGCCAGGCGCCCATGCACCCAGATTAGTGTTGGGGCACTGGGAGTAGAAAAGAGTTTTTGGGTTGAGCATCCCAGCGCCCAGAATCAGCTCAGGGGTTCTCATCTTCACACTTGGGCGCCTCCGGAAGACAGACCCAAGTGCAAGGGCACTGGCGGCAGCAACAAAGTGCAAGGCGCGGTACCAGAGTATCGTGCAGTGTCACTCTTGGCGCTAAGACTTGGCACCACGAAACATATCCTACGCCACATGACGCACAAAATATTAAGGGAATCTCAAGGACTCCCATATAAATAGGCATTATGAATCCATTTCGGGGATCACACCTCCACGTTTTGGAGGTTGTGCAAGCTTTGGAGTATGGCAAAACATTTCTGAGGTGCAAAGGGAGGAAGAAGGAGAAGATTTAGAGTAGAAGGCAAGCTTTTTATGTGTGTTTGCTTGGCTTATTGTGCTTGTATGGATTGGATTGGTATTTACCGTAATCCTTACAATGTTTAGCTAAGTACCTTTAGGGAGTCGTGATGTAATGTAATAGAGTGATTAACTATTGGGAGGCATTGTGTTTTGAGAGATTGGCAACCTCATACTGGAAATCCGATGTCCCCTTTGAGATCAAGAAGGTATACAGGGATAGACAACCATTAATCATTGTGTGATCTTCAAATTGAGTGTAATGTTCAGTGGCAGGTGAGGGGTGAGCATGTAAACTTTGAAAGAAGCATCTTACCACACGTGGTTAAGGTGGCTGTAGTGATAGACCCTTGAATTAACATATTTGACCTCAAGAGACAATAGGATTAAGGAGGGGGTATGGTCAAAGCGCCTCGAGAGAGGGCTACTCTTATTGGATACTCCGATCTGCAAACGTGCTAGGAATCAATCCGAATTCAATCACACCGACTCCACTCTTCAAGCTTCCATTGCATGTGCATGTATCAATCTAGGCAAACTTCGGTTTTTGTAGGATTTAGTATCCTTTTGTAGTTAATGCAATTAGGTACTTGTGACATTTTTTGCTACTAGTATGTAGTACAAGTCCCTGTGGAGACGAACCGGTCTTACCGGATTATTACTTGAGGCAATATGTGTGCTCACTTATAGGCGATTTATATATATAATCAATTTGCACCCAATCATTCCCCTTTGAAACCCTACGTTCCATAACTCAAAATATCCTCCTCATAGCCCAATAGAAGTGAAAAGGTTGTGATTTTGACTTCAGATTAATCAGATTCAAATTTCCGAAAACGTTTTGCATCTTTTCCCTTAAGTTTCTAGCATTTTGGAAGATGATTTGGGCGAGAATCAGTTCGGCCTTGAATATTTTCGAGTTTATTGCTCAACTTTTGAGGTTTATAATCTTCTTTCCTTCCATTTCGGTTGTTTCCAAGGTCAAGAGTATTTAGAATTGAAAGAGTGAAGTTGAAAGCCCAAAAGAATAAAGGGAAGAGACCAGCAGGGGAAGTAGATGAGAAATATGTCTTGGAAGAGGCGACAAAGAGGGGGAGGTTAATTGGGATTAGGAGGCCTTTGATCTTGGAGAGAGGATTCGTATTGGGAGATAGAGAGGAGGTATTTACCCCAGCGATTGTGGCTGGGGGTGGGAGAAGTTCTGTGCTCACCCACATCGTCCGGTGATCGGTGTGGTAGAGGAGTTCTATGCCAATGTTGCAGAGACCAGAGGGGAGAGTATAGAAGGTATAGTGCACATGGCGTGTAAAGTATGTTAGACTTTTATTCCTTTCAGCAGGGAGGCTATCAATTCCTACTATGGAACACCCTGCTTTGACGATGGGCTAGCCTGACTGAGGACAACCGTGCTGGTGGAGGAGTTATTGGAGGCACTATGTGCTCACCCGACCACATGGGTGCAAGCTGCAGATGGGTCATACCTGCACTTCAGGAGGACCGGACTATCGATGAGAGCCAGAGCTTGGTTTTATTTAGTTAGTTTGTTTCTGTCCTCCCACACCTCAGACATCATTGTGGATCGAGTATACTTTATTTATGCCATCTTGAGAGGTGTGTCGATCGACATCAGTCGAATTATACATACGGAGATTGTCAGATGCAGAAACTCAGCCATAGTTGGATTGAATTTCCCCTCTCTCATCACTGAGTTATGCAGGACCACTGAGGTGGCCTGCCCGTCAAGTGCACCTATTGCCGATTGCGGAAAACCAATCCACAATATATTTATTGATCGGTTACGTCATGAGGATGAGAAGAGAAACCCTCAAAAACGCCCTCAGCCACCTCCTCAGAGACTCCCTCGACCACTGCCATCCTTCGCCGAGCAGATGGCCCACATGCAGAGTCAGATCAACAACCTCGCAGAGGTTGTTTCACACATAGTTGAGTACATCACAGAGGTGGATGGGTGGTGCACTACTCAGAAGTCCTCTCATCTGAGAGACTTCTCCATTTATCACCCTCCGAAGCTGAATCCCCCACTAGAAGAGGAACCTATGGATGAGTATGAGGAGAGTGAGACTGAGTGGTAGAGAGTATCAGAGTTGTATCGCCTAGGTAATTGTACTTTTCGTACCTAAAGTGAATACCAGTCATTGTATATACAATTTAATTCTCTTATGCTCTCACTTGTTTTTTAAATCAATGAAAAACTCTCTCCTTCATGGTGATTTGGTTTACAACATTTCTATCTCCAAATTCAATTTTTGTTAGTAGCTTATAATTAGCTTTCATCTCCTGAATAAATGATTGTACTGAACCTTTCGGTTTTGCATTACAATTGTCATATCGAGCACCCAAGTGCAGCATAAAGGTCAAGCCATATGAAAAGCACAATTAGGGAATCCCCTTACCCCCTTCATATATCAGTATTTTAATTCAAACATTGAGGACAATATTTAATTTAAGTTTGGGGGAGGTAATAGCATGTTTGTCAATATTCTGGATGGGCCCGTTGGGGCCACATCTCCACATTGTAATGATACTGTCCGCTTTGGGCCCAAGCCCGCACAGTTTTGCTAATGGGTTTTACCCCGAAAGTGCTCGTTACAATGGAGATGTGGGTTCCTGATTTTATGCCCATTATTCTTCTCATTCACTTTCAATGTGGGACAAATTCTTCTAACACTCCCCCTCACGTCCAAGCCCGGTTTCTGCCTGAGATGTGACAAATTGGGCTATAAGCCCACAGACAGAAGACAGAAGGGAAATTGGACTACAAACCCACCGACAGAAGGGAAATTGGGCTATAAAGAAAACAGAAGGGAAATTGGACTACAAACCTACAAGCCCAGAGGGAAATTGGGCTATAAGCCCACAAATAGCTACAAGCCCACTGTGAGAAGAAATTGGGACATAATGGAGGAAATTGGGCTGCAAGCCCACCAAAAGAAAGGGAGGTTACAAGCCCCTGAAGGAGGTTCTGGCCCACGTACGGAAAGTGGCTCTAATACCATCTCAATATTCTGGATGGGTGGTATCAGAGCTAGGTTTTGATCTTGGGACCTGTGGGTTATGGGCCCACCATGCTTGGATGGGGTTTCGGGGACCACATCTCCACATTGTAATGATATTGTCCGCTTTGGCCCAAGCCCGCACGATTTTTCTAATGGGTTTTACCCCAAAATGCCTCATTACAATGGAGATGGGCCCGATTTTATGCCCATGATTCTTCTCATTTACCTTTAATATGAAACTAATTCTTCCACCCCTCATCTCCACATTGAAATGATACAGATAGGGAGGTTCTGTCCGCATGAAAAGTGGCTCGATACTATGTAAAGTTGGGTGGTCTATCCCAAAATGACTAGCCAGGAAGCCCTAATAAGCCAGGTTATTTTCTACCCATTTATCCATTTGCTAATGGGTTTTACCCACAAAAACATCTCCACATTACAATGGAGCCCGTACGGTTTTGCTAATGGGTTTTACCCCAAAAAGCCTCATTACAATGGAGATGCGGGTTCCTGATTTTATGCCCATGATTCTTCTCATTTACTTTCAATATGGGACTAATTCTTCTAAAAATGTTAAAAACTTATGTGAGTCAATTCTAACTTGCATGATTGTGCTTATTGCAATGTGAAGTGACAATTGAAATTTTTTGCAATTTTCCTTTACCTTGCTAAAATTAAGTATTCCAATTGATGGTCTTTAGTTTTATGGTTGTATGAAGAGTCTACCAAGCCTCAAAAAGTTTTATCAAGCCACACACTAATCTGTTGATACAACTATTTCATTAGTGTTGGGTTTGATGGTTGAATGGTGGTTATCCACTTAAGTCTTTACTCTTTGATAGTATAACTAATTTTGAATGAATCTCAAGGTGAAATAGATAGAGAATTGAATCCAAAGTAATAAATTAGGCCATGTTTGGACCTTTTGAAGCCAACCTGTATACTCCCTAGTCACCCAAATTTTGAGCCTATGCAAACTAAACAAATTCAATCAATCCATTTTTCGGTTCCCTTCCTTAGCATATTTTTGTTTTCACTTTTTTCTTGCATGACCCATAATTCAAATTGCATGACTAAATTAGGTGGGAGTTGAAACTCCTAAGGAGCAATGAGTGAAAGCAATTTGTGGGTGGCAAACGATTAAAAAAATTACTTGCAAAGCATTTATAGTTCATAAACTCAATCAACATCAAAAGATGACTGAGCCATTGTCATAAGGACAAAGAAATTCCAAATAAAGCTAGATTTGAAGAATGGCTAACAATACGCCAAAGTTCAAATTTGGGGGAGATGTCATGCAGAAGAAGGGGATCTTCAACTCAATTCAATCTGGTTAAGTTTTGCAAGCTGAACGATTGAACATTCATGATTAACCTTTTGACATACCCTGGTCCCTAGCCCCATTCCAACCAAGTAAAATCCCAAGCATCTTAGGATCATCTCTGTACTAGTAGTGGAGAGTGAATTTGAAATTAGCTTACGGCCTTTGCTCGAGGACGTGCAAATATTTAAGTTTCGGGGTATTTGATGAGTGTAAAATATGCGTTGTTTTTAGCCCATGAATCGCTATAAGTTGAGTCTATTTTTTACTTAGTTTTGGTGTTTATTTGTAGTTCAAGTGCGAAACAATGAAAACACCAAGTGGAAGAAGGAGGAACTCAACTATGCGATTTCAGACCAAAACACCCTTAAAGGAGAAAATCAGAAGCCGGTGCCACAGGGCGCCAAAGCAGAAGTCACGGCGCCAAGTGATCAGAAGCAATCACAAAAGTGACACCACACGGCGCCAACAACAGAGCCGCGATGTTGCAGTGGCACAGAAGATCACAATCGCCAACACCACACGGCGTCCGCTCGAGTGTTACAGAATCAGGATGTTATGAGTTTTTACGAAGGAAAGTGGCTAAGTCGTGAGCAGCCGAGCGGCTGAATCAGTGCAGTGGCGCCGGGGGATGTTTGTAGTTTATGGATTGTGCACCCCATTGCCCAAATCAAGTCCAGACGCGCCCAAGTTCACATTCGAGCTCCCTGGGAGTTAGGCCCCAGCGCAAGGGCGCCAGCAGCCACTTCATGCAACAATAGTGTGGCCACGACACCGCTTGGCACCAAGACCTGGCTCCACAGAGACATACGACGCCACACGGAGTCACGCCACTTAAGTTACAAAAAAATAGGGGAACTTTGGGCGTTCCCCTATAAGTAGGCACTATGAATCCACTTCAGGGATCACATCTCCACGCCTTGGTGGCTGTGCAAGATTTGGAGTAAGGGCAAAACACTTTGGGAGCACAAAGGAAGGAAGAAGGAGGAGATTGGGAGTAGATGGGACGCTTTATCTCCCACTTTTCTCTCTTTATTTCTGTAGTTTTGTGTTTTCTTAGCTTGCTATGCATTGTATGGTTTTGGATTGGGATTTATCCCAAATCCTAATTATGTTTAGCTAAGTACTCCTAGGAGGGTTGTGAAGTAATGTGATTTTGTGAAAGGATTCAGATAATTTCAGATTATTAGAGTGTAATTTGTTTTAAATATAGTGTAATTAATTGGTATGTGTTGCAAGTTAAGTGATTAATGACCTCTTAACATCAATCAGATGCCCCTTTTGACAACGAGAGGGTATACTTGGACATACACTCATTAGACAGCGTGTGATTCCCAAATCGACTATGCTCTGCTTAGTGTCGAATGAGAGATGCGCAAGTAGACTTCGAGTGAAGCGTCTTGACACACGCGGTCACAGTGGCTGTGGTGATGGACCCTCAAGTTAGTACCTTGACTTCGAGAGACAATAGGGCTAACGAGCGAGCACGGTCGTTGTGCCTCGAGAGGGGCTACGTGTATTGATTTCGTTCCAGTATCGTGTTGGAATTGCCTCGAAGAGTGGCTACATGAAATCACTCCCCCCGGACTCTACTCTTCGAGCTTTCATCACGTGTGCGTGTATCGATTCTGTAGCAAAACTTCGATAGTAATAGGATTTTAGTACCTTTTTGCAATTAGTGCAATTTAGGATGTAGTGACACTTCTTCTTTTTGTCGGTAGGTAGATATAGCTATTGACTACTTAATTATTAGTATGTAGTTTTAAGCCCCTGAAGAGACAAACCGGATTCGTGCGCTTGTGTATGGGGCGATTTATTACAAGATCGGTTTGCGCCCAACATCCCACCACTTTCTAATCTTGATAAATGGTCAGCCACAAGATTTTCACTTCCCCTCTCATCTCTAATCTGTAAATCAAATAATGCCTGACAATCAAAATCCATAGGCATTGACTTGTTGATTCTGATCCCCAACTCTTCCAACATAGAACCAACCCACATCATCTCACAAGCTGCATGTGTCATCGATCAATACTCTACCTAAGCACTAGATCGTGTAACCACTGTCAACTTCTTGCTTTTCCAAGTGACTATATTGCCACCCACCATAACACAATACCCACGAGTGGACTTTCTGTCATCCTGAGACCCTGCATAATCTGCATCTGAGGCACCATGAAAATTTGTGCGTCCCAAATTTCTATAGTACAACCCTCTACCAAGAGCCCTTTTTAAATATCTCATACTATGTAAAATAGAATCCATATGAGCTTGCCTAGGAGACTCCATAAACCTGCTCACCAACCCAACTGCATAAGAAATATCCGATCTGGTAACAGTAGCATAAATCAACTTACCAACCAACTTACGGTAACGGGCTTTCTCTTCTACTAGGGGAGGAGTTGTATCAAACAATGAGGACTTTTCAGCGAGTGGTGTCTCTGTAGGTCTCACCCCTAGCATCCATGTTTCACTCCATAAGTCCATGACATATTTTCTCTGAGATAAATGTAATCCCCAATCTCTCCTAGCTACTTCAATGCCAAGGAAATATCGTAGAGTTCCTAAATCCTAAGTTTGAAAATGAGTAGCTAAATAATTTTTACTTCAGATATTCCATGCATATCATCTTCTGAAATAATAATGTCATCAACATACACAACTAATATCACCATACCTGTCTGCCGACATAGACCACTGAGTGATCAAACATGTATCTCTTGAACCCAAATTTAGTGACCACACCACTAAATTATCAAACTAAGCTCTCATACTCTATTTCAAATCGTAGAGAGACTTCCTGAGTTTACACACCTTTTTCTCCTCCCCCCAACCAACAAATCCGGGCGGTTGCTCCATGTATACCTCTTCAGCTAGGTCCCCATAGCAAAAAATATTTTTTACATCAAGTTGATGTAATGACCAACCCCTGTTCACAACAACAAATAAAATAATACAGATGGAGTTCATACGAGCAACTGGAGAGAAGGTCTCACTATAGTCAACCCTAAGAGTCTGTGTATAGCCTTTTGCAACAAGGCGAGCTTTATATCTTGCCACTTCACCTGTCTCCTTGTAATTGATCATTTACACCCATCGATACCCAACTGTTTTTGCTCCACGTGGAGCCTCACAGAGATCCCAAGTGTTCTGATCTTCAAGATCAGCCATCTCCTCTAGCATTGCTTGCTGCCAAATGAGAATTGACAGAGCCTCGAAAGCAGACTTAGGAACTGATCGAGCAGAAATGGCAACGAAAACGATCTATAAGAATCAGACAACTTCCTAAAAGAAACAAAACGTGAAATAGGGTGTTGAGTACATTAACAGCAATGGGAAGATGTAAATCAGAAAATTCAAAAGGAGACTAATCTGATCTCGTATTCTCATAAGTGAATATTGTGTTAGAGAGAAAAGCAAAGCTGTACTGGGAGTCTCATGACGAACCTGTTTCGAGGGAAGAAAAATACCAGAATTTTGACCACTATAGTAAGAGACATTAAAGAATGTGACATCATGAGGTGTAACAAACCATTTTCTGAAAGAACGATTACAACAACGATATTCCTTTGAACATTTAAAATACCCGAAGAAGATACTCCAAATTGAACGAGCTAACAACTTTGTACAAGAAGGAGATGAATCAAGCACGTAATATGCACACTCAAAAACATGAAGTGGAAGAGGAAACATATTCATTGTTGTTTTTTAGACATGAAAATGCACTCTATTGTGCAACACAGTAGAGGGCATAAGATTAATAAGCATGGATGTTGTTAACACAACTTCAACCTAATAAAATTGAGAAACATTATGTTGAAACATCAAAGTAGGAGCAAGATGAAGCAAATGCCAATTCTTCCTCTCAGCCACACCATTTTGCTGAGGAGAATAAGGACAAGAAAACTGACTAACAATACCATTATCCAAACAAAATGAATTATAGTTAGCATTAATGTATTCAACACCATTGTCACTACGCAAAGTTTTAATCGAGCAACCATACTGATTTTTTTTACGATCAATTGTTTAAATATAGAAAAACCTTCAGACTTGCTCTTCAAAAGATAAAGCCAACAACATCGGCAAAAGTCATCAAATAAAGTAATAAAGTATGAATAGCCCAAAAGATTCCGAACAGGGCATGGCCCCCCACATATCAGAATGAATCAAATCAAAACAAGCACTACTAGATGAACTGCCTCTAGCCGGAAAGGAAACTCTATGTTGTTTCCCAAATTGACAAGCTTCACACTCGAAGGTTGAACCGCCTGGAATAGACAGAACTAGGAGGGGAAGCTTAGTCATATTAGGATGTCCAAACCGAGTATGTCATTCCAATGGAGACAATGATACACATGTGAATGGACGAACTTGTTGCTTGATTTGGAACATACCCCCTCTCTCACGGTCCAAACCAATACTCTTATGGGTTTTGCGATCTTGTATAACACAACCTTGAGATGAAAAGATGACAGAAGAATTCAATGTTTTGGGCAGTTGACTAACCGATAACAAATTAATCAGATACTTTGGGACAACCAGACCTTATCAAGTGTCAATGAAACTAAAAGGTTTAAGCGACCAACTCCAATTACTGGACATGTTGACCCATCACCCAAGGTAACAATCCAAATTACAGGAATAAGTTATTGAATCCAAAAGGGAAGAATTACTTGACATGTGAGCATTAGCTCCAGAGTCAGTCACCCAAGTGCGCTTGGAGATAGAGATATGGAATGTTGAATTACTTGTTTTAGTCAAGAAAGCAGAAGATGTTGACTCTGAGATTAGAGACAAACTTGGGAACTGTGAGATCTGCCGAAGCAAAGAAATTTTCTGAACTACTTCTTCAACTTATCCATTCTACGAGATAGGGTTCACTTGAATGTCAACCATAGAAACTCAATATAGCAGCACTAATTCAGTAACAATGACTTATTTCAAGAAACCCACATAGTTTAGCAAACAAGCAATAGATTCCAACAAGTTAACCAATTACGAAACTTCCAGCTAAATACGTTAACTTAACAAACAAGCAATAGAAATCCAGCAAATTTACAAATTAAGAAACGTCTCAAACTTGGCTAAACACTTCCAATAAATCAAATAAGTCAAAGTCTAATCAAAACGAAGAAGGAAGCTCTCTAAGAACATTATTACAACGGCAAAGAGAGTGCAACTTCAAATAACCCAAGGTAATTCCTTCCAACCTAGAAAAAACTAGTTTCTAAACCACACAAAATCTGGTGGCAGCTTGTAGGATCAACAAATATATCTGCACATTCAACTGAGAGCTTGTAATAATATAAGTATTGTTGGCACCGTGAGAGTTTTCTATTCGAATTTCCATAACTCCTGCAGACCTCCAAAAATGATCTCCACCATTCAGAATGTCGAACTAGAAGAGATGAACATTCACCCAAAGTTTCAGCACGATCCAGCGGCTACCAAATCCGTAAATCACAATTCTTTGAATCTGCTATGCACAAAAACGTGAAGAACAAAGACTTCTCCTTTACCATAAAGATTTTCTTGAAGATCATACGTAAGGATGTAAGGAGAAAAAGACACACAAGTTGTTGTTCCATGCAGCTATGGTCGTGGTTCACCCTAAACCATGCATTTGCTTCCTTTAAATAGGGTAGCACTCTTCTTATATTAAGAATAAAAGAATACACAATTACAAGTACACCCATATAGGAGTGAATTACTTAAATTATATAATATACCCCTACTTACACATGTACAAGCATCTCTAACACCACCAATTTTTTACCTGAGGTATAAAATGCTCATCTTCCAGCCAGTAATTCTCAAACCTAAATGGTATTCCACCCTAATTTTCCGAATTGGTGTTAAGAAGGACAGGCCAATGATCTGAGATAATCTTTCAAATAACCTTGCAAGCAGCCCTCGGATAATAAATAAACCATTCTGATTCGCACAGAATTCTATCAAGTCTTCAAAGAGTGGCCGGCCTTCTACAGTTGCTCTGGTGAAAGCCTTTCTTGAGGCAGGTAAACCAACAAGTTTAGATCTCCCCAATGAATCTGAGAAACCTCTCTTGTGGCAGTGTGGAACTTGCAATAGGTCTCTTCCCGTTCCTATTGCAAATAGCATTAAAATCTCCCCCAAGCAGCAATTCCATTGAGATAACAAACCCATTAGCTCTTCCCAGAAAGCACTTATTTGGATGTAATCATTTCTTCTTTGGCTTTACAGGTTATGTGACTCCCTTCCCTCTGCCTGTGCCCCTCTTTTGAATTATATTGTCTATCAGTATCCTTAATTTTATTGGATGCATCAAGTTTGGTAACCTAAGGGAGAATGGCTTGAAAGTCTTTCTCAGTCAAATTCCCCAATTCCACCTCCTATGCGAGTTTAGCCACCCAAGAAAATCTGTGGACTTCTGCTTTTCCTTGACTGCCCCTGAATTATTTTCATTGGACCGGGTAGACACATCAGCCTCCTTATTTCCTTCATTTTCATCTTCAAAGGTGCAACATCCTCCAAGATTTGGATATTGCAATGACCTTGGACAAAATTGGGGGATTTCTCAATGGATAGCAGCTGCCTAGGAGATGATGATTTATTTTTCCTGCAGCACATCGTCACAGGAGAATTTAAGTGCTAAATTTCATCTGGAGGGGGAGTCCGGTGTTTCAGAATGGGGGATGATGCAAGGAAATTATCATGGACACTTGTGTGGGGTGGCCAGATTTTTGGAGGCGAGAATTAATGCAGCAGGAGGAGAATAAGATGAGAGGGGAATAGGGGATTCGGGTGACATACTGGACTGCAGCTGGCGGCTTGAAAATCAGCAGCCATGATTTGCATTCAACATTCTTCAATCATCATAGCAGAAGCATGGGCGTCCGATGCAGAATTTGTTAAAGGAAGGAGGGGAAGAAGTTGTTCACTAGAAACCTGTCATTGACCAAATGAAACAGATCCACTAGCGTGACCTGATTCACCCGAGTCAACTCATACTTGCACCAAGTTTGGGAGAGTTTGTAACTCCACTGGGTTAACATGTGGTTCGGCTGTTGACCTGCTATGTCCTACTGGGCTGACTCGCTCCTCATTCGGTTTGTCTAGCTCGATATTTAATGCCAACGAGTCGACCGTGTTGTGATCTGACTCATCATCGTCTTCCTCATGCATTTGCAGGCCACATGGAAAGGAGGCATAAATTCCTCGGGCTTTAGAAGAACAGCATAACATCTTCCTTTATAGCACAAGTCTCTCCATTTTTCTTGCAAAGGCCATTGCCTTGGCCTAACAAGAAGACGCTTGGCTTAACAAGAAGACGCACATAAGTCATATTTCGATTACTTTTCATCTCCTCCAATACTTCAACATTTCCAAATCATTTGGCTACCATTTTCAGAACTTCAGAATTCTACAACTCTAGTGGCATTCCCCATACTTGCAACCAGACAACTATTTTGCAGGAGCCTCCCAATTTTTTGTTTCCCAACTGGGAATTGTGTCCGATTGATTCCACTACACCATCAACTCTTTCAATTTTTTGTCCTGCAACAAAATGAGTCAATCTTTCTCCCAGATAGAAGGCTTGACATGCGATCTCCAAATTCAAGCGCTCCCGGATCCAGGTTATGAGTTGAACCACTTTTGACAAGCTCCAGTCGAGCTTTACTATAATGCACGACAAGATCTCTTTTTTTCTCCACTCGAGTCTCTCCTCGATCCATCTCTCGTTATGAGTAACATTTCCTAAACGAGGTCTCATAGAAGCAATTTTCTCCAATTCCTGATGGGGATTTTCGACATCGAGGGAAGGCGCAGGTGGAGGTTGGGTGATTGGCCGCAAATCGATTATATATAAAAATCCCTTGACGCTAAGCGAACATGTAGCCTCAAGTAATAATCCAGTAAGACTGGTCCGTCTCCACACAGACTTATACTACGTACTAAGATGGAAGTTCTCTACAACTATATCTAACTACTGAAATTAGCAAGAAATGTAACAAGTATATAATTGCATTAACTACAAAAAGATACTAAATTTTACTAAAAATGAAGTTTGCCTAGATTGATACATGCACACGCAATGGAAGCTTGAAGAGTGGAGTCAGGGGAGTCATCCTTGTAATAAGTGGGGGATTGATTCATATAGGATTAATTGGGTGATTCTAGCGGATCAGGGAATCTGGTACACATAGCCTTCCGTCGGGGATCTCCTTAGTCCTATTGTCTCTCGACGTCAAAGATGCTAATTTGAGGGTCCATCACCACAACCAACATGACAGTGTGTGTCAGGATGCTTCTCTCGAGTCTACCTGCACACCCCTCACCTGCCACTGAGCATTACCGACGATTTGGGGATCACAAGCTGATTAATGGGCGTTTATCCTAGTATAACCTCTCGGTCTCAACGGGGACATCGGATTTACATTAAAAGGTCATAAATCACTCAACGCAATATGCATCCCAAATGTAAATCACACTAAATTAAAAATAAATTATTCTCTAATAATCCAAAAATACATGAATCCCCTTGCAATATTATATTACATTACATCACGACACCCTAAGGGTACTTAACAGAACATAGTGAGGATTAGGGATAAATCCCAATCCAAATCCTTACAAAACATAATAAGCCAAGCAAACACACATATACAAAAAGAAAGAGATAAAAGAGGGAGAAGAAGCTTCCCTTCTACTCCCAATATATTCTTTCTTCCTTCCTTTGCTCCTCAGAAGTGTTCTGCTCTTACTCCAAAGCTTGCACTGCCTCCAAGGCGTGGAGGCGTGATCCCGGAAATGGATTCATAGCGCCTATATATAGGGGAGTCCTGGAGATTCCCCTATTTTTTTGAGCTCTAAGTGGTCCGGCGTCATGTGGCGTCTGCATGTTCTGTGGCACCAAGAGTGATGTTGCGCGATACTGTGGCACCTTGCCTTATACTTCTTTGTTACTGCCAGCGCCCAGCGCTCGGGTGCTGGGCCTGTCCTCCGGGCGGCACTCAAGTGTGAAGAAGGGCGCTCCTGCGCTGATTCTGGCGCCGAGGTGCTCAACCTAGAAACCCTTTTCTACTCCCAGTGCCCCTATGCTGATCCGGGGGATCAGGTGCCCGACACTTAACCATTTCCTTGGTAGAAGACTCTGCTTGGCTGAGGCCGCGGCTTCGATCCTAGCTCCAAGTGGTGTCGGCCACTATGCTTCTGCTGTGATACGTGTGACTTCGTGGCCTCGCCCTTGACACCATGTGGTGTTGCTCACAGTGTTGTTCTCTTCTTCTGTACGATGGCTTCCTCGTTGGCACCATGTGGCGCCTGCTCCTGTTTTGTTCTAACATGGGGTGTTTTTGGCCTAAAATTGCATAGTTGAGATCTTTCTACTTCCACATGGTATTTTCACCATTTTCACACTTGAACCAACAAATAAACACCAAAAATAAGTGAGAATGGTCTGAACTCATTATGAAACATGGCCAAAAAACTCAGCATATTTTACAATCATCGAATACTCCCAAGCTTAAGAATTTGCTCATTCTCAAGCAAAGGCCTTAATACAGAAAGACAATCATTCAATCTTGCTAATCAAAATGTGTTCATGCAATTCACATTTACAAACGAAAATTTAAATTCCAACTGGTGGTTCATTTATTCAATGATCTTCTAAAAATGTTTATTAACCTAAAAACTTTTATTTGCCACACAACTTAACTACTTCTATAGTTTCTCTCATTAGATGTCTCTCCATCAGTTCACTTTCCATGCACTTATGAATTTACTACTAAGATTCCATAGGCTAATTTCAAAATTCACTCTCCAGTAATCGTTGAGAGATGATCCTAAAATCATTAGGACTTTTATCGGTTGTAATGGGGCAAGGCACCAGGGTAAATCCAAAAATATTAATCATGAAAGTTTAATCATTCAACATGCAAAAACATAACGAAATTGAGTTAGTTGAAGCTTCCCTGCTCATTGAAAACTACTCCCCAAAGTTATGCTTTGGCCAATTGTTACCCAATTCTTTACCTCACCTCTTATTTGAGAATTTAATGCCTTTGTGACATTGGATCAGTCATCCTTTTGATGTTTGACTGATTTTATACCCTAAACTAGGTTTGCAAATGTTTATTTTTCTTTGATTATTTGCTACCTCCCAATTGCTTTCACTCATTGGTCCTTAGGAGGTTCAACTCTAACCTCATTTAGTCATGAAATTTAAATGATGGGTCATGCAAGAAGAAAGCCAAAACAAAAGTAAGCTAAGGAGGTGGTTCGAAAAATGATTAGATTGAAGAAACATAGTTTGCTTAGGCTCAACATTTGGGTGATTAGGGACTATACATGGGTTGCCTTCAAAGGCCCAAACGGTCCAACATGGCCTAATTCATCTCTTTGGATTCACTTCTCTTTCTATTTTGCCTAGAGCTTTATTAAAAATTAGTTCTAGTATCAAAGATTAATGATTGAGTGCATACCACCATTCAATCCACAAACCCGCCACTAATGAAATAGCAACATTAGCAGATAAGTGTGTGGCTTGATAAAAAATTTTGAAGTGTGCTAGACTCTTTCATACAACCATAGGACTAATGACCATCAATTGGAAAAGCTAATTTTGGCAATGTCAAAGAAAATTGCACTTTGAAATCTTCACTTCACATTGACATAAGCTCAACCATGCAAGATAGAATGAACTCATTTAAGGCTAAGCATGTTATTCCCAGTCCTGAACTGAAATTAAACATTGTCCTTAATGTTTGAATTGAAACATTGAAATATGAAGGGGGTAAGGAGACTCCCTGGTTGTGCTTCACATTTGGTTCTTCTTTATGCTCGTTGGGGCTCTCGATGTAATGTTTGCTATGCAAAATTGAAAGGTTGGGTAAAAGCATTTATTGAAACAATAAAAACTAAAGCTAAGTTTGTTAACAAGAATTGAATTGGAGATAAAAAATTTATAAACCAGTAGCATTGAAAGAGAAAGCTCTATTCATTCATTCACAAAAATACCACAGAGTACATCAAAGGAGTTCATTTTTCATTATGTCTGCACAAAAATATTTATCCTAGGTGTCAAAATCTGATGACTCTCTCTTTCTCTCTCTCTCTCTCTCTCTCTCTCTCTCTCTCTCTCTCTCTCTCTCTCTCTCTCTCTCTCTCTCTCTCTCTCTCTCTCTCTCTCTCTCTCTCTCTCTCTCTCTCTCTCTCTCTCTCTCTCTCTCTCTCTCTCTCTCTCTCTCTCTCTCTCTCTCTCTCTCTCTCTCTCTCTCTCTCTCTCTCTCTCTCTCTCTCTCTCTCTCTCTCTCTCTCTCTCTCTCTCTCTCTCTCTCTCTCTCTCTCTCTCTCTCTCTCTCTCTTTTCAGTTCACTTTTTCTCTCTTTGATTCTCCCTTTCCCTATTCGATTTTCTCTCTCTTTCTCTCTCTTTCTCTTTTCAGTTCACTTTTTCTCTCTTTGATTCTCCCTTTCCCTATTCGATTTTCTCTCTCTTGGATTCTCTCTTTTCGATTCTCTTTTCATTTCTCTTTTTCCCTAATCTTTTTCATTTTATTTTTCAATTAGTAAAAATTCCCTCTTAGATGTTGTCTCTCTTGTGGATTCTTTCTTTTGTCATGTATCTCTTCTTCCCTAATTATTGTTTCTGTTAATTTACAAATTAGTAAAGTTTCCTACTTTATTCTCTCTTTCCCTCCACGATTCTCTCATTCTCCTGGATTCTCTTCTCTTTTTTATTGTCTCACTCCTTTTGCTTGTCTCTATTCTCTATTTTTCCGTTTATTTACCTATTATTATCAGATGAGTAATGCTAGTTGCACCCGGCCGCAGCACCTATCCGACGTACTTGATGTAACCAGCCAATAGGAAAACTTAAAAAAATAATAATAATTTTTATTTTATAAAATCTTAACTTCTAAAGGATAAGCCTTAGGCAACTATGTTTTGGATCGGCTGGTTACATTATGTACGTTAGATAAGTATTGTGCACAGGTGTAGCAAGCATTTTCTTTATCCCATTATCCGTCGAAAAATCAGTAATCAGATGAAAGTATCGGTCATGTCACTACAATCCAAAAGTATCGGTCATGTCATCACACAGGAGCTACGTCAACAAACTCAGCAAGTAAGTCTAGATCACTCTCTCTCCTTTGGCTTTGGTACTTCTCCTTCCCCCTACTTCAACAGGTGGCAAGAAATGCATATTCTCTCTTATATTATACGATGTATTTTAGTTTTGTTCTAGTCCTCTCCCCTTCACTTTTACTAACAAAATCTGTACACCTCCTACTACTCACCCTATATACCATTCACTTGCTTAAATTCATCACCCGATCACACTTCCTCGTAAGCCCCCATACACCTCCTCCTTCCCTATATGCTATGCTCACCCCACTACCGCCATGCATTAACTCATTCACGCTTAGAAGATCATTCGCTACATCTTGTCACATCACACCATTTCATCGTCTATCGATCTACATCCATATCCTCTTTCCCTTTCATATTGTTTCTGTTCTATTACCATTTTTCTTCATACCTTGTAAATCTATTTTCTCTAAACCACCTGTCTCCCCACTGTCCCCCTATGGCAACTCCACCCTCGGAATACCATAC
This sequence comes from Aristolochia contorta, assembly GCA_022405105.1. Classification (NCBI taxonomy): domain Eukaryota; kingdom Viridiplantae; phylum Streptophyta; class Magnoliopsida; order Piperales; family Aristolochiaceae; genus Aristolochia; species Aristolochia contorta. The sequence continues at coordinate 25,134,565 of CM039666.1, read as the reverse complement.
GCCCCCGTCTTCCCAACCAAATCCACCTTCTTCAAACCACCCCCGCCATGTCCTATCTCCACTACTACCTACCCCCACATTACCCCCTCCCCAAATCCATGCATGCCCAGACAATATTATGATGATCCTGTATCCTATCTCACTGAAAATCTACACCGTGTAATCCTCTCTCGTGATTGCACATATAGAGGCCTCCTTGACATGCTAATGGAAAATTTACCATTCTTCCCACTCTTCTACAAAGTCTCCTCTAGGAACCAGATCAACCAGAGCCCAAAATTATAGTCTCCTCAATCAGTCGTGTGTATTATTCTTTTCAATTCCCATCCCATGAACACTACGACCAGCTCTTATCTATTTGTCCTCTTCTAAAACGTACATATTTTACATGGGCCCCTCTTTAGGTTAAACTTATAAACCTCCTCCCTCCCCTACAACATGACGAAAGCTTTAGCACAATTAGTCCAACCTCTTGGAGAGTATATTGACATGGATGCCAAAACCGTGATGTGTCCCAAGGGACGCTTGTTCACCCGCATCAAGGTAGATGTAAATTTACTCCACGATGAAATCCTAGGAGTGCTTGTTGAGACTCTGGAAAACACCTTCTAGCTACCTTTAAACATCGAAGGTCGCCCCAGGGTGTGCATTTACTGCAGGTGTTGGTGACACACAACGTTTAATTGTCGTGGTAGAGGATCTGAATCTTCTTCATCTTCCCCCACCCACCCTCGAGTGACCTAGATGATGACCCTCCCAACGACTGGCAATTAGTACAATGTCGGCAACAACACATTTCAAATCCCCCCTCTCGCACTCCCTCACACTCTCCTACCTATCGCCCTCCTCAACGCTCCAAACCTCCTACACGTACAAACATGTCTAACCCATCCTCCTCTCCTGAGAACGACCCCTAGGAGACTGCTTGGAACAATTCCACCTTGACAGCCACATTACCAGCACATTACATTTGTATGTTGATTTTTGTCATTTATAATAAATATTTAATGAAATTGATAAATACATGATACATGTGTATATTTTATTATTATTATGTTTATCTTTGTACAATTTTTTAATTATGAATTATAATGTATTTATATCAATTATTTAATTATGAATTATAATGTATTTTTTTTGTATAATGATTGTTTTATTGATATAAAGATTTGACATCTTTATAAAATTTGATATTTGCAAGAAACAAATAAAATATTTTTAATCTTAGATTAAGAGGTACTATCCTAATTATGAATTATGATATATGATCTATAAAACCAAAAGTCAATAATTACAAAAAACAATATGAAAAAATTAAAAATTATATCCAAACTTTTCAACTCTAATAATTTTTTATCTTAAATGATAAAAAACTTATTAGAAAGATAATAAGGTTATATATATGAAAAATTGAAAAATCATGTTAAAGCTAAATGAATATATATTTACCATATTACCCTTACTTAAACGGTAAACGGGTAAAATGGGTTCGGAAGAGCTATTTCTGTTTCCATTCCATTTATTAAACGGTAGAACGGTAAATGGTAGAACGGTAAATGGTAGAATGGTAAATGGTAGAATGGTAAATGGATAATATTATTTTATTCCTGGAAACGGTAGAAAGGTAATCAGACGGACGATAGGGTGGGTATCGTCTCCCGTTTATATCCCTACTTCCATTGGCCTTGAGGACGGACAATAGATTTTCTAGAAATATCACATTTCCCTTGACATTTCTTCCTTAAGTCAATTCCTTACCTACTTGCATCTCAACCTACTTTGAACAAAGCCTATCCACCTCCTATTTACCCATCTGCTCCCTCAACTTCCACAGTGGAATCATGCACTGACCCACCTTGAAAATTTTCCCTCTCAAACCGAGCCAATCCCCTCATCGGATATCAAAATTACACCCTCAATTCAACTAAAAAAATAGTTTGCCTATCCTTCCCCATACAAACCACTTACCTCTTCCAATCTTTTGTCACCCAATGGGGTTAGAATGACTTAGGATTTCATGGCCCCAAATACCGTGGCCAAACGGTAAAACTTCCCAACTTGTCATGACCAGATTAGATAGAATCCTAGCCAAATTTTAAATGGCTACAACTATGGCCCCACACTTCCGTCTCCCACCTCCCACGTAGCCGGTCAAACCATTGTTCACTCTTCCTTATGACCCATCCTCTATCTGCCCAACCCAAACTGTTATGATATCAAGCTATGTTGAGGGAAGACCTTGATTATAATAGATTAGTTGAAATAGCCTGGTCCTCTATCACACAACCCCATCACTACACCCCTTCTCTGGACTATCTCTACCTTCGATTTCAAAAGAATTCCTCCACTCTACATAATGGAAAAAAACCTCCTCTGAAAATTTTCACATTGAAATAAAAAACACTTAAAAATGCTCCAAAATACCCAAATTAAACAACAGCAAAACCCTACTAACCATCAACTCTTACTTCAGGAAAAATCTTTACAACATGAACTCATGAAATACTCCAAGATTAAACATATGCATTTATTCCAACAAGCCCGTCAAAATATTTTTAAAGGAGATGAAAACTCTAAATTCTTCCATGCCTTTATTAAAGCTCGTTCCAAGTCAAATTAAACAAACTAAATCACTTCTCCTTAGAGAAAGACCTTTTAGAACATGACCGGAATATTCGAACTGCGGCTGTACAATATTAAGCCAAACTATATTCAGAATCCTCTATACACCATTCCCTCAGTTTCATCTACTCCAAACCTTCACTGAGTTCCAAAAGTATAACTTGACACAACCTATCACAATGAGAGAAGTAAGAAAGACCTTATTATCTATGGACTCCTATAAAGCACCGGGCCCTAATGGATTTCAACCCATATTCTTTAACACCACTGGAACTTTCTAAAGGACGACCATCATAAAAACATCCAACAAATGTTTACCTCTGGAACTATGGAAAATTTTTTAATAAAATATTTATTGTATTCATGCCAAGGATACCCACACCCACATCTTTCACGGACTACCGCCCCATTAATATTTGTAATGTAATTTACAGAATCTTTACCAAAATTTTCACCACAAGATTAGCTCCCTTAATCCCCTCACTTATACACTCAACCAATTGGCTTTCATTAAAGGCCGGCAAATCTCTGACCACATGCTTCTCTCCCTTAAAATTCATACCTACTTCCAATTCCCAAATAAAAGAGATAGTTACTTAGGTACAAAATTGGATCTTCGAAAAGCCTTTGATAGACTATTGTGGTCCTTTAGAGTTCATACTATTCAGGCCTTCCAATTTTCGATCTAATAGCAATCTCTTATTCACTCCTGTATCACTACAACTTACCAAATATTTATAAACGGGTACCCATCACAACCTGTCAACCCAACCTGTGGACTACGTCAAGGAGATCCCCTATAGCCCACACTCTTTATCCTACCCACTGAACTTCTCTTTGCACAAATCCATAAGGCCATCACTAAAAACCAAATCGTTTAGTGAATATGGACCCTAACTACTCTTGTTAGAGTTTACTTTGGTAAAGATGAGCGTAAAATCTGCATAGTGGATATCATCTGGTAAAATGGCACTAACTACTCTTGTCCCATAGCGACAGAGGCTTAGGCATCATAAATTTGTAATCCCTTGGATTAACTTTCCAGTTAAAGCTACTCTGGAAGATGTATACATACCCAGATTCACTTTGGGCATTGTTTAGGCGTACCAAATATGGACCCTCTCCCCACTTTCTCTCACTCAAGCCAAAATATGGTAGGACCACACACCAATGGAAACAAATCCTATGGAGACAAATCCTCTACCTCCTCCCTAATTTCGTTAGTCTATACGCCCCCAAATCAGCAATGGTACACAAACTTCCTTATGATATGACAATTAGATTGACTACCTTCCCACGACACTTACTTCTCTCCCTAGAAACATAGTAGGACCACATTGTCCTTCTAAAAAAGTATCATCCATCATAATAAATAATATTTCCTGGAATGAAACTCGCGTCCGTTCCATTCAGCCATCGGACGCTGCTACCCAAATCCTTTATTCCTCAATAAATCTAGGAATGCAGGATAATATTATCTAGTCTAGCTCCAAAGATGGCACCTTCTCCCTCAAATCCACTTACCACCTACTCCACTCAACGTCCCTTCAAGCCATACCGCACTTTCACTATGACTCGGTAGATATCATCTGGTCATATATTTGGCGCTTTAAAATCCTCCCCAAACAAAGAACATTTCTCTGGCTTACCCTACTAGAAAAAGTTCTTACATCAAACCATCTAATTAAACCGATGTGGCTTAAGCCTTAACACTCTCTATCCTTTCTGCCACAATGAATAAGAAACTCTAAATCATCTACTTCTTGCATGTCGTTTGAGCACCATATGGCACTTCCTACAACCACGCAACCACACAACCACATCTTTCCCCCTGCCCTATTTCTTCGTTCCTTCATTTACAAACTCTTCACCACCTCTCCAACAAAACATCTTCCACACACACACATCTATGTGGTCAACACCCTCTAGAAAATTTGGTGTACTAAAAACAAGCTTATATTTGAACAAATTATCCCATCTCCCCTTACTCCATATAACCGTGTTTCCTTACTGGCAACCTTCATCATCAAATATAAATAAATCCCAGCTCATACATGCAAAGATAAAACAGAAAAATATGATTCTTGGTTACCCCCTCCCCACCTACCTACTAGCAAACTTCGATGGGCCCCGCAAACATGAATATTAAAGCAGCTGGCAACAGCTTCCTCCTATGTAATTCTCAAGGAGCTCCTATTATAAATGCAATCTGGCCCATTTCACAGAAAACAAACAATGAAGTTGAAATTTGTACATTAATCCTCTCTCTTTCTTTTATACAATAGTTTTTTCTATGTACCATATAATTTAAGGAGATTCACAACTTGTTATTAAGTTGATGCAGGGGACATGGACACAAACTGGAGATTGAACTCTCTAGTTCGGGCCTATTGAAACTTGCTGAAAAACTTCCCTCGTGTGCAACTCCTACACTGTTTCCGGGAGGCGAACGAGGTGGCGGATGTGCAGGCAAAAGAAGACACTTTACTTGCCAACAAAGACACTTTACTTGCCATCAAGGGAACTACTGGATTAGATTCTAGTATAACTCTATACCAGCCTGTGTATATCTTCCTCTTCTTTAAAAACAATTTGTGGGCAACACTTAGCCCACAACTTTTAGTTGCCTAATGACAATATATATTTAGACAAATTATCTATTTGTCTTTAGTATTTCTTTTATATAAATATAGAGTAATGCTATGAGTACCGCTGTACTAACTTTTGAGAACAACCTCTAAATATAGAGTAATGCTATGAGTACCGAGCCTGAACTCACTTTTGAGAACAGCCTCCCTCACTGTAGCAGTGGAACCCACAAAAGGGAATATTTTAATTCCCGTTGCTACAGTGAGGGAGGCCGTACTCATAGCATTATAAATATATGGTTAGTTTCGGATGAACAGGTCGGTCCGGTCCGAGTCAGGTTGGGCCGGATCTGCCTTGGTAGGGAGCCTGGTTGGGTCAGGTCTGGCCGAGTCGGATCGGGCATGGTCGGGTCAGTCTGGTTGGTCGGGTCTGGTCAAGCCGGGCATGGTCGGTCTGGCAGGTCAGATCAAGCCTGGTCGGATCGTTCCTGGTCGAGAGCATGGTCGGGTCAGGCTTGGTCGGGTCAGGCTTGGTCTGTCGGGCCTGGTTGAGAGCTTGGTCGGGTCAGGCTTGGTCGGGTCGGTCCTGGTCGGGTCGGTCCTGGTCGGGTCGGTCCTTGTCGGGTCGGTCCTGGTCGGATCTTTCCTACTCGGATCGGGCTTGGTCGGGTCGGGTCTGACCGGGCCGTGCTAACTTTGGGATAAAACCCTAATGCTTCTTGATCGGCGAAAGACTCGCGGCGTCAGACGGAGAAGAGCAACACGACACACATGCGGAGCTGATCGGCGTGAGGACCGGAGAGTTCTGCCCGAACCAGATCTCCAGTGGCGATGTGAGGAACACCTAGAGGGTGGGAGAGACGACTGGCATAAGTGCCCTTGCCGACGCTGGAGGTCGATTATAAGCCGAGGCAGAGAGAGAAGGGGCTCCCGTCGGAGAAAAGGAGCTTCCCTCAGAGAGAGGCTCGGCCGCGGGAAAGCCGGAGAAGCTTGGCCACCGGAACGGCGGAGAAGGTGGAACGCGGGAACGCCGGAGAAGGTGGAACGCGGGAACGCCGGAGAAGGTGGAACGCGGGAACGCCGGAGAAGTCAGCCGCAAATTGATGCTACCTCGCTATTATGAGTGCTCAAGGTTTAAATCCAAGGTCTATCTATGACATTTGTTGTGGATAATATAAAGTTCATAGTCTCTCAGTGAAAGTTAGTCTGTCAGGGAAAGTTAGATCTCCATTCAGAAGTTTGTCTGTGATGAAACTATGCCCGCATATGGTGGGGTTTTACTGAATTGTCGTAGTTTATGTAAGAGTCCAGTCTGTGTGAACCGCACCCTGATGGTTTGATCTATGTCTAATGAAGATCAATCGGGAAAATATCCAATATACTGATTGAATTGTAACTATAAATTGATTTATTTTCATGTCCGAAAAAGTTGAGTTAATTGTTAACGAGTTATCTTAATAAGAAGAGAGAAGTCAATGTATAGAATGGAAAAATATGCACATATAATGGTGCCGATGTGTTGCAAAATGTTTATGCTTCTTACTAAATGATTTAGTCAAGATCATTTTGTTTGGCAAACAGAATCAGCGAACACCATGGAGGATTCTTGGCATAATTGTGTTCTGTTCTTGTGTTGATTGGGTTAGCTGGGGGTACTCTTATGTATTCTGTTAGTTAACTGGAGAAAATGATTCTTTCATTTTTGACCATCAAGCCTAAAATGTTTGAAGGGTCAGGAGTCTCTGATGGACCACAATCATCTGTTATGATGTTTCAAATCAACATGTTTTTTTCTTTTTTTGGGTCATATCATAGATAATGTAGAACCAGTATTTACACTTGATTCCTTTGGGACAACGATTTTGCCCATGTTGTTTACACACAACAACACTACATTGTATAAAAAAAAATCTTTTTCCTAAGAAATATGCAATTAAGTTCCTGTTTAGTGTTTTATATCTTCCATATACTGTGTCACTTTGTTTGCCATCTCGGTTTGAGTACATTAGTCATTTCGAGAGAGTGTGTGTTTACTCCTTTAGCTACCGTTTTCATTGTTGTAGTATTATTTTTAATAGAACTAATGAACTGGTGCTCTTCTTTTTGGTTTTTTAGATTTTCTCATATTGTTGTTTTTTAATCCATTATGATGGAAGTCCTATTTGCTTGTATATATTTTGTTGGCTTCAACCTTGCGAAAGAGTCAGAAGTAATTTAGTTGCTCATATCGATATGTATTTTAAAAGTTTAATGTGAATTCCATTAGTAGTTTTACCATTGCATTGATTTTGACTTATGGCTTCTTCTACAGGTTGGCTAGTGTAGCCTCACTTTGTTTTCTGCATTGGCAAAAAATAAGATTTAGTATTTAGTGGTTTGTAACTGCTCTGAAGAACTTGGTACTCAGAGAAGTGTAAAGACATGGGGCGGCTAAAATTACAGTCTGGAATTAAAGCAATTGAGGAAGAGCCTTCAGATGCTGAGTCTATTTCAAGCAGTGCTGCTCTATCATGTATGATAAATTCTGAAATTGGTGCAGTCTTGGCGGTCATGAGGAGAAATGTACGATGGGGAGGTCGCTATATGGCTGGTGATGATCAGCTAGAACACTCTCTAATCCAAAATTTGAAGTCTCTTCGAAGGCAAGTCTTCTCATGGCAGCACCAGTGGCGTACAATCAACCCAATTAATTACCTCCAGCCATTTTTGGAAGTGATTCGGTCCGATGAGACTGGAGCTCCTATTACTGGTGTTGCACTATCGTCTCTCCATAAGATTCTAACTCTTGACATCCTTGATCTGAACACTGTAAATGTGGTTGATGCAATGCATTTGGTGGTTGACGCAGTGACCAGTTGTCGCTTTGAGGTGACAGACCCTGCCTCCGAAGAGGTGGTATTGATGAAGATATTGCAAGTTCTTCTGGCATGTATGAAAAGTAAGGCATCAATTGTGTTGAATAATCAGCATGTATGTACTATCGTAAATACATGCTTCCGCATAGTTCATCAAGCAGGAACCAAGGGTGAACTGTTGCAGAGAATAGCTCGCCATACAATGCATGAGCTTGTTAGGTGTATATTTTCACATTTATCAGACATTAATGAAACAAAATGCTCAGGGATCAATGTTAGCACAGCGCCTGTGAAACAAGAGGTAATTTATCACAAATTTTATTTATTTTTAAGGGGTTCTCCTGTTTGATTCAATATTAAATCTAAGTTTCATGTGCAGGGAAGTTTGCAAGTAGAGAATGGGAATGGCAGTTCTCACTATGATGGTCCACCATCTGTTGGTGTGTTTGGCTTAAATAATTCGGCTTTTAATGTGGGAGATGAAGCTGCATCAGGGCTCACTAGTACTAAGGATTTATCAAATGACCACCTTGCAACTGAACCATATGGGATCCCTTGCATGGTGGAGATATTTCATTTTTTATGTTCTCTCTTGAACATCGTGGAGCAAATTGAGATGGGACCGAGGTCCAACCCTGTTGCTTTTGATGAAGACGTTCCACTTTTTGCCTTGGGCTTGATTAATTCAGCCATTGAGTTGGGGGGACCCTCAATATGTCAACATCCAAAACTACTTTCTTTGATCCAGGATGAATTATTCCGGAATCTGATGCAATTTGGTCTCTCAATGAGCCCATTAATCCTTTCAATGGTATGCAGCATTGTCCTCAACTTGTACCACCATTTGCGCATGGAGCTGAAAATGCAGCTTGAGGCTTTCTTCTCTTGTGTGATTCTAAGGCTTGCACAAAGAAGATATGGGGCTTCTTACCAACAGCAAGAGGTTGTAATGGAGACTCTTGTAGATTTTTGCAGGCAAAAGCAGTTCATGCCTGAGATGTATGCTAATTTGGATTGCGACATAACATGCAGTAATGCCTTTGAAGATCTGGCGAATTTGCTTTCCAGGAGTGCTTTTCCAGTGAACAGTCCACTTTCTGCAATGCATGTCCTTGCTTTGGATGGTCTGATTGCTGTTATTCAGGGAATGGCAGAAAGGATTGGCAGTGGGTCTTCTGCTCAAGAGCATAACCATATGGAACTTGAAGAGTATTCTCCTTTCTGGACTGTTAAGTGTGATAACTACTCTGATCCAAATCACTGGGTTGGATTTGTGCGTCGGAGGAAGTACATCAAGGGTAGATTGGCAATAGGTGCCGACCATTTCAACAGAGATCCAAAGAAGGGGCTGGAGTTTCTTCAAGGGAACCATCTTCTGCCTGATAAACTTGACCCTCAGAGTGTGGCTTGCTTTTTCAGATATACTGCCGGGCTGGATAAAAATCTTGTGGGCGACTTCTTAGGTAACCATGATGAATTTTGTGTACAAGTGCTTCATGAATTTGCTGGAACGTTTGATTTTCAGGACATGAATTTAGATACTGCCCTGAGGCTATTTTTAGAAACATTCAGGCTCCCTGGGGAGTCTCAAAAAATCCAAAGGGTACTTGAGGCATTCTCTGAGAGGTACTATGAGCAGTCCCCCCAAATTTTGGCTAACAAAGACGCTGCTCTCCTCTTGTCATACTCACTTATAATGCTCAACACTGATCAACACAATGTACAGGTTAAGAAGAAGATGACTGAAGAAGATTTCATTCGTAACAATCGGCGAATCAATGGTGGAAGTGACCTTCCTCGTGAATTTCTCTCTGAGCTTTATCATTCTATATGCAAGAATGAGATACGAACAATCCCTGAACAAGGTGTTGGATTTGCTGAAATGACTCCAAGCCGCTGGATTGATCTTATGCGCAAATCCAAGAACACTGCTCCATTTATCTTGTCTGATGGTGGTGCACACCTTGATCATGACATGTTTGCGATCATGTCTGGTCCCACAATCGCTGCTATATCTGTTGTGTTTGATCATGCGGAGCAAGAAGATGTTTTGAACTCATGTGTTGAGGGTTTCTTGGCCATGGCCAAGATTTCAGCCTGTCACCATTTGGAAGGAGTCCTCGATGACTTGGTTGTGTCTCTCTGTAAGTTCACAACCTTGTTGAATCCTTCTTCTGCTGAGGAGCCGGTTCTTGCATTTGGGGATGACGTTAAAGCTAGGATGGCTACTGTAACTGTCTTCACCATCGCAAATAGTTATGGAGACTATATTCGAACAGCATGGAGAAACATCTTGGATTGCATCTTGAGACTGCACAAACTTGGGCTTCTTCCGGCACGTGTGGCTAGTGATGCAGCTGATGATTCAGACCTCTCATCAGACCCATCCCATGGGAAACCTGTTTTGGGTACCTCTTTATCTTCCTCTCATATTTCATCAATGGGCACTCCTCGAAGGTCATCTGGTTTGATGGGAAGATTCAGTCAGCTGCTTTCTCTGGACACGGAGGAACCGAGATCACAACCAACTGAACAGCAATTAGCAGCCCACCAGCGAACACTTCAGACAATACAGAAATGCCGAATTGATAGTATATTTACTGAGAGCAAATTCCTTCAAGAAGATTCACTATTACATCTTGCAAAAGCTTTAATATGGGTAGCAGGTCGGCCACAAAAGGGAAACAATTCTCCTGAGGATGAAGATACAGCTGTTTTCTGCCTGGAATTGCTTATTGCTATCACACTGAACAACCGAGACAGAATTGTTCTTCTTTGGCAAGGTGTCTACGAACATATTGCCAGTATAGTCCAGTCGACTGTGATGCCTTGTGCCCTGGTGGAGAAGGCTGTTTTTGGGCTCCTCCGCATCTGTCAGAGGTTGCTTCCATATAAGGAGAATCTTGCTGATGAGCTCTTACGGTCACTTCAACTTATACTGAAGCTTGATGCTAGGGTTGCTGATGCTTATTGTGAGCATATCACCCAAGAAGTTTTGAGACTTGTAAAAGCAAATGCTACACATATTAGGTCTCAGATGGGGTGGCGAACCATAACATCCCTGCTCTCCATCACCGCACGCCACCCAGAAGCTTCTGAAGCAGGATTTGAGGCTCTGTTATTTATTATGTCTGATGGGGCTCACCTGACTCCTTCCAATTATGTACTCTGTGTGGATGCTGCAAGGCAATTTACTGAATCCAGGGTTGGGTTGGCTGATAGGTCCATGCGTTCTTTAGACTTAATGACAGAATCAGCCGCAAGCCTTGCAAAATGGAGTCTTGAAATTAAGGAGGCTGGAGAGGAGGGTTCAAAATTTTCTCAAGAAATTGGTGAGATGTGGTTTAGACTGGTCCAAGGTCTCAGGAAAATGTGCTTGGATCAGAGGGAGGAAGTCCGAAATCATGCAGTTTCTTCTTTGCAGAGGTGCTTATCGGGAGTGGATGGCATTTGCATAACTCAAGGGTTGTGGTTGCAATGCTTTGACCAAGTGATGTTTACAATGCTTGATGACTTGCTTGACATTGCACAGGGCCATTCGCCCAAAGACTTTAGGAACATGGAGGGCACTCTTGTGGTTGCCATGAAATTACAGTCTAAAGTGTTCTTACATTTATTAAAAGATCTCTCTCAGGCAACCAGCTTTTGCAAGTTGTGGCGTGGGGTTTTGAACCGCATGGAGAAATATTTGAAGGCCAAGGTGAGAGGGAAAAAGAGTGAGAAGCTTCAGGAGCTGGTGCCTGAACTCCTCAAGAATACTCTGCTTGTGATGAAAACTGAGGGAATTCTTGTGCAGAGGAGTGCCCTTGGCGGGGATAGTTTGTGGGAACAGACATGGATCAATGTAAAGAACATAGCACCTTCTTTGCAATCTGAGATCTTTCCGGAAGAAGAAGAACACAGTGAAGTAGGGAATGCTGGAGAGGCGGCACAAGCTGGGTCCTGAAGGAGGTGAGATAATTATGGTTGTCAATTGTGTTTTTGAGTTTCCTGCCTATATTGGGTACATCATTTTCAAGTCAGTGTTCTGTTGTGTGGTATCCTCCATCTTGAGTCCATGGGATCCAACAGCGCAAATGCACAATATGTAGGCTCACATATAGAAGTGGAAGGGTAGAGTGGGCCCCATGATTGAAAACTGGACGCAGATGAGAGCTCTCGAAAGGTATTTAATGTGAAGAAAATGGCCCTTTATCCTAAAGATCATAGGCCTGATGACCCCATTTCATTGGCTTCTTTCAGGTGTTTCCTTCCTCTCTAACTAGATGTATAAAAAAATAGGTTGTGATTTGCTGTTCCAAACACCAAAAAAGAGCCGGTGATCAACGCTGTCCTAATGATTTTGCCCTTCACAAATGACTCGCTGACCTGTAATGATGTCACTGATAAAAAATTTCTTCTATGAGAAGCAGTCCTTGGGATTCCATCAATCCTCCTTCCCTTCCCCAACTCTTCTGGTTTGTGTTCGTAATTCCCCATTGTCCTCGATCATTCTGGAGGAGCCTATTTGATTTAAGCTAACCGCTCCACTAGGTTTTAAAAACCGTACTGTCGTGGAACCGGTTCAATTGGGTCCACCCACTTAAATAAATTCATAATAAGATTTCTATATAAAAAAAAAAGGTTTAAATATACAACAACAATTAAAAATCAATGTGACAGACTCGGATGGACTGTTTTTATTGGTTAAAATTGACCGTTTGAACTAATTGCTGAAAAGGACCGAACCGGTTGAACTGGTCTAGTTACTCTTGGCCCAAACCACTCATCCGATTCTGTTTCAACTGGTTCAACCGATTCAACTGGGTTCAACGGTGATGAGTTGTATCTCATTAACAAAATTCATAATAAGATCTCTACATATAAAAAAAAGTTTAAAAATATAAAAACTATTAAAAATGCTAAAAAGGGAACAAGATCGGTTTCACAAGTCCCGTCCAATTCACAATTCAGTGGTGCACCTCTAAAACCTGCCTGTCAACCGATTTTTTACCCTAGTTCCGATTGAACCCGGTCGAACCGGCCGGGTAGGTTAGGTTTCTAAAACATAGATTAAAAGTGCTAAAAAAAATCATCTAAAACAAAATATAATGTTTTAAAATTAAATATAATAAACTAGACGGGTTCATCACTTTCTCAACTTTGTTCATGTCTATAGTTAATTTAAATGGTTTTAGATTAATTTTTGTGAGTCAAGACTTTGTCATTTAATTGGGTTGTTCTTTGTATTTTGGACCCAATTTAAGTTAAATGAAGCCCATACATGTGTAATATTGGGCTGGGCTTTTGTTTTTATAATTAATTAGTCAACCAGGGTTAGTCCATTTAAATTAGGATTTTATGGAAGTACGGAAATCCAATTGTAAAACCCTATTTAAAGGGGTATTGTAGGAATGAAAATTGGTTTTTGATTGTTTGTTAAAATTTGTGAGTTATTCATTTCTCCCGATTCTTTATGGACTATTGAGTTGAGGGGAAGTTATCTCGTGTCTTTCACATAGCTGAAGAGAAGTTATTTCGTACCTAATTCGTATAGAGACAATCCTTGAGCTAGCTAGGGTATTGGGTCTCAGTCTTTCCTCCGGGCTTCATATTAGATGGGTGGATGGGGTTTGTAATATTGCAGCTACTATATCTGGTTGCCTGATGGATCAGATGTGAGGTTTATCCATGGAGGTGGGAGAATGGCATAGTGAGAATACCCATGTGAGGGGATGGTGGGGGCCATTTTGCAATCTAGGTAAAGAAATTAGTGTTGATGGTAGATGTTCATTCCAATGATCATACCAGAGGGAGGCTAGGTGGCCATTTCCTGGATGGTATCTAAAAAGGTTTTGGATAAGGGGATTAATGGGTGGAGATTTTTCCATTGGAATGATGTACCCTATTTTGAGGTGGGGGAGGTGGTGTGGTAAGTTTTAGGATAATGGCCTCTCATGTAAGAGGCCCACAGGGAAGAGGGACGTGTACATACACCAAAGTAGTTTAAGATGAAATGTTAGACTTAGTGGGTGAAGATTCAGAATCCCCAAACCCTCCTCACGGTGTTGGAGAGAGGTCTATTGCCAATTTACAAGGTGTAATTCTTTAAAAGATTTATATGATGATTGGTGTATATTTTTCATTCATTTCCATACTCTTTTGGCCAAATTTATTGTCAATTTAACCCCCACTGGGCTTAGTTTTGCTAGTCTTATACTGAGAAAACATACAAAATACCAAAAGGAAGGCAACAACACAAATCTCGTGCAAATCTAAGCTAAAATGAAGAAAAAAGTCCAAAAATGGACAAGTGTAGAATTTGACATCACACGATACCAAAGAGGGGTCACGGAGTCACAACGCCAAGAGGAATATAAAATACATGTGCCTGGCACCGTGGATAGTGCTGGGCATCGCGGTACCATATGCTCAGCACCATGGATAGCATTGGGTGTCGCGCCGCCACACACTCGGCGCCGTGACACATGGTGGGCGTCACGACGCCCAGCCTTCTTTGTAGAAAATGCACCAGTGCTCCTGCGCTGGCACTTTGGGTTCCGAAGCGCTGGAATTCAAACTCCAACGTCTCTAAGCTGGAGTTCGGTGTCGCACGATCAACCCAACAATGTTCCTGCATTGATCAAGCGCCACAACACAACAATGTTCCTGGCATGCCTGAGTGTTTAATTTTGAAGGGAACCAACAAGATGAAATTCTTGAAGAGATGGAAGTAGAATTGAGTTCAAATATATGGGAAGAGTTAAAACTGAAAGAACAATCAGAAAACTATCCCTTAAGAGTTTCTAGACTTTTGGATGAGAATTAATTTTAAAGAACCAATTTCGAAAGAAGAGAGATATACACACTCTAGATGATCTAGATGAGTTCATCCTCCCACCTCCCACTCCAACTATACCTTCGAAGATGAGATGTTTATTAGACAAGGTTGGAGGGGTGATAGAGCACCTTGCAAAGTTTCAGTTGTGCAAATCTTTGAGGCAAGGTTGTAAATTCTCCAATTTTCTTAGTGAACCACTTGGGAGAAATATGAGGAGAAGTGAATTGATCAAAGATAAGTGGCTCAACTTCCCTTTTGATCCAGGAGGAATTGGATAGGATATCTCTCTTTGTTTTCTCCTGCTTTGAATAAAAATATATCAATATCTATACTTTGCAAGACATGTTTTGAATTTTTTGGAGAGTTTGTTTTGATTTTAGATTAGCTTTGTGTATGTTCATGCTCATATTTTGTTATTTCACCATGTGCATGCTTCATGAAAATTCTTTTCAATTTAAATCAGTGAATCTTGAGTGTAGATTTTAGTTTGTAAATGTTTGTGTGCTTTACTTTAGTTTGCTTGGTGTGTTTTATTTGTTATAGTTTTTTGGGTAAATAAAAATGAGCCACTCATGAGTCTCACTTCCATTGGCCTTCCTTGAGTTATTTTGCAGAGTTTATCTCAAGCGCAGATCTCCAAGGTTGATCATCACAATTGAAGAGAAAAACTTCAATTATTTGAAGTGATGTCACCAGGTAGTTTTCACTACCCTTCTTCTCTTATTCATTGCATGATCTACATTGACGACAATGTAGAATTTAAGTTTTTTTTTTTTGGAGAGGAGGGGGGTAACAATTTGCTTGCATTCATTCGTGTATTCATTCATTCATGAAAATTGCATCTATCTTGTATGTCTTTGCATTGTATATAGATCTTTCCATGCTTTGGAATACATTGTCATGAGACAATTTTTTCATGGCTAATTCGTTATTGCTTGGTATGTGGTGTGAATGGTGGATGTGCTTGCGTCTTGGCCTTAGAGTTCTAGAACTAGTTGCAATTGAAACTCAAGGTGAAATGGATGAAATTTGCATCCAAAGAAAGGATTTGAGCAATGCTTGAACCAGTTGAGACTTTCTAGCCACCCTATGATATTGCCTAGTCAACCAAATTTTGAGCATTGATTTACGTTTGTGTTTTTTATTGCCAAATTTTTATTAAGCCATATTCTTTTTTGCATTTATCTTTACTTTATATGTCCAATCTCTCAAATTGCATGCTTGAATTAAAAAGGTGTTGAGCTCCTATTGTGAGGTGAATAAAGCAATTGGAGAAGATTCTAAACCGGAGGATAAACGTGTGAGGACGATTTGGGTGCGATTTTGGGTGAGACTACAACTCTAGAAGAGCTCAAGAGCACGGATTTGGATCCCGAAGGAGGAAATTCGAGCTGGGAGGATGATTTCCGCCATATGAGCTATCTTTTATGAGTTCTTATCCCTATTTCTCTTATTCCATCAGCTTGTTTTTGTATTTATGCTAGAACTTGTGTATGAGTCTAAGTTTTCATACATCTTGTTGTATTGCAGATTTTTGCCCATAGGGATTGTAATTATTTTACCTTGTTTAATGTATTAGTCAATTTCATTTCATTTGAGGTAGTCGTGCATGTGAATGGGTCTATGAGTGTGTGCTGCTCGATAATCGTCTGAAAAACGATTAATCGAAATCTAGCTAGCCTTCCATAAGGATAGTAGTTGTGGTAGACTCAAGATTGACATGGTCACGTCTTAGTGTGGTTAATTGTGGGGCTTTATATGTTAATTGTTATCATCTATGTGGCATTCTAATTGAGACTGATAGGGTATGTTAGGATAGACTCACATTAACCAACGTGTAATTCCTGAATCGGCTGGGATCCACTCGGTGGCAGGTGAGGATGTGCAAGTAGACTTCGAGAGAAGAGTCTTGATACACATGGTCATAGGGGCCAAGGACATGGACTCTCTAATTAGTCTCTAGATATCGAGAGATAATAGAACTAACAAAGGGGGTACGGTCATAGCGCCTAAAGAGGGGGCTACGCGTAGAAGATTCTCTGATTCAATAAATGTTCGATAAAATACGTAGGTGAAGGACTTTAGCTAATATATAGAGCAAGGGAGCAGGTAATTAAATCCCTAGAGCTTAATTATATTTCCCAAATCCGACTCGTAGTTTAGGTATTGTTTATGATAGTTTACACTTGGTTTAATTGTCATTCTTTTTTTGTGCCTTGGCTAGATACAGTTAAATTGGACACAATTTTAGTGTTCAATTCATGCTTCCCTGTAGGATGATCTAGACTCTTAAGTGTATTACTTGTTACGACGCCTGCACTTGCGCACACGGTACTAAACCTACTTAGGTACGGTTTAGACGCAACATATGACCAGAGAAAGTTTCTTGTGAGGGTTTCAATTTGCTTTAGGATTTTGATTGGGTTTGGGAAGAATGTTAGAATTTGTGGAGGAATATTCGATAAGACTATTTTATTAGTGTGTCCGACCGGTTAGTGATAAGATTTTTTTGTTTCCATCCTTCTAGTTTCAGGGTTATATTATTGTACCTATATCTAGATCCTAGATAATTTGAGATAGAGTTACCTAGCCTACTCGAACTACCTGTTGAAGTTGGGAGAATGAAGAGATGAAAGGTAGGAGTATACTATCCGGAATTAAAGAACGGTGTGGATCTATGTATTATGCATCTATAATTTGATTTTTGCATCAAAAGTGTTTTGATCATGAAAAATGCATATTTTCACATATTTTAACCCCTTAATCTTTATTATTTTGGTTACATTTCGTGCATTATTGGGCTTATTAGCAAAAATTTATCAATTTTGTGTTTTAATGGGTACATTTTAATTTTAATTGACAAAGGGGGTTAAATTACTCTTTTTTTTAACAGGTTTGAAAGTCTTCGGTATTTTGAGCATAACTTCTTAGTGTATGCTCAAATTCAAATGCTACAAGATGCAATGGAAAGCTAACAAAGAAATATACTAAAATGTATTATGTTTCGAGAGATACGGGCTGAATTAAGGACAAAATTGGGCGTGAAGTTGCTGAACCTGCACAATTGGCATTCTAGAAGAATCCTTAACCTCCAATTCAAAATGCAGATTTAGTGATTTGATTTTCAAAGTTACAAGATCTGCTGCATGAAAATCCCAACTGAGATCACCATTTTCAGACTTTATCTTATTGTATTTTTTATTTAAGTGGTCAAATTTGAATAAGTATTGTTAGGATGAGGGTTAGGATGGCTTTTAAAATTATTTGGATGATGCAATGAAAATGTATAAATAAAGGTTTTGTGATTTGTTGGAGAGACTGAGAGCACGAAATTTTCTTTGTTGAGCAGAGAAAGAGAGATATAGACTTGCCTTTGTCACTCTTAGCAAGAGAGTGAGAAAGACAACAGAGACAAGGTTGGAATATGTTATAGGAGTGGAAGATCCCATTGGAAGCAATCTGCTTTGTTGTATGTGTAGGAAAAACAATTCTCTATGGGGGATGTGTCACAACAAACTCTCAAAAGGGGACAGTTCCAGGTCTTAATCTTACTTCTGATTCATGCTATGTTCTAGTTTTGTTCTCTATATGCCTTTCAAATTTCAATTTTACCTTAGATTTTGTATTGGGTTGGCAACTATTTAAATTGTTTCAAATTCAATTTAATAAATTTAGTGTTTTTACTTTTGGTATATATATCATGTTGATTATTAATTCTTAAATTTTTCATCTTTATTCCTGAAATTGACCACTTCATGTGTGTGGATTAAATTTACAACTTTTTGTTTTGTTATGCGCTTAGTAAACCAAACGGATGAAACAAGCAAATATTGGGTTTAGAGAGCTCACACTTGTCTTAATATCAACTTAAGCATGATTTAATCAATCTATTGTGAACATGCTGTTATTTTTAATATAGTTTGGGTTGACTGAATTTTAGCTTAAAATCTGATTTAATTAGAACCATTGCTTATGAAAAGTATAACACCAGGTCTAAATGTTAGTTGGCATATGCTTAGCTAAGGAATTGGGTGTGAAAAGGGGCAGTTAAATTTATTATAGCAGAGTTAGATAAATATATATTAAATATTGTATTCTCTTTGTACAACCCTCCCATAAGTTGTATGCTCTCTGTTCATTTATTATAAGAAATATTAAATTTTATGCACAAAACTTCTCGTGGATCGAAGCTTTCTTGCCTTGTACTTTGTTGTTAACTATTTTAGGGGATTATGAATCGATTTTTGTGAAAGAAACGACATGTCATCAAAAATTTTGAGCTAACAGCGGGGAAAGTTGTTTGCTTAATTTTATGAATAAAGTTTTAGTAATAAAGTTAATTTCTTGCTGTTTTACCAAAGTCATTTCTTCTCTTGTTCACTGGTAAGACTTTTAAAATGAATAATAACTGGTTGGAGTTTTATGAATTAATTTAATTGTAATTTATTGAGGAGATCCATTTGGAGGTCCCCTAAACAAGAGAAGGGAAGTGTCAAGCAAAGAAATTGATTTTCTTGAAACTTTTTTTCTTCTATTTTCTCTAAAAGTTTTTTCGTTTTGAGTTTTTCATAGTTGAATAAAATTTGAATATGTGCCAACCTTGAGCTTAGACTTGATTTAATCCTTTCTTAAGTCTTACATTGGGGACAATGTACTATTTAAGTGGGGAGGGGAGTGAATGTTTGTTGTTTTTAGAGAACCTTTTGAAAAAAACTTTCAATGTTTTGCTAATTTTTGCTCTGTTTTGACATGGTTTTAGGATGTATAGCCAAAAGTGTGGAATAGTTGGATTGAGAAATTCATTGCATGATTGAATGAATGAGCTCTCTGCTTGTGACTTGTTGGTATGATGTTTTCCTTAGAAAATGGGTGGCTAAGTATGGTAAACAAAAAACCAGTGAGATATTTGAGCATATATGACTGGTACATCAACTTCAGTCTCAAATTTCTTTTCATGTTTGATTTCCTTTTATGATTTTGTATCTCTATAATTTGCATTGATATACTGGTAGAGACTACATTGAGAAATGCACACATGAAGATGAGAAAGACAATTAGGATTTTTAACCCCACAACCAAATAAGCCTACCCTTGGAGATTGTGACTTTAGTGAGCCAGTTTTGAGCCTTCATGGAACCTTTTCTTTCATTTATTTAACTCACCAAAAATGAACCGAAACCTGGAAAATAAATGTTTCTACCCATCATAGGACTAGTAGAGCATTTGTGATGTTATGGAGGATGGGCTAATGTTTAATTTTTCTTGATATGAGTATGTGGTGTGGGCAATGGGGTATTATGCTTATAATGTGCTCATTATGATTTCTGGTCAATATGGTCCTCTGGTTACAATAAAAAAAATAAAAAGAGAAAAATGGAAAAGAAAAGATAAAATAAAAAATAAGACAAGAAAGAGAAATAAAGATTCTACAAAAACATTCTAGAGGAGAAAATTTCTATTTATTTCTAATGAAAATAACTCATTCTGTATTTCTTATCATGGGGAAGTGTTGGGATTTAGCTCCACTTTATCAAAATTTCTCCATGCCTTTTGTCCCTAGCCCTATTATAACCCAATGAAAGACTTTTGATTCATGTTATGTATTTTTCTAAGTAGTGGAGACAGGATTGACATGCAAGCTTATGGCAGAACAAGTTCATGGAAGAAAGTTGAGAGAAACACAACCTTTTTTAAACACATGGAAGTTGAGTGTTTTACCTTGTGAGGGTTTGCCAACTTGGCTTGCCTTAAGTATGAGTGGAAATGATTGCCAACCAATAATGAGATATGTGAGTTTGTTGTTGAAGAAGTGTTATGAGTTTTACTAGTTGATTGTTCTTTTACTTGAAAACTATACTTCTGAAGGACTTTGTTCGAAAAAATGGTTGGGTTTGCTTGTTCGAGGGCGACCAACGTTTTAGTGTGAGGGAATTTGATAAGTGCATATTTTAACAAATTTTAACCCCTTAATCTTCATTATTTTGGTTACATTTTGTGCCTTATTGGGCTTATAAGCGAACATATATCCATTTTTTGTTTTAATGGGTACATTTTAATTTTAATTGATAAAGGGGGTTAAATTAGTCTTTTTATGACAGATCTGACAATCATGGGTATATTGAGCATAACTTCTTCGTCTATACTCAAATTAAGATTAAACAAGATTATATAGATATCTAACAAAGAAATCTACCACTTCAATGTTTTATTTTTCGAGAGATACAGGCTGCATCAAGGACGAAATCGGGCGTGAATTTGCTGAACCTGCACAGCTGTCATTCTAGAAGAATCCTTGACCTCCAATTCGAAATGCAGGTTTGATTATTTGATTTTCAAAGTTTCAAGATCTGATGCACAAAAATCCCAACTGAGATAATCATTTTCCAGAGTTTATCTTATTGTATTTTTTATGTAAGTGGTCAAATTTGAATAAGTATTGCTAGGATGAGGATTAGGATGGTTTCCAAAATTGTTAGGATGAGGATTAGCATGGTTTTCAAAATTGTTAGGATGAGGCAATAAACATGTATAAATAAGGGTTTTGTGATCTATTGGAGGAGAGACTAGGACCACAAAATTTTCTTTGTAGAGTAGAGAAAGAAAGAGACATAGACTTGACCTTATCACTCCTAGCAAGAGAGTGAGAAAGGCAATAGAGACAAGGCCTGAATATGCTGTAGCAGTGGAAGAAGCCTTTGGAAGCAAGCTAGTTTGTTGTCCATGGAGGAGAAACAATTCTCTTTGGGGGATATATCACAAAATCTCTCAAAAGGGGAAAGTTCTTGATCTTAATCTTACTTCGGACTCTTTATACTATGTTTAACTTTTATTTTCTATATGCCTTTTGAATTTCTCTTGTACCTTGGCTTTTGTATTGGGTTGGTAACAATTAATATTGTTTCGACTTAAATTTAATAAATTTAGTATTTTTAATTTTGGTATTTAAATCTTATTGATTATTAATTCTTAAATATTTTATCTTTATGCATGAAATTTATCACTTCAAGTGTGTGCATTTAATTTACAGTTTTTCATTTTGTTATGCGCTTAGTAGACAAAACTGATGAAAGAAGTAAAAAGTTGGGTCTGGAGAGTTTACACCTGTTTTAATAAGAACTAAATTATGATTTAATTAATCTATTTTTAACATGCTGATATGTTTAATATAGTTTGGGTTGACTCAATTTGAGCTTAAAATCAACAACCATACAAAGGTTGTTTCACACACAGTTGGGTATATCCCAGAGGTGCATGGGTGGTTCACTGCTCAGGAGTCCTCTCATCTAAGATAGTTCCCCGTTTATCACCCTCCGGAGTTTAATCCCCCAGGAGGAGGAACCTATGGATGAGTATGAGGAGAGTGAGAATGAGTGGTAGAGAGTATCAGTGTTGTACCGCCTAAGTGATTGTATTTTGTGTACCTAAAGTGAATTCAAGTCATTGTATATACAACTTGATTTTTATCTACAATATATGGCTTTTCTGATGTTCTCACTTGGCTTGTGAATGGATGAAATAGCTCTCTCCTTCAAGGCTGTGTTTTCAATAGTTATATATCCAATTCAATTTTTGTTAGTAGCTTGTTTTGAGTTTTTATTTCTTTAACAAATGATTTTACTGAACTTTATGGTTTTGGTCTGTGAATCTCACACCGAGAACACAAGTGGAGTACAAAAGTCAAGCCATATGTAAAGCACAACCAAGGAGTAACTTTTCCCTCATTCATATTACAATTTTTCAATTCAAACATTGAGGAAAATGTTTAATTTAAGTTTGGGGGTAGAGAATAACATGTTAAAGACTTAAGTGATTCAATTCTAACTTGCATGATTGAGCTTATTGCAATGTGAAGTGACAATTATAAATTTTTCCTTTACATTGCCCAAATTAAGTATTTCAATTGTTGATCTTTAGTTTTATAGTTGTATGAAAAGTGTAGCTAACCGTAAATATTTTTAATCCACATGCTATTCTGCCAATATAGCTATCTCGTTTGTGCTTGGTATATAGATCGAATGGTAGCTATGAACTGAGTTTTTACTATAGGATGCTCGAACTAATTTTGAATGATGCTCAATGCTAAATAGATGGAAAATTGAATCTGAAGAGATGAATTAGGCAATGTTTGGACAGATTGGGCCTTTGAAGCCAACCTATGTACAATCTCTAGTCACCCAATTTTTAAGCCTAAGAAAACTGAATTTTTTTTTTCAATTAACCATTTCTCAAACCACCTCATTAGCTCATTTTCTTTTTTGACTTTCTTCTTTCATGACCTATCACTAAAATTTCAAGACTAAATCATGTTGGAGTTGAAACTCCTAAGAAGCAATGAGTGAAGGCAATTGGGAGGTAGCAATCAATCAAAAAAAAAAAAAAAAGAAAAACAAACACTTGCAAAGCAAGTTTAGTTCATAAAATCAGTTATTTTCATAAGATGACACAGCCAATATCATAAGGACATTGAAATTCAAAATAAGAGGGAGAAGAAAAGAATTGCTAGCAAATGGCCAAAGTTCAAATTTGAGGGAGAAGTCATGTAGTAGTGGGGGAGTTTCAACTAAATCAATTTGGTTATGTTTTTCAAGCTGAATGATTAACCCTTCTTAAAACCTTTTTTACTTACCCTGGTACCTATCCCCATTACAACTGATTAAAGTCCTAAGTATCTTAGGATCATTTCTCTATGATTAGTGGAGAGTGAATTTTGAAATTAGCTTATGGAATCCTTGTAGTGAATTCGTTAGTGCATGGAAAGTGGACTAATGGAGAGGGCATCTATGAGTGTAAAATGTACAATTTATTTAGGCTATGCCTTATTTTGAGTTGAGGTCATTCTCACTTATTTTTTGTGTTTATCTGTAGGTTCAAGTACCAAAACATGGAAAACACCATTCTGAGGTTAAAGGAGTTAAACTATGCAAAAATGGGCTAAAAATACCTCAAATAGAAGTAATACAGAAGCCGACACCACATGGCGCCAAAGCAGAAGTCACAGATCCAAGTGATCAAAAGCAGTCACAGGAGTCGTGCCACATGGCGCCATCACCGGAGCTATGGCGTTACAGAAGCATAGAAGATCACAGTAGCTGACACCACACGGCGTCAGCACCAAAGCCGAGGTGTCGGGTTGTTCTGAGTTTTTATGGAAGAAAGTGGCTAAGTGTTGAGTGCCCAGGCACTCAAATCAGCGTAGGGACGCCTGGGAACGATTCTAGTTTCTGGGTTGAGCGCCCTAGCGTCCATATCCAGCGCCCTAGTGCCCTAGGTTGTGATGGATATTATTGTACGGGATTGGGATTTATTCCCAATCTAAATAATGTGTAGCTAAGTTACCTTTAGGGGTGTTGTTATAGTAATGTAATTTCATGGAAGGATTCATGCAATTTCAGTTTTTTATAGAGTAATTAAATCATATCTTAGAGTGATTAACGTTATGCTTATGCTTGTTAAGTGATTCACGACCAGTGATCATCTATTCGATGTCCCACTTGAGACCGATGGTGTACTAGGATAGACACACATTAGTTAGCATGTGATTCCCAATCAGCGGTTGCTCCGCTCCGTGATGGTGAGGGATTCACAAGCAGACTTTGAAAGAAGTGTTTTGACACACATGGTCATGATGGCTGAGTAGATGGACTTACTAGTGAGATCTTGACCTCAGTAGACAATAGAATTAAGCAAGGGGTACTATCATACTATTCCAGAAGATTCCGAATGTACTGGTTTTCCCGATCCACTAACGGTGCTTAGGCATTATCCAACAGATTAGATTTGCATGAATCCTACACGAATTGCATGAATCACACTCCCAACTCCAATCCTTCTAGTCTTTATCGCATGTGAGTGTATCCTTTTCTACAGTAGTTCGTAGTTTTTATTGGATTAGGGGCCCAATTGCATTAGCGTAATTTTAGGTGTTTGTGAAAATACATTTCAATTTCTTTAAGTAGATATATGTATCGAGTGTTAATTTTATTACGTAGTTAGAAGTCCCAGTGGAGACGAACTAGACTCACCGGAATGTTCGCTTGTGTACGGACGAATTTATATAAAATGCATTTACGCCCAACACACCTTTTTCTCCTCCACCTGAGCAACAAATCTTGGCGGTTGATCCATGTAAACCACCTCGGCGAGGTCTCCATACGAATGAATACGGGCAACTGGGGAGAAGCGTTTGAGGTAGAGGCCTTAGATTAAGGTAAGAGCGCTAGCTCTTTTTAATAAATTTTGACGCTTGTGCCCTTTGCCATCAGCTATGTGGCGCGAACCAGCTGTGCTGTGGTGCGGGTCCTCCTTTCTACTTGTTGAAATGCTATGTGTAGCACCACGGCTCTGCTCTGTGAAGTCATAAGCTGTGGGCTCTGCTATTTTGATTGAAACTTAGGCAAAGTCATTTGGTTTTGAGATTTTTAGCCTGATCTTCTTCATCTTCGCTCTTTGGGCATGTTTGGTGAATATCTTGCATATGAAAGGTGAAACAGATTTAAACCGGCCAAATTTAGCCGAAAAGAAATGGAAATATATAGGTAAAAACCAACATGAAATTGACTAATCAATTTGGCAATGGAAAAGAGAGAATGTCAGAGAGATGTATTTTGGTGTGATTTGGTATTGCCGTGGAGAAACAATTGAGGATTTGTTTGGGTTGATGTGTTGGCCTGCATGTGTTGCATATTTTTGGAAGATTGAATGTAGTGTAATTAGGGTGGTGAATCGGGCACCCGAAAAAGGAGGATATCATCTACAAAATGAAGATTACATATGGCTGGGGCTGAAGGGGTCGGTTGCCAAGGTTGGATGTGGGTTGGATGGATATGGTTCCGTATATTTGATTAGTGGGGGAGGTCATAATAATTTCCGAGGGAATTCCATTTATGAGGAATTTATAAGTGGGTTAGGTAATGCATGATGTAATAAGAAATCTAAATTTTTGTAGAAAATTTGAAATTATGTAATAAGTCATCAATAAAAGACCAAGAATTTGTGTCAAAAGCTTTGTGGAGATTTAGTTTGATTCTAAAATATGTAGGCAGTTAATTGTTGCCCTCTAAGGAAGATTGCCTGAGTGTGGGAGATTAGGGACAAAAGAATTTTTGCCAGTCTATTTGCATTCATATCTTTTAAGCAGTTCCAGCTGCATTGTTGAAAAGTGTGGATATCTCTGGTCCCGAGTAAGTGTCCTGAGTTTATGTTGAAGTTCGAGTTCTCTAGCATGGAGAAATGGGATATGTGGTTGTTTGTGTAGTAGTATTTGTGTTTGAGATAATAATTTTGATTTGTTATGGATAGGATTTGAAAGTTTCCAAATGATGAGCAGTTTCGGTGTGAATGGAATTGTTAATTTTTTTGTGGAGAGGATGAGATATAGATGTGGATGGGGGAGTGGATAAATATGGGTGTGTGAGCAATTGTACGTGGATTGTACTAGAGGGTTGTAGGAAGGAGGTTCACACCACATGACTTGATATTTGAGTGGTTGTGGGATTGATTTGGTAGTGGGAAGAGGCGAGAGAGGAAGAGGCGAGAGAGGAAGAGAATTGTTATTTGAACGGACACGGTTAAAGACAAAGACGAAAAAATTAGGCCAGAGTCAAAGCCATATATGATTGATTAAAACACGGTTAAGAGGAGCCATAGTAAGTGTTTCATATTTTCGTGCATTAGAACATGTAAATTTTGGTCTGGTATATGGGAGTTCTAGCCAACCATGACGTATGATAAAATCCTGGAAAGTTTTGTGGGCTCTGTATGGTGTGGGTGAGAGTTTTTTTTCATTTGGTTTTAGGGTAGCATTAAAACCTCCAATAATTACTCAGGCCGTGTTTTTATGATAGGAATAATCTTCTGGTTCAGTGAATGCAAGGTGTCATCTTTGGGATTGGGGCGGGAGATATATGAAGCTTAAATATACATTAGTGTTTTTTTGGTAGGGTTAGTTGACAATGAATATGTGGCTAGTGGAAGAGTTGATGATGGGGGAGTGGGAGGTGACAATGTCGTGATCAGAGGCAGCTTTGGATTGATCAGAACTTGATGGTGATTAAATTGAGATGACTAGAGGCTGGAGAAATTGTTGGATGGAAGTGCAAGTAGCGTCCATGTGAAGGGGTTCAGGAAAATGTTCTATGATAGACTACAATCTATTACAATATGGAGTTTTAGTGATGGGGCTAATGATTACGTGGAGGTGAGAGAGGCATAGGCTTGCTAGGTGAGATTGTAGGAGAAGAGAAGAAGAGGTTCAAAGTTTATAGAGGGTCAAGCTGTGTCATTGTAGGGATTGGGTATGATGTGGGATTACGAGTGTGGTGAGAAGAAAGGGGACTCTAGTACCGAGAATATCTAGGGCAAGATGGAGGGGAGAGAGAGGGAGGATGTTGTGGTGGAGTATGACGATGGTCAGTACGACTAGAAGAGTGTGAGGATGGGTCAGCCCCATCTGTGTCAGAATATGTACGGTGTGGGGGGAGGGGGGGATAATTGTCTGGACTCTTGCCTCAACAATACTAAATGTTATGACCCCATCTATTACAATACATGTAGATTGGGGGACGTCCTTCAACATAGACTGGAATTGAGTGTACCCTCTCTTACAAAACAACAAACGTCATGGGCTTATTTTCATGGGCCTACATCTATTATAAGTGACATTTTTCCTTCCCTACGGCTGAGCTGTCCTCGGGACAGTCTTATTGTTTCTGCTTTAGATAGATAAAAGGGGGAAAACCCCAGCATTGTAAATGAGCTTTCTTTTATTAATGGAGATCTCTTTACTTCCTTTCATCTTCTTCCTTATTATCTTTCATTTTCTGTAATATGGTATCAGAGCGATGTCTCTCCAGCTGTTCATTTTTTTTTTCTAGGTTTTGTTTTTCTCTTCTTCATGGCTCGTGGGGGTGCAAACAATCATGGCACTCGGTTTACTTCTTTATCTACTGAGTCATCGTCTTCAATGATTCAAGCACCCGTGGAAGATAATAGCAGTCCCTTCGATATGCATAATAGTGATGATCCAGGCTTAATCCTTGTCACACAACAGCTTATTGGATCAAACTACAATACTTGGAGTCGTTCAATGCTGATGGCACTCACTGCGAATAATAAGCTTGGTTTCATTGATGGAACCATACCCAAACCAGCTCCTCAAGATCTCTTAGCTGGAGCATGGACACGATGCGACAACATGGAAAATTCCTGGCTCCTAAACTCTGTTACTAAAGAAATTGCAGATAGCTTGATTTATTTTGGTTTTACCAAAGCAATGTGGTCAGATCTTCATGAACGTTTTCGTCATAGTAATGCTCCTAGAATTTTTCAAATTAAGCAACAACTTGGTGTATTGAGTCAGGGTTCTTTAGATGTAAATAAATATTATACTTGGTGTATTGAGTCAGCAAGGTCGACGGGGAGACAAACCTTTGTGTAGCCATTGTGGCATCATGGGTCATACAATTGATAAATGCTATAAGTTACATGGTTATCCTCCTGGTTATAGGCCTCCAAACAAAGGTCAAGCTTCATCTTCTGGATCTCTTCAATCCAAAGGAACAGCTATCAACAATTCCAGAGGCTACATTCCTGGATCTAAAACATTAGCAGCAGCCTCACATCTGCAACAAAAATCTATGCCTATGATGAAGCATCAGCAAACACCCTGTGAAGCTACAAATGGATTAGGAAATGTACTTAGTCATGAGCAAATTCAGCAGCTGATATCCTATTTGAGTTCACAGTTACAATCATCATCTGCTCCTATTGTCACTAAGGTTCAACAATCACAGTCAAATCCTTCAGTATCCAGTTTCACAATTCCATCATCATCGAATATCTCTTGTCTTACAGATCCTTTTTCTGGTAATGTGTAATTTAACCTTCCAATCAATAAGTTATGGATTATAGATATAGGTGCTACTCGCCATGTGTGTTGTGATATTTCTATGTTTAGCTCCATTTTGCCACTAAAATCCACTACTAGTATCACATTACCAAATTCATATTCCGCTCCCATCTCCCATGTTGGCACGGTTATACTCACACCCTCTTTACATTTACATGGAGTTCTATATGTGCCATCCTTTCATTACAATTTGCTAAGTGTGAGTTCTTTGACACAAAGCCATCATTGTTTTGTTAACTTTTTCTTTGATTCCTGTTTGATACAGGACCATATTCAGGATCGACAATTGGGAAGGGTAGGCTTCAAAAGAACCTTTATATCTTAGAGCAAGAGTCAATGAGTTCATGTTTTGTTACTGTTCCTTCAGATCATATGTCTAATTTTGTGTCAGCTGTTTTAAAATCTAAGTTGTTGCATGCTAGACTTGGCCATCCATCCAATGTAAAATTGCAACTACTTAATGATAAGTTGCAGATTCCTAAATCTCAATTGCAGTCAATTTCTCATTGTGAAATTTGTCATCTTGCCAAACAAAGGAGATTGCCATTTACTTCTCGTAGTACTCTATCATCAAAGCCTTTTGATTTAATACATATAGATATATGGGGTCCATTTCATGTTGCAACACGCTTTAGTCATAAGTATTTTTTGACCATTGTTGATGATTGTTCAAGAGCTACTTGGGTGTACTTACAGCACCAGAAATGAGATGTTTTAAAAATATTTCCAGATTTCTTCACTCTTATACATAATCAATATAATGTACTCATCAAATCTGTAAAGTCTGATAATGCATAGGACCTAGCCTTTCATGAATTCTACAAGGCCAAAGGTATTGTTCCTTTTCATTCATGTGTTGAAAGACCAGAGCAAAATGGAGTTGTTGAGCGTAAGCATCAACACATACTCAATGTAGCTCGAGCCTTGTATTTTCAGTCACATCTTTCAGCTTGTTATTGGGGAGAATGCATCTTAGCTGCTGCCTATTTAATAAATCGAACTCCTTCGCCACTTCTGGCAAATAAGACAACCTATGAGGTCATTCACAAGCAGAAACCAGATTATACCCATTTGAGGACGTTTGGTTGCTTTTGTTATAGCTCTACCTTGGCCGGTGATAGACACAAGTTCAGTCCAAGAGCAAGAGCCTGTGTTTTTATTGGCTATCCTTCTGGCTATAAGGGCTATAAGTTGCTGGACTTACAAAGCCACATGATCTTTATTTCTAGGGATGTTGTGTTTTATGAATCTATCTTTCCTCTTACTGTTTTATGAATCTATCTTTCCTCTTACTGGTCCAATAGATCCTACAACTGATATTTTCAGTGATAGAGTGCTTCCTCAGCATACATATGAGTCCAATAATAATATTAGACAACAGTCTCATGACTCTATATGCAACATCCTTATATTCAGACAGAGTCACCTCTGCAGCAGTTTTCTGCTCCACAGTCAGATCAGACCCTCAATAAGTATCAATCGCTGCACTCTCCTCCAGCTAAGCAGTCTAGACCAGAAAGGCAAATCAAGAGACCAAACTATTTAGCAGATTATCACTGCTATTTGCTTTCTTCTTCACCATCCACAACATATCCGATTGCTTCATTCTTATCTTATGACAAGTTGTCACCCGCACAGAAGATCTATAGCCTCTCTATTTCTACTGAAACTGAACCCACTACATATGGTCAAGCTATACAATTTCCAGAGTGGCGTGAAGCCATGGCTACTGAGGTTCAAGCATTAGAGGACAACCAAACTTGGAGCATTAGTTCTTTACCGCTAAACAAAAAACCAGTAGAATGTAAGTGGGTTTACAAAGTAAAATATAAGGCTGATGGCAGTATACATCGCTACAAGGCACGCTTCGTTACTAAAGGATACACTCAGCAAGAAGGCATAGATTTCCTAGATACTTTCTCCCCCATAGTTAAACTTGTTACAGTAAAGATTCTCTTGTCTCTTGCTTCTATTTACGGTTGGCTAGTCTACCAATTGGATGTCACAAATGCTTTTTTACATGGTGATTGCATGAGGAAGTATATATGACTTTGCCACAAGGTTACTGTCCAAAACAGGGGGAGTCTTGGCCAGCAAATTCTGTATGTAGATTGCATAAGTCTCTATATGGGCTAAGGCAAGCATCAAGGCAGTGGTTCAACAAGTTTTCTACAGTTCTCCTTCAAGAGGGTTTTGTCCAATCTCATAGTGATCACTCACTTTTTGTTAAAAGTTCAGGAAATTCATTTTTGGCTCTTTTAGTCTATGTGAATGATATTATCATAGTTGGTAATTGTCCTAACATAGTGGCGGTTTTCAAAAAGCAACTTATGTCTCATTTCAAGATGACAGATTTGGGACAACTTAAATACTTCCTAGGACTGGAGGTTGCTCGTAATTCATCTGGAATCTCAATTTGCCAACGAAAATACTCGCTGGAATTACTTGCAGAAACTGGCTTGTTAGGTGGAAAGCCAGCCTCTACACCTATGGAAGCTAACTTAAAGTTGACATCTGAGGATGCAGAACTTTTTGATGACCCTACTTCATATCGAAGACTCATTGGTAAATATTACCTATGCAGTGAATCACCTCAGCCAATGCTTGTCAAGTCCTAGAACAGCTCACTATAATGCTGCTATGCGTGTGTTGTAATATGTCAAAGCCTCGCCTAGACAGGGTCTATTCTTTCCAGCAAAGACAGAAATACAACTCGAGGCTTTTGATGATTGAGATTGGGCAACTTGTGCAGAGACAAGACGATCTATTTCAGGATTTTGTGTCTTTATTGGTTCTTCCTTAGTCTCATGGAAGTCAAAAAGACAACCAACAATCTCTCGTTCATCTGCAGAAGCTGAGTATCGTTCAATGGCTAATGCCACATGCGAGATCACATGGATTCTTTCCTTGCTAATTCATGTGCAGATACAACACAAAGGTCCAACACTATTATTATGTAACAATCAGGCTGCTCTACATATAGCAGCAAATCCTGTCTACCATGAGCGAACGAAACACATCGAAATTGATTGCCATATTGTTAGGGAGAAGCTGCAATCTGGAGTCCTCAAAACGCTGCATGTGCATTCGAAAAATCAGCTAGCAGACCTACTTACTAAGCTTTTGCATCCAATTCTGTTTAAGTCCTTATTAAGCAAGATGGGAGTAGATAATATCTACTCTCCATCTTGAGGGGGAGTCTTACAAAACAACAAACGTCATGGGCTTATTTTCATGGGCCTACATCTATTATAAGTGACATTTTTCCTTCCTACGGCTGAGCTGTCCTCGGGACAGTCTTTTTGTTTCTACTTTAGATAGATAAAAGGGGGAAAACCCCAGCATTGTAGATGAACTTTCTTTTATTAATGGAGATCTCTTTCCTTCCTTTCATCTTCTTCCTTATTCTCTTTCTACATAGACTGGAATTGTGTGTACTCTCTGATGTCGCAACTCCAAGTTCAGGTATGTCTGGCTGAAGAAAAGTAACTAGGACTTTCAAACGGGCATAAAGTTTATTAGATTGGTGAATTTGGGTCTTTGGATTTATACTGAGGTATTCATCTAAGGGCCGGAAAATGCATGTGAGAGTTTCATCTTGGGAAAACATGTGTGGAATCCTTATGAGTCAGTTCCATAAAGGTGCATGGGTGAACAAATAAGTGTGTACATGAAATTCAAGTGGCCAGTTAAAGAGGTGGAGGTGTGCTTCTTTTTGCATATTGGAACAGTGCCAGTGTTCGATGAACCGAAAGTGGAAAGAAAAGAGGAGATGTCGGGGGAGGGACGATGGGTATGGACCGCAGAAAATTGGGGAGA
The DNA here is from genome assembly GCA_022405105.1 of Aristolochia contorta. Classification (NCBI taxonomy): domain Eukaryota; kingdom Viridiplantae; phylum Streptophyta; class Magnoliopsida; order Piperales; family Aristolochiaceae; genus Aristolochia; species Aristolochia contorta. Next base: position 25,101,955 of record CM039666.1, on the reverse strand, counting down.
AGTATGAAAAGAGTGAGATATAGATATAAGCATGGGGAAGGTTCACAACCTTTCGTATCGTCTGTTGACATTGTATGGAGTAGTAATCTGGGAATATGATGGGAAATATTGGCGGGAATCTAATGAGAAATATTGGCGGGATTCTAGCTATAATCAATGCAGGGATTAAAGGTGGCGTATGGGGAGGAAAAGAAATCAAAGAGACTGACTTTTGTCATGTTATGTGGTGGAAGGGAGAGAAGAGGAGAGTGCATTATGAGGGGATAAGAACGAGGTGATGGGTATGGGAGGATATATTAAGAGATTAAAATAAGATGGAAGTCGAAGGGTTTTCAAAAATGTGATACACATTAATGTAAGAAAGAGAATACACCATTTTATTAAAGATGGATAGGATTTACTCGGTGGAATGTCAGTGCACACATGCATTTCATCTGACATGGCAGCATTGGACTGACGATGTGGTCGGTGCTTACGTGAAATGTAATCAAGTATTAATGGATAGCAGACATAATTGGTTCGAATTGATAGTGGAGTTAATGTGGTCTTCTAGTACATGTGACTTATAATCCATGGTAGCATAGTGCTCAATGGATGCTGATTTGACCTTGGATGTGAATGGTGTAACCAGAGTAGAGGAACTGGATCGGAGAAGAAAGTGGATGTCTCCGGTGGTCATCAAAAGCGGAAATGATGAGAGGAAAAAAGAGGTTTTGGAGTGAGGAAATAGCGGTTTTTATAGGGTAGGGAGTGTTAAAAAAGGTTGGAGAAGAGTGTTGAAAGGGTTTGGACGATATTAATAAACTCTGTAGTATAGATTGTAAATAGAATAGTGAAACGAAGGATAAATTTAAATCCAAAATTTGGAGGGTGAGGCCGTATGAGAGGAAAACAAAATTTGATGGTAGAAAAAAGATATTGGTTAATTTGAATAGATCTAGTAGTTGTGAGAGTAGGCTTTTGTTGTGAGCCATCTGAAGGAGGAACATTTATTGCGAGATAATGTTGTTATGGAGTGAAGTGGATGTGAGAAGAGAAAATGTAAAGGAAGTGGGTTTTCTACCTGGGAGAATTTGGGTTTGTGTGAATAGAAATGAAAGAGAAGGGAAGAAGTGTATTAACGAAAGTGTGGAGTATGAAGTTTGTGGCGGACTTTGTTGAATCTGCAAGAAAGTGTAGGAATATGAGGCGTAAAGGGGGAGTATAGAAGTGAGATTGGTTATATTTGACGAACCTGTGTGGAGAGATTAATGAAGAGTGCCTCGAAAGCAGAGAGAGAGAGAGAGAGAGAGAGAGAGATCGAGATCGAGAGAGAGAGAGAGAGAGAGAGAGAGAGAGAGAGAGAGAGAGAGAGAGAGAGAGAGAGAGAGAGAGAGAGAGAGAGAGAGAGAGAGAGAGAGAGAGAGAGAGAGAGAGAGAGAGAGAGAGAGAGAGAGAGAGAGAGAGAGAGAGAGAGAGAGAGAGAGAGAGAGAGAGAGAGAGAGAGAGAGAGAGAGAGAGAGAGAGAGAGAGAGAGAGAGAGAGAGAGAGAGAGAGAGAGAGAGAGAGAGAGAGAGAGAGAGAGAGAGAGAGAGAGAGAGAGAGAGAGAGAGAGAGAGAGAGAGAGAGAGAGAGAGAGAGAGAGAGAGAGAGAGAGAGAGAGAGAGAGAGAGAGAGAGAGAGAGAGAGAGAGAGAGAGAGAGAGAGAGAGAGAGAGAGAGAGAGAGAGAGAGAGAGAGAGAGAGAGAGAGAGAGAGAGAGAGATCGAGAGAGAGAGAGAGAGAGAGAGATCGAGAGAGAGAGAGAGAGATCGAGAGATCGAGAGATCGAGAGAGAGAGAGAGAGAGAGAGAGAGAGAGAGAGAGAGAGAGATCGAGAGATAGAGAGAGAGAGAGAGAGAGAGAGAGAGAGATAGATAGAGAGAGAGAGAGAGAGAGAGAGAGAGAGAGAGAGAGAGAGAGAGAGAGAGAGAGAGAGAGAGAGAGAGAGAGAGAGAGAGAGAGAGAGAGAGAGAGAGAGAGAGAGAGAGAGAGAGAGAGAGAGAGAGAGAGAGAGAGAGAGAGAGAGAGAGAGAGAGAGAGAGAGAGAGAGAGAGAGAGAGAGAGAGAGAGAGAGAGAGAGAGAGAGAGAGAGAGAGAGAGAGAGAGAGAGAGAGAGAGAGAGAGAGAGAGAGAGAGAGAGAGAGAGAGAGAGAGAGAGAGAGAGAGAGAGAGAGAGAGAGAGAGATCGAGAGAGAGAGAGAGATAGAGAGAGAGAGAGAGAGAGAGAGAGAGAGAGAGAGAGAGAGAGAGAGAGAGAGAGAGAGAGAGAGAGAGAGAGAGAGAGAGAGAGAGAGAGAGAGAGAGAGAGAGAGAGAGAGAGAGAGAGAGAGAGAGAGAGAGAGAGAGAGAGAGACAGAGACAGACTTCATGCTCAAATATGACCATAAAGTTGCTTTCTTGCTCGAATCCTTCTTGGGAAAGCATTTATACTCATTTCCACCATTTTCGCGTTGTTTCTCCGGGGCACTGAAAATTGGATACCTCTTTTGGTTGCAACTTGTTCTCTAATGTTGAGATTGCTTCATCTTTATTAGAGGGAAGTCTTAATATCCTGTTTATTGGCCCCATGAAAAATTAAGGTCTTTACCTCTAACATTAACCAAGGTCTGTGGATTTCGACCAAAGTTGGCATAAAAGTCTCTCACTAATGGAATGCAACCCCTAGCGGGGTAAATGTTGAAGAATTTCCTCTTCCTTTCAATTATTTGCCTGTATACATGATTTCCGTTCCTCTTTCAGGTATAAGAGTGTTCTTCTTGATATCTCTTAGATACTTCTTTTATGACTCTTTATTGGAGAATCGATCTTGATCATAAGTGGCTTCCTTGCTCTTGCCCCTGTTCTCATGAGTTAATTTCTTCCCTTTCATCATCTAAACTACTTTTGAGCTCTAAAATTGCAAAATGGAGGAGAAGAAGTTCACCAACTTCAAAAACTCGGCCCAAGAACTCGAAAAATGATTTCGGCTGAACTGATTCTCGCAAAAAATCAGCTTCTGAAACACGAGAACTAGATTAGGAAAGTGAGCCTCGCTTTTGGTCACCTGAATCTGACTAATCCAATGTCAAAATCACAAGATTTTGCTTCACTTTGGCCCTGAAAAGGATTTCTCTTTGATTTCAGGGAGTAGGGTTTAACAGGTTTTCTCTTGATACCTTCAGCTCACTTCGACGCCATGTGGCATTGAGCTGGCCGAGGGTTTATATATTTTCTCCCATATACCTTCAACGCCACGTGCCGACGGGCCCTTTGTCGCAGTGGCCAGCCGCTTAAACTTCTTTTCTGTAATGTGGCGCCCCGCAGCTTCTCTTATACTTTTCTCGGCATCGGCTTGACGCCATGTGGAGCCAGAATCTTTCTCGTGGTGTCACATTGACGCAGTGTGGCGCCACATTGACAGGGTGTTGCGCCAATTAAGCTGCCGTGGTGTCACCCTTTTGGAAATGCATTGATTTTCACGAGAAGTGAGATTTGACTTTTGGATTGCTCCTATCATGCCGAACTTAATTCTATCTTCAAAATTAAACATCTGAACTGAAAATCTATCAATCAACCTCACAATTCACCAATTAAGCATTCAAACTCTCAAATAAGAACTTTACATTCATGGTGAAATCATGTAATTGCTCAATTCATGCTACAACCAACATTTTCATTAAACATGCTTCACACCAGTAGAAAACTGAATTCAAAGCTCGTACCAACAAAGTTAAATCTATTCTAACTGAAGAAAAAATATACTTCTAATCTTTGCAAAAACAAAAATTATACAAGGCATGGTTTACCTCCCAAGAAGGACTAATGTTTTGTGTCTTTGGTAAGAATTTTCTTAACTTCTCTCAACCTATCCTGGATCCAAAATGGAGTTGGAAGGGACATTGTAACTGACAACTTGTCCCCTCTTGCACAAACTCTTCCCATTGACCTTTTCAACTTGATTGAGAAAGTTCCTAGGGAGTGAAGGTTCTTCTTTTTCACTTTCATTTTCTCATTTAATGGAATGCATAATCTCTCTTCCACCATCCTTCTCCCTAAGCTTCCCACGTTCGACTAAGTATGAGTCTGAACTTATTCCAACTTCTTCTTTAGTGGCTTCACAACCCTCATCCATATTCAACCACCTATTTTCCTAACAGGTAGGATTTCCCTTTACAACACACGGATCTAATCCTTTAACCAGAGGTCTATTCTTGAGAGCCTCCCCAGCCAACTCCAATGGGTGCTTCACCCTTCGACTTCCTTGCTTGCTTCTCTACATGACTTCTTCACCACTAGCTGACCTCATGGTGATGTTTTCTTCCTCTACATAGATGATTGTTCGTGTAGTGGCCAAGTAGGCTCTACCAAGAATGAGAGGCATTTGGGTCCCTTCTTCAACATCAATAACCAAAAGAATAATGATTGATGCACAACAGCTGTGCCCGAGTTGGGCACACCTGCTCTCACATGAAATATAATATTATATTTCTTGGATTTCGTGAAATACATTATTTTATTTTTATGTGAGAGCAGCTGTGCCCGAATCTCTACTCTAACCAAAAAGTCAGCTAGAAAGAGAAGTCCATTTACCTTGACCATAACGTTCTCCAAAATTCCCTTGGGTAGCTGATTGAACCATCAACTAACATGATCTTTACATCTGTGGGGGGAGGTTCACTGAGACCCAATCGCTTCGATATACTGAAAGGCATAATGTTAACACTAGCCCCTAGATCATATAAGGTGTAATCGATTGTGTGAGTCCCAATGGTGTATTGTATTGCAACTCCCAGGATCTTTCATCTAGGGAGAGCATTTTTCTCTCCACTTACTACTTTCTTATCCTTCATATATCTTCCATTCAGCATTGTCCAGCTCATGCTCTCTTGACTCCTTGAATCTAGCATGGCCGAATCTGTTGACTACTTGTTCACATACAGGGATGTCAACATGAAGCCTTTTAAGAGCTTCAGGTGGCTTTATTGGTTTACATTCCTCTATCTCTTCAAATTCTCTTTCATACACAGGTGGCAACAAAACCTTCTTCTCTCCAAATTCCTCCTCACTTGACCAATTCAGATATTCTTCTTCTTTCATGACCAACACAAGAGGAATCTGGTTTGGCTGTCCTAAACCAAATTTTTATGGAGATTCTCCTCCATTCTCTATGTCAGTGCTGATTGGGACTTCTCGTCCTACTCTTCCTTCTTACTTTCCTCTTCTTACAAATCATTTTCTTTGATCTCAACAAACTCATAGGGAGACAACTGAGAATGGTTTACCTCGTTCTATTCATGGAAAGTGGGAACTCTGCTTTTCTATAGGTATATGGAATCATATTTATTTTCTTCTTCTTGAGATTTACTTCTTCCATTTCCATTCTTTCTAGAATTTCCCTTGACAACATTGCGTTGCAGCGCTCTACTTTTTCCTTCTCTTCTTTCGTCGGGTTCTCCACTATATCACTGGAGAGACCCTTTCATTCTTTCTTTGATGGCTTTTGCCAGCTGACTTATTTGGATTTCAATGTTCCTAAAGGACACATCATTGCTCCACACCATCGTAAGTAACAACTCATGGGTGGAATTCGATTTCTCAGCTTGAGGCTGATTCTGAAATCTTCCTTGTTGACCAAAAGTTAGATAATTCCCTTGAGTTGGAGCTGATGCACCCCCTTGATGGATGGTTCCTCCAACCAAGATATTACGCGTTGGAGTATCGGTTGTTCCCATTTTGAGCATACTGCACACTCTCAACAATAGATGTGCATACTTCTACCCCGTGTCCAGCACCATCACATAACTCATAACATACGAATAGATTCTGTTCAGGCTTAACCTCCAAGACAACTATTTTTAGTTTCAAGGCCTCTAACAGTGCTCTGATATCAGTGTTGGTGTCTACCTAATGGACTCCAACTGTCTTCCTCGAACTTTGGCATTGTTACAACATTTCTTTGGTCTTTCTGTGTTCCATTGGTAGATATTAGTTGCCATATTTTCTAAAAGGTCATACACCTCATCAATACTTTTGTTCATTAGTGCTCCTCCCGTAGCTGCATCAATTATAATCCTTGTTTGATTCTGTAGCCCATTATAGAATGGTGAGGTACTTCCTTAGCAGTTAATCCTAAGCCTCATACAAAGATTCTTGATCCATTTGCATGAAGAGATTGATATCGTTCCGTAGCTTTACTGTTTTGGATGGGGGAAACTACTTCACCAAAAATTTCTATTGAATGTCCATCCACATAGTAATAGACCCTGAAGGTAGCAAATTCAACCAATGCTTCACCTTACCCCTCAGGAGAATGGAAACAATCTCAATCTGATAGCATCTTTGGATACACCATTGTGCTTGAATGAATTAAAAATTTCGAGGAAATCTGCTAGATGTGCATTTGGATCATCGTTTGGAAGTCCACTAAATTGGACTGAGGTTTGGATCATCAGAATAATTGCCAACTAGATCTCAAAATTGTTAGCCAAAATTGCTGGTCTTCCAATACTAGATTGTGTACCTTCAGCTTGAAGTACCGCGAATTCTTTCAAACTTTTTGGTTCTTCTTCATCCATATCTTCCTCTCTTTTTGAAGATCCTTACTGCCATAAATTGGCCTTTGCAGTCCTCTAAATTTCAGGACCGCAGGGTAGCAACGCAAGCCCTCTACTTTGTTGCATACAACAGGAGAGTAATAATTCAGCTCAACAAACAACTTCCACAAACAAATAAAAATTTCATACAAACAAACAACAAACAAACAACAAACAAACAACAAACAAACAACAAACAATCAGACAAACAACAAACAAAAACACAAAAACACAAAAACAAAAACACACAAACACAAGTTATCTTCACCACAAGAACTAGCTAACACTAACATCCAAACTAGCTAAATTAATCTACACTAGGCATGCAACTATGTTAATCTAACTATAAGCACCTACTCTAAGCAAGATTACAACTATAAAGCCTAGTACTAATAGCTATTAAACAAGTCCCCGACAGCGGCACCAAAAACATGGTTGGGCGCAAACGACCCTATCAAAAATCGCTTGTACGCAAGCACACATGTCGCACCAAGTAATACACTGGAAGAGTCCACGTAGATCCCTCAGGGACTTGTTCTACGTACAAGCACGGAAATTTCTACAACTATATCTAACTACCGAAATAAACAAAATTGTCACAAGTACCTAATTGTACTAACTACAAAAATATACTAAAACTTACTAACTATGAAGTTAGCCTAGAGTGATACACGCACACGCGATGGAAGGTCGAAGAATGGAGTCGAGGGGAGTGATTTCATGTGATAAGTACGAGATTCATGCAATTTCAGTTGGGTGTGTAATTCTATTGCCTTTTAGTGGTTCGGGAAATCCAGTACGTGCAACTCTATCTCGAGGCATTACGACCATGCCTCCCTCCTTTCCCCTATTGTCTCTTGAGGTCAAGGATCTAAATCAAAGGCTCTTCAGCGTTGCCACCGTGACCACATGTGTCCGGACGCTTCTCTCGAAGTCGACTGACACACCCCTCACCTGCCACTAATAGAACACGGTCGACTTGGGGATGAAACGTTGTCTGATGGGTGTCTATCCCATATACCCTACTATTCTCAATGGGTACATCTCATATCCACTAAGAGGTCATCAATCTCCTCGTGTTCAAAGCATCCCAACTGTCAATCACACTAAATTAATGATTGATTGCACTAAATATGACTTGAAATCATATGAATCCTTACCAAATATCACATTACATCACGACCCCCCTAAGGGTACTTAGCTAGACATAGTAAGGATTAGGGGAAAATTCCAATCCGAATCCATGCGAAGCATAGTAGCTATGAAAACACACAAAAATAGAAATAAAGAGATAAAATAGGGAGAAGAAGCTTCCCTTCAACTCCCAACTCCTTCTTCCTTCCTTTGCTTCTCAAAAGTGTTTCTCCCTTACTCCAAAGTTTGCACAGCCTGCAGGGCGCGATACCCAAAAACATTTATGACTCCTATTTATAGGGGAGTCTAAAAGATTCCCATAATTTTTGTGCCCTAAGTTATCTGACCCCTAGTGGCGTCGGAAGTGTTCTGTTGCGCCGACTTGGCACCGAACACACAATGCTGTGGTGCCGTGCTTTGCACTCTTCTGTATTGCTCTAAAATGGAGTGTTTTTTGCTCTGAATTGCATAGTTGAGCTCCTTCCTCCGTTTGGTTTTTTTTTTTTTTATCATTTTGGGCCTTAAACCTACAAATAAACACCAAAATTCAATGAGAATGGTCTCAAATCATTATAAAATATGGCCTAAAAACGCTGAATATTTTTCATTAATCAATGACCCAATAGATTACATTTGCATGAATCCTACATGAATTGCTTGAAGCACACCCCCCGACTCTAATCCTTTCAGCCTTTACCGTGCGTGTGTGTATCTTCCTTAACAAAAGTTCTTAGCTTTTGATAGGATTAGGTGCCTTATTGCATTTGCACAATTTAGGTGTTTGTGACAATTCTTTTCAATTTCGCTAGTTAGATAAAGGAGTTGAGTGTTAATTTTACTTCATATTTATAAGTCCCTGTGGAGACGAATCGGACTCACCAGAATTTATTTTCTGTGGCAACATGTACACTTACATTCGGGCTAATTTACATAAGATTCGTTTGCACCAAATAAGTTTTTGGTGTTGTCACCCGGGACTTCAATTAACTATTATTAACACCAAGTTCGATAGCTGTAATCTAGATGTAGAGTAGGTATTTCTAGGTTTGTTTACATTGTTGCATGGTTAGTTTTAGCTTTGTTTAACTATATATGCATTTGTGTGCTAGCATTGTTCTTGATTTGTTTGTTGTTTTACTTAAGTTTTTATCTTTTTTTAGAAATAGAGTTTCTGAGCTGATCTCGTGTCTCTTCTGTGGTGCATGCAAGAAGATAGAGGGCTTGCCTTGTTGCCTTACGATCCTGAGATTGAAAGGACCGTGAGGGTCAATTTGATTCAGCAGCGCTTATCTAGAAGAGAGAGAAATACAATTGAAGAAGAACCTAGAAGTCTGTGGGAGTTTGTGGTACCTCAACCTGTGGGTACACATTCGAGTAAAAGAAGACCGGCGATATTGGCAAATAATTTCGCAATCAGACGACAATCATTTAGTTGATCCGAGCCTTAATCAAATTCTGTGGACTGCCTAACGATGATCCAAATTCGCATATCACCGATTTTCTCAAAATTTACAATATGTCCAAGCATAATGGCGTGTTGGAGGACGTGATTAGGTTGAGGTTATTCCCATTTTCACTATGGGATAAGGCTAAATACTGGTTGAATTCTCTACCTTCAAGATCAATCACTACGTGGAATGATCTTGAGCAAAAATTCCTAGCTAAGTATTTTCCTCCATCCAAGGTTGAGAAATTGGGTAATGACATCAACCTATTCACACAATTGGATCAGGATGATATACGAGGCTTGGGATTGTTTTTAGTGTTCCTAAGGAAGTGCTCTCATCACTCCATTCCTAAATGATCATTGTATACCTTCAGGATTAATCCACAATTGATAGTGTGAAGTGCGCCCTGAATAGACAAGGTCAGAACAATCCTTACTCCAACACCTATAATCGGGGTTGGAGAAACCATCCGAACTTCAGAACGAGAAATGACCAAGGGATGCATCGGCTCCGAGTCAAGGTAACTTCCTGAATTTTTGGCAAGAGAACAAGTTTCAGAGTCAGCCACATGCCGAGAAGTTGAGTTCTACTCAGGAGTTGTTGCTCAAAATGGACCAAAGCCATGATGCTTCCCTAAGAAATATCAATATCCGAATGGTTCAATTGGAAAAGGCCATAAGAGAGAATGCAAGGATCCCTTGTGACGGAGCGGAAAATCCAAAGAAAGAAGGGAAAGATAAAGTGGAGCGTTGCAATACGGTGGTGACGAGGAAAGCTCAATAGAAACTTGAGATGGAATAAGTGAATGAAGAATTCACTCATGAAGAAAATGTTGAAACGAATTCCATATATGTGGAGAAAATTCAATTTCCACCTTATCTTGCAAGAAATGAAGTTAATCATTCTGAGATATCTCCCTTTGAGTGCGTAGAGATTGAAAAGTATGAGTTACATGAATATGAGAGTAAGGAGGAAGAATTGGACGATTTTTTGAATCAACACCCATATTGAGATTGGAAGAGAAGCTCCAGAAAATTTTAAGTTTGGAAAAACAATGCAAATTCCTCCTATGATGGAGAGTAAAGATGAAAAGCAATTGGATCTGAAGCCTATTGAGCCACCTGAAGTTTTGAAGAAACTTCACATTGATATTCCCTTGGTAGAGCCAATGGACGGTCGATTTGGCCAGGCTCAGTTCAAGGAACATGGCTCATCAAAAGAGCATGAGCTAGATAGTTCGGAGTGGAAAGCATATAACGACGAAGGAGTGGTAATTGGAGGAAGAAATGCTCTCCCATGGTGAAAGATCCCGGAAGTTTTATCATTCCTTCTACCTTAGGGACCCACTTGATTAAGGACGCTGTTTGGTTTACTTAAGCAATTGGGTCTTAGTAAACCCCTACCCACAGATGTGAAAATCATGTTAGTTGATGGCTCAATCAGCTATCCAAGGGGAATTCTGGAGAATGTCATGGTCAAGGTGAATGAGCTACTCCTTCCAGCTGAATTCTTGGTAATTGATATAGAAGAGGGGACACAAATTACACTCATCCTTGGTAGACCCTTCTTAGCAGCTAAACCTACAATCATTCATGTAGAGGAGGGAGATATCACCATGAGATCAGCTAGTGGTCAAGAAATCACCTTCAATATGCCATAGGCCAAGAATAAAGGAAGAGGGAATAATCAGAGGGTTAAGCACCCTTTAGAGTTTGTAAGGGAGGTCTTTAAAAGTAGACCTCTAGAAAAATGTCTAGATCCTTGTATTTTGAAAGATAAATCGTCTTATAAGTGCCTCAGATTAAAGAAGTTCAAAAGAACTGGGGAGAACGAAGCTGGTGAGGCTTGAAAATTTGTGAAGACCTTAGTAATTCCACAGATTAAAGAAGTTCAAAAGAAAGAGCCTTCACCCCCTAGTGATGAATTCATGTCATTTGAGAGCTACACCAAGAAGGACTTGAGCCAAAGGGTCCAAGCGGTGAGCTACAATGTCCCTTTCAACTCTTTATTAGATCCAGGATGAAGTAAGTTTGAAAAGTCTAACCAAAGACCAAATCATTGGTCCTTCTTGGGTAAGTAACCCTACATTTCAGAATTCCAAAAATCCTCCTCAAAGCCAAACCGAAGAAAATCGTTGCGATTTCAACTTTGGATCCATAAGATTCAAGTATCGGAAGACCTTTTTAATCTTTCCCCTCAAGTTTCTCACATTTTGGAAGAAGATTTGGGCAATATTCTGTTCGGCCGAGAATATTTTTGAGTTTATAGCTCGACTTTTGAGGTTAGTAATCTTCTCTCCTTCCATTTGGGTAATTTCCAAGTTCAAGAGTATTTAGAATGGGATGAGTGAAGTTGAATTCTGGTAGGGTAAAACTACTCTCAATAAAATAGCCCGTAAGCAAGTGCACATGTCGTACAAAGTAATATACTGGACAAGTCCAGATCGATCCCACGGGGACTTTACTACCTACTAACACAAAAGTTCTCTACAAAGATATATAACTAACAAATAGCATAACGTTTTCACTAGCACCTAATATAAAATAACTACACTAGATACTAGATCTACTAATTACGCAACTGCCTAGAGTGATACACACACACACGAGGAGATGCAAGTAGTATAACTAGGGGAATGTAATTTCATATAAGAAGTGGGGGATTCATGTAATCTTTAGTTTGGGTGTGTAATTCCTAGCTCTAGAGAGGATCTGGAATCTGGTATGCATAGCCCTCTCTTGAGGCACTACGGCCGTGCCTCTCTCCTTAGCCCTATTGTCTCTTGAGGTCAAGGCTCTAAATCATAGGCCCATAAGCCGCTGCTAAACCGACCACATGTGTCCTGACGCTTCTCTCGAAGTCTACTGGAGTACCCGTCACCTGCCACTGTGCGCTTACAACCGACTTGGGGATCACACTCTGGTTGAAGGGTGTCTATCCTCTCATTTTATGCTATCCAAAGACCCAAAAGAATAAGGGGAAGAGGCCAGCAGGGGTAGTAGACGAGAGTTATTTCTGGGAAGAGGCGGCAAAGAGGGGTAGGTTAATTGAAATAAGGAGGGCTTTGATCTTGGAGAGAGGATTCGTATTGGGAGATAGAGAGGAGATATTTAGCCCAATGATTGTGGCTAGGGGAGGGAGAAATTTTGTGCTAACCAACAACCTCCGGTGATTGGTATGGTTCAGGAGTTCAATTCCAATGATGCAGAGGCCAAGGGACAGAGTATTGAAGGTACAATGCACATGGTGCATGAAGTACTCCAGACTTTGGTTCCTTTCAGCAGGGAGGCTATCAATGCCTATTATGAAAATCGCTGCTTTGATGGCGGGCTAGCACTACTAAGGAGAACCAGCAGGTAGAGGAGTTATTGGAGACATTGTGTGGTCACCCAACCACATGGGTGTGAGCTGAAGATGGATCATACCTGCACTTCAGGAGGGCCGGACTATCAATGAGATCCCAAACTTGGTTCTATTTCGTTAGTACCAGTTTGCTGCCATCCTCCCACACCTCAGACGTTACTGTGGATCGAGCATAATTTATTTATGCCATCTTGAGTGGTGTGTCGATGCACAATGGTCAGATTATACACTCAGGGATTGTCAGATATGGCAACTCAGTCATAGTGGGATTGTATTTCCCCTCTCTCATCACCGAGTTAAGCAGGGCCACTGAGGTGGCCTACCCATTGAGTGCACCTGTTGCTAATGACGGGAAACCGATCCACATGGTAGCTAACCGTAAATTTTTTTAATCCACATGCTTTTCTGCCAACATAGCTATCTCGTTTGTGCTTGGTATGTAGATCGAATGGTAGCTATTAACTGAGTTTTTACTATAGGATGCTCGAACTAATTTTGAATGATGCTCAATGCGAAATAGATGGAAAATTGAATCTGAAGAGTTGAATTAGGCAATGTTTGGACAGATTGGGCCTTTGAAGCCAACCTATGTACATTCTCTAGTCACCCAATTTTTAAGCCTAAGCAAACTGAATTTTGTTTTTCAATTAACCATTTCTCAAACCACCTCATTAGCTCATTTTCTTTTTTGACTTTCTTCTTTCATGACCTATCACTGAAATTTCAAGACTAAATCATGTTGGAGTTGAAACTCCTAAGAAGCAATGAGTGAAGGCAATTGGGAGGTAGCAATCAATCAAAAAAAAAAAAGAAAAACAAACACTTGCAAAGCAAGTTTAGTTCATAAAATCAGTTATTTTCATAAGATGACTCAGCCAATGTCATAAGGACATTGAAATTCAAAATAAGAGGGAGAAGAAAAGAATCGCTCGCAAACGGCCAAAGTTCAAATTTGGGGGAGAAGTCATGTAGTAGTGGGGGAGTTTCAACTTAATCAATTTGGTTAAGTTTTTCAAGCTGAATGATTAACCCTTCATAAAACCTTTTTTACTTACTCTGGTACCTATCCTCATTACAACCGATTAAAATCCTAAGTATCTTAGGATCATTTCTCTATCATTAATGGAGAGTGAATTTTGAAATTAGCTTATGGAATCCTTGTAGTGAATTCGTAAGTGCATGGAAAGTGGACTGATGGAGAGGGCATCTATGAGTGTAAAATGTGCAATTTATTTAGGACATGCCTTATTATGAGTTGAGGTCATTCTCACTTATTTTTTGTGTTTATTTGTAGGTTCAAGTACCAAAACGTGGAAAACACCATTCTGAGGTTAAAGGAGCTAAACTATGCAAAAATGGGCCAAAAATACCTCAAATAGGAGCAATACAGAAGCCGACACCACATGGTGCCAAAGCAGAAGTCACAGCTCAAGTGATCAGAAGCAGTCACAGGAGTCGTGCCACACGGCGCCATCACCGGAGCTATGGCGTCACAGAAGCATAGAAGATCATAGTAGCGGACACCACATGGCGTCAGCACCAAAGCCGTGGTGTCGGGTTGTTATGAGTTTTTATGGAAGAAAGTGGCTAAGTGTTGAGTGCCCAGGCACTCAAATCAGCTTAGGGACGCCTGGGGGCGATTCTTGTTTTGGGTTGAGCGCCCTAGCGGCCATATCCTGCATGAGTCCTACTCAAATTGCATTAATCACACTCCCAACTCCAATCCTTCCAGTCTTTATCGTGTGTGAGTGTATCCTTTTCTACAGTAGTTCGTAGTTTTTATTGGATTAGGGGCCCAATTGCATTAGAGCAATTTTAAGTGTTTGTGAAAATACATTTCAATTTCTTTAAGTAGATATATGTATCGAGTGTTAATTTTATTACGTAGTTAGAAGTCCCAGTGGAGACGACCCAGACTCACCAGAATGTTCGCTTGCGTATGGACGAATTTATATAAAATGCATTTACGCCCAACACACTTTTTCTCCTCTACCTGAGCAACAAATCTTGGCGGTTGATCCATGTAAACCACCTCGGTGAGGTCTCCATACAAATGAATATGGGCAACTGGGGAGAAGCTCTCTCCGAAGTCAACCCCAAGAGTTTGTGTGGCGAGCTTTATGTTTGGCAACTTCACCTTTTTTCTTGTATTTTTTGGTATACACCCAATGACACCCATCTATCTTTGCTCCAGGAGGAGCTTCACAGAGATCCCCAAGTGTCCAGACCTTCAAGTGCTACCAGCTCTTAGAGCATTGCTTGGTGCCAAACAGGAATTGAAAAAGCCTTAGAAACAGTGTTTGGAATTAATTCAGTAGAGATGGCAGGTCAAACGATTTGTAACAATAAAATTTCTTGCCAAACAAAATAAATTGTGAAATATGATATTAAGTGCATGAATAAAAACCTTTTCCAACAGCAATTGGGAGATTTAAATCGAAAATTCAAAAGAAGACTGACCTGATCTCGAAGTCTCAGAAGTGAGCAGTTGTTCCAGAGAGAGAGAGGCAATGCTGCACAAGGAATCTCAGAAGTGAGCGGTTGTTCCACTATAATAAGAAGTGTTATCGAAGAATGTGACATGTGTAAGAAATCATTTTCAAACAATGATATCCCTTGGAACATTTAGAGTACCCCCAAAAAACTACACATAATAGAACGGAAAACAACTTGGTACAAGAAGGAGATGACTCAAGCATGTAGAAAACAAACCCAAAAATATCCAATGGATGAGGAAACAGATATTGGGTTGGTTGGAGGACCTGATAGGGAATTTTATTGTGTAAAACACTAGATGGCATCCGATTGATAACAACGCATGCTGTCAACATTGCCTCTACGTGGCGAACACTATGTTGAAACATTAAAGCACTAGATAGCATAAAATGTTCTCTTCTTTTTGGTCATATTTCATAATGAGTTAAAGCTGTTCTCACTTTATTTAGCTGGTTATTTGTAGGTTCAAGCCTTGAAATGAACAAAATGCCAAAAGGAAGGAGAAACAGCTCAACTAAGCATTTTCGGACCAATAACACCCCAAATCAGAGCAACATAGAAGTTGGTGCCACAAGGCGCCAAAGAGGAAGCCTCGACATAAAGAAAGAGAAGAACAAATTGTGCGTGATGCCACATGGCGCATGCAGTAGAGTCGCGGTGCCAGAAGAATGAGACCAGCGATCGAACATAAATGATCAAGTGTCGGGCGCCATGGCACCCAAGCCAGAGCTGCGGCATAGAAAGCTGAAGATATTCCTCGTTTGAGCATCAAGGCACTCAAACCCAGCGCAGGCGCGCCCATCATCACTTAAAGCGAGCGCCTCAGCACAGGTGACCAAAGAATGATGTTGCACAGCACCACTCGCGGCGCAAAGGCTCGACACCATGGAACCCTTCCGACGCCACACGGTGCCGGTCGACTTTTTAGAAAAAATAGGGGAACCACAAGGGCTCCCCTATAAATAGACGAGTTTTTCTGTCATTCGGGAGCGGGAGCACCCCTCCGCATCTGACATTTGTGCAATTTTTGGAGTTAGGGCATAACACCCTTGAGCAACAAGGAAAGAAGAAGGACGAGACCAATGGTGGAAGGGAAGCTTCTATCCCTTTTTCTTCTCTTATTCCTATTATTTGTGCTATCTTAGCTTGTACGCTTTGTATGGATTCGGATAGGGTATTTTCCCTCATCCTAACTATGTCGAGCTAAGAACCCTAAGGGGTTTGTGATGTAATGTAACTTGTAAGGATTCATGTAAGATTCAATTATTTATCAGTGTAATCTATCTTTAATGTAGTGTGGTTGACTCATGAGAGCATTGTACACGAGGGGATTGACGACCACTTTTTGTAAATCTGATGTCCCCGTTAAGACTGAGAGGTAATGCGGGGATGGAAACCCTTTAATGTGTGTGAGATCCCCAAGTGGGTTGTAATCGTGCAGTGGCAGGTGAGGGGTGCGCCAGTAGACTTCGAGAGAAGCCTCCGGGCAGCGATTTATGGGCCTTTGATTTAGACCATTGACCTCGAGAGACAATAAGGCTACGGAGGGAGGCACGGTCGTAGTGTTTCGAGAGAGGGCTACATGTAATAAATTCCAGATCCTTTAGTGAGTTAAGAATTACACATTCAAACTGAAAATTACATGAATCCCCAACTTGTTACATGAAATCACAATCCCCCAGCTCCACTACTTCGCATCTTCTTGTGTGTGCGTGTATCACTTTAGGCAGCTGCATAATTAGAAGGATTAGTTAGTTTATATTAGATACTAGTGACCCTTTTCTGCTAATTTTGTTAGTCAGATATAGTTGTGGAGTATTGTTTTGTTAGTACATAGAAAAGTCCATGTTCGATCAAGCTGGACTTGTCCAGTATGTTACTTGGTGCGACACATGCGCTTGCGTATGGGCTTTCTAATTAAGAGTGTATTTGTCCAACCAAGTTTTTGCCGTCGTTGGTGGGGACTTTAACTACTATTAGCATTAGACTCTATAGCTGTAATCTAGCTTAGGGTAATTCGGTTTAAACTAACATAGTTGCATGCTCATGTAATTGAATTTAGTTAGATCGAATGATAGTGTAGTTAGTTTGTTTTCTTTAGTTGGTGTACATTGTAAATTTGTATTTGCTTGTGTGATTTTATTCTTGTTTGTTTGTTTCTGTTTTTATTTGTTTGTGTTAGAGTGAGTTGAATAACCACTCTCTTCTGTTTTATGCAACATGGAAGAGATCTTAAAGTATTGTCCTACAATCCTGAGATAAAAAAGACTGCATGGGCCAACTTGAGGCGACAAAGAGCAGACAAACGAGAGGAAGAACCTAGGAGTTTGAGAGAGTTTGCGATACCTCAAGCTAGAGGTCCTCACTCTAGTATCCAAAGACCGGCTATTTTAGCAAATAATTTTGAAATCAACCCGGCAATCATCCAAATGATCCAAACCTCAGTCCAATTCACTGGACTCCAAATTGATGATCCGAATGCACTTCTTGCAGATTTTCTGGAAAGCTGTGACACATTCAAACATAATGGTGTGTCAGAGGATGCAATAAAGTTGAGTTTGTTCCCATTTTCGTTGAAGGACAAGGCAAACCATTGGTTAAATTCATTGTCTGCGGGGTCTATCTTCACATGGGTAGACCTAGAGCAAAAATTTCTGGCAAAGTACTTCCCTCCAACCAAGACTGTCAAGCTAAGGAATGACATCAACCTATTCACGCAAATGGATCAGGAGCCTTTATTTGAGGCTTGGGATCATTTCAAAGAACTTTTGAGGAAGTGCCCTGATCACTCTGTACCAAAATAGTCATAGGTTCTTACCTTCTACAATGGGTTGGAAACCCAAACCAGAACAATCATTGATGCAGCCGCTGGAGGAGAACTGATGAACAAATTTATAGATGAGGTGTACGACCTTTTAGAAAATATGGCAGAAAACAGCTACCAGTGGAACACTGAAAGGCCAAGTAGCAAACTAGAGCAAGGCCAAGTGTCAAAAATCAAGGAAAGTAGTAGGTCATAGACAACAACACAACAATCAGGGCCAAATTGGAAGCTATGAAGAAGAAATTTGCTGCTTTGTCAGTTCAAACTAATTAGAGTCTATTTGTATACTGTTACTTATGTGGTGGTGCTGGTCATGGGGTCGAAGTCTGCACATCCGCTGTGGAGAGTATGCAGCATGCACAAAACAAACAAGGACAAGGACAAGGACCCCCACTCCAACACCTATAATCTTGGATGGAGGCCATCCAAATTTTGGATGGAGAAAATAACCAAGGGAATTCAAAATTGCCAAATTAGAATGGCTACCAGAATTTTGGTCAGCAAGGAATATTCGATCCAGGGGGACCTGAGAAATGAAGTCTAGTGTTACTATTTAACTATGTAACACCTGGAAATCTGGAAGAATTACTATTTACGAGAGGGAAAAAGAGGAAGAAGAGAGGAGTTAGGGTAGAATTAGGGTTTAAGGGAAGAAGAAAGGGTAAAAAAGAGGAAAGAGATTAAATATTAGGGTTTCTATAATTCTAGCCTAATCGATCTAGGGGGAGACCACCTATTTATAATAATGAAAACATACATAATTGCAAATTAGTCTATTCCAACATGGAATTACAGAAAAGATCCTAATTGACTAATAATTAGAAATAGACTCCTAAACTAGAGAAACCCACAATAAATCTCACTAATGGCCCGTAATGCTAAATAACCCGATTATATCTGTAACATTGATAAGTCAGGCTGGTATGGAGGTGGTGAATCTTCTATAAGAGGTGGATCTTTAACTCGAGCTGGTATAACATCATCCATGCGATCAAGCAGCACTACTGGCACTGGTGTACTGGAATTCCCAAGTGGAAGCAATGGAAATGGTAGTGAAGGTTGAACTAGGGCAGATGAGGGCCCATCAACTAAAGAAGGTAGCAGTACGACTCGTAAAGGAGGCTGCAATACTGGCTTGACCATCAATGGCAATTGAAGAATATCTTGCAACTCTCCATTAGCCTGAACGGTGTCATGGAAATGTCCGGAAGCTTGGAGAGATAAGAATCTTTTCATTGCTGCTGCTTGTGGTCTCTATGACTATTAGGGTATCCACCAATTTATCCATCTACTTGGAGATGTTTGCCATATTGTCCTGCAAAAGAAATAGTTTTTTTTAGGGCTTCTGAGTCTACCTTTTCTTACAACTCAAAAAGAAACGAATATTGAGGAAAAAAACACAAATAACAACCAAATAAGTAAAAGCAAATAAAGTATCCTTTTTTCTATTTTTTTAAATTTTCACTTTTTTTCTGTGTTTTCCTTTTTTTCTTTTTTTTTTTTTTTTTATATTTTTTATCTTTTTTTCTTATTTTTTCATTTAAGAAAATAAATACCTGAAAATGAACTAGACCGGGTTTACTGCCGGTCCGGTTCGCTTTCTGTCCGGTTCACGGGTTGCCTAAGAGTTTCTTGAGACCCTTCCTCTTCTCCACACTGAAACATTAACTGTTTCAGGGTTGACAGTCCAGAGAGGAGCTCCAGCGATATTCCTCAACGGCACTGGGCAAGCGACATTCGAATTTTAGCATTACAATGCAGCGGACAATTATAGAGTTGCTGGAATATGAAAGAATAGCCGGACGAGAAGATAGCCGAGAAAGAAATTCCTGCAAGGGGACTTTCTAGCGGCGATTCCGGTGGCCTGACTGCTCGGATTTGGGTGGCTGTAGATCCAAAGATTGTCACGGAAATAAACCTATTGGAATAGAGAAGAAGGGTTGTGGATTTGAGCCTAATTTTGAAATCTAAGTTTTGGGAGTTTTTTGGACGGCTTAGGTTGATCTTTTTTCAAAAATAAAACGAGGACATTCATATTAGTGCAAAAATTAAAAACCCTATGATTATTCAGAGGAAAAGTGCAACGGTTGCCGGAAGAGAAACCAAAGTTGGGTTCGGTGTCATGGTGAGGACAAAACCCAGAATTGAGTAAAAAGGATGGTCAAGGTCGTATTTTGTGAGGCCTTCAGAAATACTCCTCCTGTTTTTTTGGATACTAAAAGGATTGTCGAGGTTGAAAACAAAAGAAAGATATACCTCCTATAGCATGACAGCCTCTTCTTTGTAAGGACAAAACCCAGAATTGAGTAGAAAGGATGGTCAAGGTCGTATTTTGTGAGGCCTTCAGAAATACTCCTGTTTTTTTGGATACTAAAAGGATTGTCGAGGTTGAAAACAAAAGAAAGATATACCTCCTATAGCATGACAGCCTTTTCTTTGTAAGGGGAGTTTGCAGTCGCTGGAAAACGTACCTCTAATTTCCCGATCACAGAAGGCACAAGAGTCTCTTGAAGATGCTATGATTGCAAATTGCGAGACTTGTAGAATCAATTTACTTGTCATTCGTGGTCTGAGAGAGGTTGAAATAGAAAGTGGGCAAGATTTTCTACATCTCTATAGGCATCTCTTGGGGATTTCTACAGTTGTCAGAAAACGTTCCGAGAATATAGCTCTTTGATCAGTCTACACAGATATCTGCAGAAGATGGCCGACAGTGCTAATGTCAGTGCTTCGACAAATCCATGCTTCGAGAGTCAAGCTACAAGAGAGCATCCAAACGAAAGGGGGCAGACAATTCTACACCTTGATGGGCTTGGCTTGCCGAGGGACAAAGTCGCCGGAAAATGTTGCAAGATGATTGCTCTGGGATCACAGTGGCAGAATTCCTGAGCAAGGAGGAGATTTTTTCCAGTCCGATTTTTTTTTTATTTTTCAACAAATCCGAGGAACAAACTGCTTTGACACTACTAGTTACAATTCAAATTCGTAATGCCTGGAAATCTGAATGAATTACATTTTACGGAAAAAAGGAAGAAGAGAGAGTTAGGGTAGAATGAGGGTAGAATGAGGGGAGAGTTAGGGTAGAACTAGGGTAGAACTAGGGTAGAACAAGGGTAGAATTAGGGTAGAATTAGGGTAGAATTAGGGTAGAATTAGGTTAGAATTAGGGTAGAATTTAGAATTAGGTAGAATTAGGGTAGAATTAGGGTAGAATTAGGGTAGAATTAGGGTAGAATTAGGGTAGAATTAGGGTAGAATTAGGGTAGAATTAGGGTAGAATTAGGGTAGAATTAGGGTAGAATTAGGGTAGAATTAGGGTAGAATTAGGGTAGAATTAGGGTAGAATTAGGCAGAATTAGGGCAGAATTAGAATTAGGCAGAATTAGGTAGAATTAGGGTAGAATTAGGGTAGGGTAGAATTAGGGTAGAATTAGGTAGAATTAGGGTAGAATTATTAGGGGAATTAGAATTAGGCAGAATTAGGGTAGAATTAGGGGAATTAGGGTAGGTAGAATTAGGCAGAATTAGGGTAGGGAATTAGAATTTAGGGAATTAGGGTTAGGGTAGGGAATTAGGGTAGAATTAGGGTAGAATTAGGGAATTAGAATTAGGGAATTAGGGGGTAGAATTAGGGTAGAATTAGGGTAGAATTAGGGTAGAATTAGGGTAGAATTAGGGTAGAATTAGGGTAGAATTAGGGTAGAATTAGGGTAGAATTAGGGTTTAGGGGAATAAGAAAGGGAGAAGAAGTGAAAAAATATTAAAGATTATCGTTTTTAATTCTGGCCAAATCGATCATGGGGCGGCCTCCTATTTATAATAATAAAAGGATACATAATTGCAAATTATTCCATTCGAGCATGGACTTACAGAAAAGACCCTAATTAACTAATAATTAGAAATAGACTCTTAATCTAGTAAATTCACAATAAAGCCCACTAATGGTCCATAATGCTAAATAACCATAATATATCTGTAACATCTAGGTAGGACAATTGGAAAGAGTAATGCTAATGGTACATTACTGTAGCGTACAGCATGCATACCGTCTGATGTGGATGGCTTATGTGTCATCCACGTCAGCTGCCTCTATGGCAAAGAGAAAACCGGAACCCGAAGATTCCGGTTTTCTCCTGAGCGGGAGAGTGATGGAGGGAGGCCGGAGCGGGAGCGGGAGAGAGGGAGGCCGGAGCGGGAGCGGGAATGGGAGGTAGGGAGGCCGGAGTGGGAGCGGGAGCGGGAGGGAGGGATGCCGGAGCGGGAGCGGGAGGGAGGGAGGCCGGAGCAGGAGGGAGAAGGAGGGAGGCCGGAGCACTCCGCGGGGAGGCCTCCCTCCCTTCCCGCGGCGGTGTGGCCTCTCTTACCTCACCGTAGCAGGGCGGCCTCCCTTCCAGTGCCACGGCGGGGCGGCCTCCCTTCCCATGCCGCGGCGGGGCGGACTCCCTTCCCGCGCCTCGGTGGGGCGGCCTCCCTCCAGCGCCGCGGCCCCGTCTCTCTCCCTCCCGCTCGGCGGCCTCCCGCCCTCCCGCTCGGCGGCCTCCAGCCCTCCCGCTCCCGCTCTGGCCTCCCTCCCTCTCCCTCTCGCTCGGCGGCCTTCCGCCCTCTCCCTCTCCCTCCCTCTTCGGCCTCCTGCCCTCTCCTCCTCCTCTCGGCCTCCCTCCCTCTCCGGCCTCCCTCCCTCTCACTCCCTCCCGCTCCGGCCTCCCTCCCTCTCCCTCCCTCTCCCTCCCTCCCGCTCCGGCCTCCCTCCCACTCTCTCCCGCTCAAGAGAAAACCGGAACCTTCGGGTTCTGGTTTTCTCTTTGCCAAAGAGGCAGCTGACGTGGATGACACATAAGCCATCCACGTCAGACGGTACGCATGCTGTACACTACAGTAATGTACCATTAGCATTATTCAATTGGAAAGGCCCATAAGAGAAAGGACGAAAGGGTCTCTCCCTAGTGACCCTGTGGACCCAAAGAAAGAAAAAAAAGGAAACAGATAAGTATAATGTGGTGTGGTCAAGGGAGGCTCTCAAACAAATGGAAAAGGAAGAAGTGAGCCGAGAGTTCACTCGAGAAGAAGAAGATGTGTACGATTCCATCCATTTGGAAGAAAACCAAGTTCCCCCTTCCCACAAACTTGTTATAGAGGATAAGTTCATGTCATCTCCCTTTGAGTGGGTTGAGATTGAAGAAGCTGATTCCTATGAACAGGAGGAGGAAGAATTGGAAGAGAGGTACCCGACAATGCACACAAGGAATATGGAGGAAGAACTCCATGAAAAATTAATTTTGGAAGACCCAAACCAGATTTCTCTAATGCTGGAAAAGGAAGAAGAAGGAGATTGCATTGGTCAAGTGAGGAGGAATCTCAGAAAGAGAGAGTTTGGCCATCATCTACGAGCAAAGAATGAGAGGAAAAAGAGGATCCTAGACCTCTGAAGCCATCAGAAGCTTCTGTAAGGCTTCTTGTAGACACCCTTATTTTGGAAGAGTTGGAAGAGAGATTCAGCCGTGCTGAACCATCAATGTGTCGGAGAATCCTGAGTGGAAAAATGGGAAGAGAGGAATGGAGTAATTGGAGAGAAAGAGAGAGAGAGAGAGAGAGAGAGAGAGAGAGAGAGAGAGAGAGAGAGAGAGAGAGAGAGAGAGAGAGAGAGAGAGAGAGAGAGAGAGAGAGAGAGAGAGAGAGAGAGAGAGAGAGAGAGAGAGAGAGAGAGAGAGAGAGAGAGAGATGCTCACCCAGGTGAAAGACCCTAAGAGTTTTCCTATACCTTGTACCATAGGGACCCACCTAATTGTGAACACTCTGTGTGACCAGGGGGCTAGAGTTAACATTATGCCCAACACTATATTCAAGTGATTGGGTCTCAATGAACCTCCACCCACAGAGACAAAAATTATGTTAGCTGATGGATCAATCAGCTATCGAGGGTAATTTTGCATAACGTTCTGGTCAGGGTGTATGGGCTTGTCTTTCCAGCTGACTTTCTGGTAATTAATGTGGAAGAGAGAACAAAAATGCCTCTCATTCTGGGTCGGCCCTTCCTCGCTACTACACATAATATCATTGATGTAGAGGTAGGGAATATCACCACGAGGTTGGCGAGTGGACAAGAAGTTACCTTCTCTATGCCTCAGTCTATGAAAAAGAAGAAAAACAAGAGTCAAAGGGTGAAACACCCTCTAGAGGTGGCGACAGAGGTAATAAAAAATAGACCTTCATTAGAGGACTAGATCTGTGTGTTCTTAAGGGCCATTTACCCTATGAGGAAAGAAGGTGGTTCTATATGGATTAGTGGTGTGAGTCCTCTCAGAGAGTTGGATCAAGCGCAGATCCCTACTTAATTGGGCATGGGAAACATAAGGAGGAACAATTGAAAGAAATTAAGAGGTTGGTTAAGGAGATTGGTATCCCACCAACCCCAAAAGTAAAAGGGAAAAAGAAAGCACCTTCCCCTCCTAAAGCCATGCTCAAGCCAACTCAATTTTGGATCCAGGACAGGTTCAAGCACCACTGGAAAGCTTAACCAAAGACTTTAAACAACTGGTCCTGCTAGGAGGTAGCCCATGCTTTGTAAATAACATTTCTTGGTAGATTTAGATTTACTCATTCTTTCAATGTACAGACTCAATTTTGGTAGAAGCATGCTTTGAATGTACATTGTAACATGAATGAAGAATGTTTGAGTCGAAATGTTTACTAGAGCATGAATTGAGCGATTGGATGATTCTACTTGGTGTTTCAAATGATAATTCAAGAAGCTTAATTGTGTACTTAGTGAATGCTGAAGATTTCTCAATGAATGCGGTGTTTAGATAGTCATTTTGGAAGAATAAGTTGAGTCTAGCATGTTGACAGTAAGCAACAATGAAGAACTAGTTTTGGGAGAAGGGTGCCTCTCAAGAAGGTCGACGCCATGACAGCCTTACTGGTGCCACATGGTATCCATATGCCACCATGGAAGGAATGGTGACACCACATGGGGTCGGGTTAATATGGAAAGAAGAAAAAAGACATTTCGGCGCCAGAGCGGAAAAGAGGTAAGTACTCTACTCCATGCGACAAGACCAGACGCCGCAGCGTCGGACACCTTTGAGCAAAAAATATATAAATAGACCCGTGCTTCACTTGACGTTACTTAAGGGCGACTCGAGCTGCAGGCGTCAAGAGAGATGGTGAATCCTTACCTTCCAAAATCGAAGAAACTCCAACCTCGAGCCAAATCGAAGTGAAAAGGGGTGATTTCGCTGATAATGCATTTTTGTAAGTTTGATTTAGTTCTAACTTTGCATTTCTACATAGTTTATTTTATGTTTCTTTTTGGTCTTGCATTGCTCACACAGAGAACCCCATGAAGCATCAAAGAAGAGCCAATGCAAAGAACAACCAGGGAGTCTCCTACCCTACCTAATTTAATTTTTTCAATTCAAGCATTGGGGATAGTGTTGCATTTAAGTTTGGGGGTAGGGGTAGAAGCGGAGATAATTTTTACATGTCAACCTCTAATTCTATCTTGCAAATGAGCTTTCATTGATGTGAAATGAAGAATTGTTTTCAAATGCATTCTCTTTTACATTTTGAAAATTAGTTATTCTATATGATGGTCATCAATTTTGTGGTTTTATGGAGTTTAGCAAGCCCAAGAATTTTTTTTCAAAAGCCACATAGTAACTTTCTTGTACAGCTATTTTATTAGTGCGTTGTTTGTGGATTGAATGGTGGAATGCACTTAGTCTTTACTCTTTGATACTAAAACCACCTTTGGATGAAACTAAAGGTGAAATTGATAGATATGTGAGTCCCAAGGGATGAATTAGGCTATGTTTGGACCATTTGGGCCTTTGAAGCTAACCCATGCATGCTCCTTACTCACCTCACTTAGAGCCTAAGCACACAGAAAATTCTTTTAATTCAACCACCTCTTCAAAACCTCCGCATTAGCTTAATTTGTGTTCGATTTTATTTTCTTGCATAACCCATCATTCTAATTGTGAATTGTTCATATTGGAGTTTAAACACTTTTAAAAGTTGAGGGAAAGCAGCCGGATAGTGGAAAGCAATTAAAAAAAAACTTGCAAAGCAAGTCGCCGGATAGTGGAAAACAATTAAAAAAAAACTTGCAAAGTCTGTACATACATTCAGCCTTTCAAAGACAGTTGAGCTTTTGCTAAAGGGGTGAAATGAGGAGATGGATAGCCATTGGCCAAAGCTCAAGTTTTGGGGGGGGTGGTGAATCTTTAGGGGAGCTTCAACTATTGCAATTTGGTTAAATTTGCATGTAGAATGATTTAAACTTTGAGATAAACCTGTTTGACTTACCCTGTTCCCTTGCCCCAATACAACCGAAGAAAGTCCTACGGTTCTTAGGATCACCTCTCTACAATTAGTGGAGAGGGAATTTTGAAGTTTGCCTATTGAATCTTAGTGGTAAATACATACGTGCATGGAAAGTGGGCTGATGGTGAGGCACTGATGAGATAAACTATAAGAGTAGTTAGATTGTGGGGCAATGTAAAATTTTCTTGTGCGTGAACACTCTTGAGAAAATCATTTAAAGGATTAACCATCAGTTGGAGTTATAATGTTTTTTTTTAATTTGAGATGCATGAACTATTGCTCACATTTGTTTTAGTAACATAGAATAATTGGCTTTCTGTACCGAGGCTTTGCTCAAGGACGAGCAAACGGTTCAGTTTGGGGGTATTTGGATAGCTCAAAATATTCTCTACTTTTAGGCCATATTTCATAATGAGTTAAAGCTATTCTCACTGACTTTTGTAGGTTCTTTGTAGGGTCAAGCCTCAAAATGAGCAAAACGCTAAAAGGAAGGAGAAAGACCTCAACTAAGTATTTTCGGGCCAAAAACACCTCTAATCAGAGCAACAACAAAGCCGGCGCCACAAGCACCAGAGAGTAAGCCACGACATCGAGAAGAGGAGAACAGACTGTGAGTGATGCCACATGGCACCGGCAGTAGAGTTGTCGGCGCCAGTAGAACAAGACAAGTGACCGAGTAGAAGTGATTAAGTGTTGGGCGCCACGGCGCCCATGCCAGAAGTGAGGTGCAGGGAGAGGAATATATTTCTGGGTTTAGTGCCAAGGTGCTCAAACCTAGCATAGGGGCATCCATCCTCGCTTAATGCAAGTTCCTTGGCGCTAGTGACCACAAAATGAAGTAGTACAGGGCCACAGGATCGTGCGACGGCACTCGCGGTGCCAAGACTCGATGTTGTGGAACCCATCCGGCACCGTGATGGTGCGGACGATGTTTTAGCAAACAAATAGGATAACTGCAAGGGCTCCCCTATGAATAGATGAGACATTCTCTCATTCGGAGAGCAGGTCTCCGTACCTTAAGTTTGTGCAAGTTTTCTCACAGCACCCTTCAGCTACAAGGAAGGAAGAAGGAAGAAACCCAGTGTGGAAGGGAAGCTTTTATCTCTTTTTCTTCTCTTATTCCTATTATTTGTGTTGTCTTAGTTTGTATGCTTTGTATGGATTCGGATAGGGTATTTTCCCTCATCCTAACTATGTGGAGCTAAGAACCCTATGGGGGTTTGTGATGTAATGTAACTTATTGTAAGGATTCATGTCAGTTATTTATCATTCTGATCTAAATCTAGTGTGGTTGGTTCATGGGAGTGTTGTACACTAGGGGATTGATATCCCTAATTTGTAAATCTGATGTTCATGTTGAGATTGAGAGGTAATGTAGGGATAGACACCCTTCAACCTGCCTGTGATCTCTAAATTGGTTGTAATCGTGCATTGGAAAGTGAGGGGTGCGCCAGTACACTTTGATAGAAGCGTCCAGACACATGTGGTCTGGTTGGCAGCAGCTTATGGGCCTTTTATTTAGACCCTCGACCTCAAGAGACAATAGGGCTATGGAGGGAGGCACGGTGGTAGTGCCTTGAGAGATATACTAAATTCCAGATCCTCTAGCGAGCTTGGAATTACACACTCAAAATGAAGATTATATGAATCCCCCACATGTAACATGAAATCACAATCCCCCAGCTCCACTACTTCGCATCTTCTTGCGTGTGCGTGTATCACCTTAGGGAGCTGCATAATTAGTAGGATTAATATCAAGTGTAGTTAGTTTATATTAGATACTAGTGACACCTTTCTTCTAATTTTGTTAGTTAGATATAGTTATAGAGTACTGTTGTGCTAGTACGTAGAAAATTCCCCGTGGGATCCATCTAGACTTATTCAGTATATTACTTGGTACAATACGTGCATTTGTGTGCGGGCTGTTTAATTAAGAGTATATTTGCCCAACCAAGCACGTACAACAGTATGTAAATGTCTATTCTTCCTCTCAAAAACACCATTTTCTGAGGAGAATAGGGACAAGAAAATTGATATATAATACCTTCAAATACACAAAATGAAGTAAATTAGCAGAACTGTCCTTGCTGGAAATGACACTATGTTGTTTCTTAATCTGACATGCTTCACACTCCAAAGTGGACATGGTTGGAATGGATGGGACTGAGAGCCGAAGCTTGTGGAAATTCAGCTATCAGAGATGTGTGTGCCACTCCAAAGGAGAATGAGAAAGAAGAGTGGATATATGATCTGGTTGCTCGATATAAAACAAGCCCCCTCTCTCATGGACTGTTATCTTCCGAGTCTTGAGATCCTATATCACACAACCAATAGAGGAAAAAAGTGACTGAACAATTCAGTGACAGAGTTAGTTGACTAACAAACAACAAATTAAGTAGGAATTTAGGAACGCACTGAACTCTATCAAGAGTAAATGAATCAGAAAGGCGTAAACGACAAACCCCAGTTACTAGTCATGTGGAACCATCAGCTAGTGTGACACTCCCCAAATCAGATGATTAATATATTTAATAAAATAAAGAAGAATTATTTGACATGTGAACATTGGCTCCAGTGTCAATGACCCAAGTAGGTTTGGAGGCGGTAACATGGAATGCCGAATTACCAGTTTGGGCTAGTGATTTGTAGGGTGTGGTCCCTAACGGCTGAGATGAACCTGAGAGCTATGAGAGCCTCTGAAGCATGAATTACTTGTTCTGACTGAAAGTCTGAAGTTTATCTCTGAGAAAGGACCCTTCAAAAGACTATGTATTACTGCAACTAACATTATTTTCCCATGCAGGTGTTCCATAGTTGTCCCACCACTTTTCAGGCATATGAGGAGTCTTACCACAATGAGTACAAGGCAACCACTCACCTTTGCCTTTGGCTCGACCTCCTTTGCGTTCTTGGCCTCTGCCCCTTTGGCTAGAGCCACATCTTCCGCCACCATTTTCTGCCACTAAGGTACAAGAATCTGCTCTCTTCCTTGGTCACTATATTTCCCCAGGTGTAGTAACAGTTGGTGCAGTCCGCATGAGACTACCAAAAACATCCTCAAATGTCGGCTTATCAGTTTTGACCTGTTGTTGCTTTCTTAGATCCTCAATTCTAGGTCCTATAGAATGGAGGAACCCGATTATTTTGGGCTCTTCTCACTACTGAAAAGCCACCTCTGGGTCACTAGTAAGTGGCTGCATTTTTTTTTATCTCTTGGTAAACTCCTTCAGACTTCCCTCTATATTAAATTAAATCTTGTTTCTCAAGTTTAAAAGCAACGAATTCAGAATATAAGCAACGAATTCAGGATCTGCCACATGTGATAAGTTGAGTGACAATGAATGATGACCAGAGTAATGTGTGGCTCAATACTAGATAAGATCCATGGCATAAACATATTGTTGTCTGCAGTCCATGTCTCCATTCTATTCTCAGGTGGTTCATCACAGATCTACTTACTCTTCCTCCTTCCAGTAATGTAAATTTAATTAGTATTACCTAGAGTCTGTAAGAGTCCAACTTTAAGTTTATTTGTAAGTAGCAGCTATATAAGTAGAGCAGCTGCTACGTTCAAGGTAGGCTGAAATTCAGTTCAATCTTCTTATTCTAATTCCCTTCTTGATCTCTTTTTTTCTCTCTCTTTCTCTCTCTTTCTTATTTCCTTTTCTATTTATTCCTCATTCCGATTCTACCAAATCTCTTATCTCAATGATTTCCTAGTTTCACAGCCTCCCATATGAGCTAAAAGTCTATTGGTCAATGGCTTCAAATAAAAGTCGTAACAGTGGCATCAGAGCTGAGTCTTCCTCGGACTGAAAATCCATCTATAATATTTTTCTACATCGTCAAAGCAGCAGCAGCCTTTCTCTTCTGCTTCCCAATTCATGGAGCTTGAAGCAGCAGCCTTTCTCTTCTGCTTCCCAATTCATGGAGCTGGAAGCAGCAGCCTATCTCTTCTGCTTCCCAATTCATGGAGCTGGAAGCAGCAGTTAAACATTTGACCATCTGCTAAATATTTGAATAGCAACAATTCGGCTCGGTCCAGCTACTTATCTATTCCACATCACAGAGGAATTCATCTATTTCGGAAGCAGCAGAATCAGACTTGCACTTCGATTTTTTCAGCTACAGCTGTTCATTCCAGTAGAAGCATCAGTGGAATCGGAATTCAATACAACAGCTGATTGGGAAGCTCGAGCAGCGTCATTGTGCAACAGCACTTCACGAATTCCAATCTCTGTTCCGCCTCACAGAAGATTTTTTTCTTCGGTTACAACTATTTCTTCCAGAAGCAACAGCATCAATTCTTATAAGCAGCAACAGCACTTTGTTGGGCGACAGCTATACAGCTAATTGGTTATATTCTGCCGCATCATAACATACACAGCTGCTGATCTATTTTCTGTCAGATACAAGTGTTTATTCCTCCAAGGGGCAGCAGCAGCTTGCTGCAGCGAAATGCTATCTGGGTTACAATAAATTCTCCTCTAGTTTTATCCAGCTTACGTTCTGCTCTTTTATTTATGTGGGATCCGCTGGAATTGGTTGCATCTATCTTCATTATTTTACTGCAGTTTATGCAGCTGCTCTCTTGTTTTTGTGGGACCCGCTGGAATTGATTATCTGATTGCTGCTTCATCCTCTATACTTCTATGGGACCCTTATCCTAGTCCCACTGCTGCTTCATCCTCTATACTTCTGTGGGACCCTTATCCTAGTCCCACTGGAATTGGTTATCTTCCTTTAGCTTCATCACCGAACTAGCTGATTTATTGTTTGTGGAACCTCTCTCCTAGTCACACTGGAATTACACACTGGCCGACACGTTACAGGCCGCTTCACTTCCTTCCGCTCACCCTACATCCATTGACACCTATTTCACAAGCTACTATTCGATCTAACTTAATGGCGGACTCGACCGGTGCTTTCGCAAAGCAACAACAAGGCCCCTCCACCTAACAAGGTATCTTTCATACACCAAAGAAAGAGCTATTGGAGTCTCACCTAGATTCCTTCAAAGTGGGTCTGAAAGGTATTCGACGGTCAGAAAACAAAATTAGGAGAACTGTGAATGAATTGGCTGCAGGACAAAGTGCCATTCAACGCTAGCTTTCTTCACATAATCCCTAGCATACAACACCCAGGCGTGCCTCAGCTCCTCGGATCAAGAATTCTATGGGGAATCAAAACCACAACATGATTGCTCCCCTACTGGGTCAAATCCTCAACCGAAGATGATGAGAATTGAATGGCCCAGATATGTTGATTACGACAATATTACCATGTGGATTGCCAAATTTGAACAATTTTTTGTTTACCATAACGTGGATTACCAAATTTGAACAATTTTTTGGTTAGCATATTGTGGATTGACAAATTTGAACAATCTTGAAAGAATTGAATGATGAAAGAATTCTTTCAAAGACTTGTCCAAATTTGAGCAACCCTACAACAAAAAAAAAATTGACCAAATTGGGCAATCATAAAAGAATTGAATGGCCTGGACACTGCTGTAAGAACTTTCAAATTTACTGACTTGAGGAGTTACTTGAGGAGTCATCAGGCCCGATGGATCTTCCAGCTGAAGAAGACCAGCTGCATTATTCTGTAGTTTCTTTAAATGCTTTTCGGACACAGCTCAGGCTCCACACACTATGAAACTCTCGGGTAGCATCTACTCATCTTCCATTATTTTACTTCTTGATAGTGGCAGCACACATAATTTTGTTTCTGCCAAATTGGCCACCCGACTTGGTCTCCAAAATATTCCCCTAGTGGATTCGCGTGATGGTTGGCAATGGACAATTTTTACATTGCTCTTCTTTGTGCAAACATGTCCCAATTACTATTCAGGGAACTACTATTTTGGTAGATTTGTATGTTTACTTATTGAGGATGCCAATGTTGTTTGGGCATTCAGTGGTTTTAAGGCTTCAAACTCATCTAGTGGGATTTCAACAAACCCACTTTTTCTTTTGACTTCAAAAGTGACATGTTACATGCACATTGGCAAAAGAACAAACTTAAACGGAGTAGACTGCCCTTCGAATGTTCACTCCTTCCAGAGGTGACACCAGTTTTCTCATGTGGCTGGTGCCTCTCATTTCCGCTAGCCCAACCTCCCAAATGCACTCCCTCCTCCACCGTGACATGATCAACATATCACACTCTTACTAGAGAGCCAACCAGTTAATGTTTGTCCCAATTGGTATCCACATACACAAAAGTTAGAGATTGGGACTCGGGTGCATTATATGCTCAGAGCTGGTATCATTCGCCTGTACTAACCCATTCTCCAATCTAGTATTGCTTGTGAAAAGAAAGATGGATCATTGAGATTTTGTGTTGATTATAGAGCTCTAAATTCTATTATTGTAAAAGACAAGTTCGCTATTCCAGCCATTAATGAATTATGAGATTAAACTACATGGCTCAACTGTATTCTTCAACAATGATCTCCGTTTGGCATACCATGAAATTTAGATGGCTGATGAAGGTGTGCGTAAGACAGTGTTTTACACTTATGATGGTCATTATGAGTTTGATGTCCCTTTTGATTGACGAATACTCCAACACAACATTCCGAGCCTTATGAATGACTTATTTTGGCCTTTTCTTCCACAAGTTTATACTTTTGTTGTTTGATGGTATCCTTATTTATTGCCACAACATGGAGGAGCGTTACAGGCACATTCGGAATACATTTGAGGTACTAAGCTCTTAACTCATTAGTTCTTAAATTCACAAAGAGCATTTTGGTACCAGCTCCATTGGATGCAAAAGGCCTTTATGCCGACACTAACAAACTGGCTATAGTTTCTACATGGTCACAACCAGTAATAGGAAAGCAACTTAGGGGACTCTGGGTATAGCAGGATATTACCAATGATTTATTCAAGACTATGGAGTTATTGCACGTCCTCTTACAAATCATCTTTAGAGGAACTTGTTTCTATGGTTCACAACAACACAAACTGCATTTGATAGCCTTAAAAAGGCTCTCCTAGAGGTGCCTGTTCTATCCTTTTCAGATTTTTTTAAAATTTTGACAGTCAAGTGTGGTGCCTCAGCCGAAGGAGTGGGTGCTATCTTACAGCAAGACAGCCATCCATTGGAATTCTTTAACAAACCATTTGTGGGACTCTAGTCACGATTTTTGGCTAATGAAAAAGGGATGTTTGTTGTAGTTTTAGCTATTTAACATTGGTGACATTAAATTCAAAGTCGCCGATTTAATTTTTTAACCTATCACCCGTCACTCAAGTTTTTGGCTGACCAAGATTATTGACTCCACAACATCACCGCAGGCTGGTTAAGCTCATTGGGTTCAATTTTGAAATTAAATATAGCAGGGGCTCCAACAATGATGCAACCGATTCGTTATCCCGGCGACCTGCAATGATGCTAACCTCATTTACTTTGAGCACTTCATCACTGTTGACAGACAAGGTGCGCATTGCTATATCCAACATGGAGGCTCAAAAGACCTTGTTGCAGGCAATATAGATGGTTGTCTTAGACTCACAATACCTGGTGATTGACGATCTTGTTTTCTTCAAAAACAAACTATTTATTCCTTCTTGCTTTCCTTTGCGTGACTATTTAATCTTAGAGTTTCACAAATCATCCCTTGGAGGTCATGACCATGTTTTACACACTTTTAAAAGGATAACTCAAAATTTTGTTTGACCACATCTATTCAAAGACGTTCAAAACCTTGTGGCTCCCAGTGATAGGCGGACCATGCTGCCCCAGCCAGCCTCCTACAACCTCTCCTGTACCAGAGCTTATAAGGGAAGACATCTCCATGGATTTCATTGATGGACTTCCATTGTCAAAAGGATTCTTAGTTATCCCGATGCTTGATGATCGACTCAGTAAATTAGCACATTTTATTCCTCTCAAACACTCATATTTTGCCGCCTCCCTTGTTCAAATATTTGTGTAGGAGATTGTTCATCTACATGGATACCCGAGAACTATTAACATGTTTATCTTGTCTACAATTTGAACAAAATTGTTCAGGCTAACACAAGCTTCTCTTTTAAAATGCACCGCATATCATCCACAAACAGACGGTGAAATCGAGGTTGTAAACAGATATTTACTGTGATTACTATGGTGTTTCACTGGTGACCAACCACATCACTAGGTATGCTTCTTACCTTGGGAAGAGTGGTCCTATTTTACTGCATTTCATTCGGCAATCCGTATGACCCCATTCCAAGCTGTCTATGGTCGACCTTCCCTTCTTTCCCTCGGTATGTACATGGTTCTAAGGTTGGTGGATTAGAATAGAAGATCAATTGTTTCGTTGTGATGACTTATTCCATTTCTTAAAGTGCACATTTGTCGACACTTGCAATCACCTAAAACAACACGCGGACAAGCATCTCACCGATAAAGAGTTTTTATTTTTAATACATGACAAGGTATATGTAAAATTGCAACCCTATAAGAACAATCGGTGGTACCTTGCAGAAACCAGAAACTTGCATATCATTTCTAAGATCCATTTTCTATAGTGAAACGAGTAAGGAAGGTCAAATACAAACTGAATCTTCCACCCGAATCAAATATAAATCCGGTGTTCCATATATCATAACTCAAACTTTGGGCTGGGGACACATTTCATACTTCGTCTTCATTGTGCCTCTATGGGATGTTAGTGGATGCAATATGTTTTTAGTGATCGTTGTTGAGTTAGGGTGAAAGGACGGCTGCGGACTCAACTACTCATAAAGTGGCCACACATGCCAGAATTGGATGCAAGTTGGGAGGATGAAGCGGATATTATCTCTCGTTTCCCTTATTTTAAACCTTGAGGATAAAGTTTGTTTGAGAGGTTTGGATTGTTAAGAGTCTATGAGCCATGTAATTAAGGTATCCTAGTTTAACTATGGTTAGCATTTAATTAATGATTACATGTTGTCATATCTATAGGAGTTTAAGGTTGATTATGACTGTAATTACCTAGAGGTAGAGCAGCTGCTACGTTCAAGGTAGGCAGTAATTGTGTTCAATCTTATAAATTCTATCTCCCTTCTCGATCTCTTTTGCCCTCTTTCTCTTTCTCTTTCCAATTCCCTTCTCGATCCCTTATCTCAATAATTTCCTAGTTTAATAGCCTCCCATATGAGCTAAACTTTTATTGGTCCATGGCATTAGATACATGTCATAACAATGTGTGTGCTCCCATTAAGTAGGGGCACTTTTGTTACATGAATATAATTAGTACA
This sequence comes from Aristolochia contorta, assembly GCA_022405105.1. Lineage (NCBI taxonomy): Eukaryota > Viridiplantae > Streptophyta > Magnoliopsida > Piperales > Aristolochiaceae > Aristolochia > Aristolochia contorta. The sequence continues at coordinate 25,066,534 of CM039666.1, read as the reverse complement.
TAATCACAACTATGCCCTTAAGGGTTGAGACACTAAATTACATCATATGTAAGTGTAAATGTGTGTAATGTATCTCTAACATCATCGTATCACTTTAACCCTGGAATGCAATGATCGTAATTTAGCCCGCATGCAGAACACCTATAGGTTTGTTCTCAAACTGTATCTCTGGTACCATCACTTCCATAGTTTTTGCTTTTCAACATCTCCTTCATGATCCCCCTAACCCTGTTCCATCTATTACCATTTTTGCCTTAGAGCAAGGGTATCATTCAGTCCATTTCCATCCATCAAACACTGTTTCAACATACTTCAACATTTTCCAATTTGGCTCAGGGATGAACACCTTCACTTCTTGAACTGGTCACATGAATTTTATGAAGATATTTATCTATTCACCCATGCACCTCTATGGGTCAGACTTATCCAGCTCCCACACATGTTTTACCATGATAAAGCTCTCACAAGCATCGGCCGACCCTTAGGTGAATATCACGGTATGGATCCCAAGACCCAAACTCACCAATCAAATAAACCTATGACAGAGTGAAAGTTTTAGTTAACCTCAACCCAGATTTTCTGAAAAAGAAGTTGTGACACTAAACACCATAAACACAATTCTGCTTTATGTTGAAGGACGACCTTGTGTTTGAACGTATTACAATGGATGGGGACATAACACTTTGGACTGGCCGATAAGGGTCATGAACTATCCTCCCTCACCACCCCATACGTATTCTGACGCAAATGGGACTGGCCCTTCCTCGCACCCTTCTAATCGTACTGATTGTCGTCAAACTCAACTACATCGTCCCTCCACTCACCCTCCCTGTCCATAGCCGTTCATAGTATTCAACTCTCCATTCTTCCAATCACACTCATATCCCCACACAGCTTGACCCTATCCAAAGCTCTAACTCTCTACTTATCTTCCCCTATGATCTCACCTATCATGCCTATGCCTCTCACAATTCCACCCTATCATTACTCATCATCTCTGAAACATCATATTCTACACTCTCCTCCTCCCCTGGACTACAGTCTATCATAGTTCATTTTCCTGAACCCCTAACACAGACACTATCCGCACTTCCATCCAAAAATCCTCCAACCTCAGTCATCACTATTGACTAATCATCTAATTCTGATCATTCCCAAGCCGCCTTTGATCATGACAATGCTGACTCCAACTCCCCCATCTACACTCTGGTGGAAATACATATGCTAATCCAACCTCCCCGACTGTCTTGTCTTTGTAAAAGGATTGCATCATCCCACCTCTCTTGGTTCCATAAGAATTAGATGAAGAAGACTTCAGAGGAACGACGTTCAAGGTTTCTCGTATGGTGACTAGAACACCCACTGTCCAACCTGTGTCGCTAGGTATGAATTAAGCAACACCTTTATTGAATAAACATTCATTATGTTTAACACCTTAGTATGGAATGTCAGAGGGACACACAGTTTGTCAGCTAAGCATGCTCTTACTATACTCACTCACACATATCAGCCTGATATCATATATTTATCTGAAACAAGATTGTCTACCCTACAAACCTCCCCAATCAGTAATTGGCTCATACAACCCTACCCTCACTCCCATTTCTGCCCCGCTGAGGGACTCAGTGGAGGTTAGTTGCTCCTTTTGAAACCACGTGTCCTCAACCATCATCAACTCTTCTTCTACCATATTCAATGTCAATTAATGCTACCAAATAACACTAATATATTTTTTACCTTCATATATCTCTGAACCCAACCTCAAAGATGACACCTAGCTGTCACTAAAATAGAAGGCTATTCCTATTTAAAAAAAACCACAGCCTCTGTAATTATAAGAGACTTTAATGCTGCCCAAACACCAAATGAAAATATTTCACACTTAAGCATACCATACAGAGCCCACAAACCTTTCCAGGATTTCATGACACATCATGGTTGGCTAGAACTGCCCTATACCGGACCAAAATTTACATGGACAAGTGCATAGATAAATAAAAAACATACTATGGCTCGTCTTGACCAAGTTTTAGTCAGTCCAATATGGCTTGAAATCTGGGCTCAGTCATTCGTCTTTGTTCTTCACTATGCCCATTCTGATGAAAATTCTCTTCTTCTCTCACCTCTTCCCCCTTACCAAATCAATTCTGTGATCATGAAAATATGAATAATGCTATGTCCACGGCAGTCGTGCTCACCCTAGAGCACGACCCCCTTGCATGGAATATTTTAAAGACAATAATTGCTGAATCCACGTGCACTCCTATTTATCCACTCCATCATCTTTTTGCATACCACATCGTCTCCAACAAATAGCACAATCACTTTCACACTGGAATCGCACATCATTTTGAAACCTCCCCATCCTTATCCCTAACAAATTTAAATTATTATCTCAAACACATATCCTATTACATAAACAACCTCATAACCCATTTCTCCTAGCTTGAGAACTAGAAATTCAACATGAACTCATGACTCTTACTCGGGTCAGAAATATGCACACATTTCAATAAGCCCACCTGAACTATTTCAAAGATGGAGAAGAAAATACAAAATATTTCAATGTTTTTACCGCTCCCGGTCATGAGATTTATAAAATCACATCCATATGTACACACCAAGAAATTCTCATAGAAAACAAATTCGATATCCACCATGCTGAGTCGCTTACTTCACTGCTATTTATTCTGACACCTCCCCTATACACCCCTCCTTTTTATCAACCAAACATCTAACAATTGACTAATGGTCTTAGAAAAACGTGGAACAACACTTTTCTCCATGGATTCTTATAAAAGCCCCAGGTCTAGATAGATTTCATCCGATGTTTTTTAAACACCATTGGCATCTACTTAAAGAGGATCTCTTACACAATTTAAAAACAACACTTTCCTCATTCTTCTTTCCAAAACATCAAACCCCCAACCTCTCTCAGATCATCAATCCTTTTGTCCCTTATCACCCACACTCAGCCACCGTTCCTAAAAGGGAGACAATTAATCGACCACATTCTACTCACATATGAAATCCTCAAATCCTTCTAACTCAAACTTAAAACACACTCATACTTTGGAATCAAATTAGATCTTAGCAAAGTTTTTGACACAATTGTATGGTCTTTTATAGACAAAAAATTAGACACATTAAATTTACCAGAACAATGGAACTTATTAAATCATGCATTACCTCCCCAACTTATCACGTCTTCATAAATGGTATCCCCTCAGAAGTTATTACTCCGAAATGTGGACTTCAAAAAGGCGACCTCATATCCCCCCTGTTATATGTACTCGCCATAGAACTTTTATCCTAAAAATTGCTGGATCATATAAATCCCTCCTACATCCAACCTTGGCAACCCACCCCTTTTGCTCCACCCATATGTAATCTTCATTTCATAGATGATATCCTCCTTGTTGGGAAAGAACATCCCAACACTCTAACTTCACTACATTTGATCTTTAGAGAATATGATACATGCATGCCAAAACATCAACCCAAACAAATCCTCAATATTTTTTCTCCAAGGCAATACCAGATCACGCCAAAGTACAAATCGCCAATATTCTCTATTCCATTGTCAAATGTATTATGCAAATAACTAGGTATCAACCTACTTATCTCGAAACTCATGACAGAAAATTATGCACCTATTCTCAATAATATAACTCAGAAACTAGAAGGATGGAAACAAAACCCAAATTCCTACCTTGTTGGACAATACTTATAAAATGACTCTTATCAAATATTTCTCTACATATTCTAACATGCTTCCTAGTCCCTCTCAAAATTCTAATTTAGATTGAAACCATCAATCGAAACTTTGACTGGTCATATAAAGATTCTCAAAAATTATACCTTGTAAATTGGCAACAAATCTCTCTCTCTCTCTCTCTCTCTCTCTCTCTCTCTCTCTCTCTCTCTCTTACACTGCAAGGGAGGTTTGGGGATTCAGAATCTTCATTCTCTAAATCTTGCATTTTGTCTTAAATTATGCTGGAGTATATACAGATGTCCCTCTTCCCTATGGGCCTCTTACATGACAGCTCATTGTTGTAATAATCCAGATACCCCTCCCCCACCTCAAATATAGGGCACATTTTTTCTATGGAAAAATCTCCCAACGTTAATCCCATAATCCAAAACCTGTTTTAGATACCATCTAGGAAATAGCCACCGAACCTCCCTCTGGTACGATCATTGAAATGAACGTCGACCATTAACACTAATCTCTTTACCTACACTGGAAAATGGCCCCCAGCATCCCCTCACGTGGGCATCTTCACTATACCTTTGTCCCACCTTTTGGATAACTCTTGCATACTTGCCATTTGGCTATTGGATGTAGTACTGGACTTCTTACAAACTTTCATCCACCTATCATCTAATGATCACCTGCCATTGTCCATCACCCCGATGGCTCCTCTATTAAAAATACTTACCAATCACTGTTCCTCCAACATCAGAAAGATACCCAACACCACCTCTACAGACAATCAAAACCTCTATGGCCACATATATTACATGTCAATACCCACCCTAAACACAAATACTTTGTATGGCCAGTCATGCTAGAAACAATACCTACCACAGACCTCCTCCATCAACATGGTATGTCAATCAACCCTAATTGTTTACTCTATCATTCACCTACTCATACACTGCTTATTTGCCTCTCACGTTTGGCATTTCTTATATGCCATACCATAATTCTTCCTAATACACTTACTGTTCTTTTGTTTATATATACTTCAACACCAAACCTACCAAACACCTCCCACGAATACACATTCTTATTTTGGTTTCTTTATGGTAACTTCGGTGCATTAGAAACAAGGCACGCTTTAAAAAAATTTTTTTAACCTCAACACAAATCTGCCACCGTATCATCTCTACAGCAGCACATATTACCACTCCACACTACACTTTCCCCAGACATAATCCATATTTATTGGGAACCACCACCTTCGGGTATTCCAAAAGTGAACTTCAATGGTTCTTCAATTCCACATACCAACCTCGATGTAAAGTACTAATCTGGCACCATACAGGCATATCCCTTTTACTAGCATCAGCCTCCTTACCATAGCAAACAGATAATGAAATAAATTTTTTTGGGCTAAACCTTTTCCTTACATTTAATTTCTACTTTTTACCCACACAACCACATTATCATCAAGGGGACTCCCAATTGGTAATACTCTCAATGTAGGGCAAGGCAAACAGCCATTGGAAACTGAGGACGATAGCTACCACCTGTCGGATTCATATGCACGCTCTGCAACACACGAGGATACATCATTGTCTTCACAAGACAAATCGAGTTGCTGACAGTCTCTCGCGTTATGACTTCTCTCACTCCACTACACCAGTTACTTTTGAGTTTGCCATTCAATTTATCGTTTGAAGTGTATCCTCTTAGTTGGCAAACCATCGATTGGCATGGTTCCTAGAAGAAATATTTGTACTTTGTTTGACAGTCCACTAAGATTCATGGGGATACTATATACAATGATCCAAGTAGTTTTGGATTATATTATTTTATTTTTTAGTGATGATTTCAGTTGAACCCCATAGGTGGATCTCTTTCATGAGAATATTATATTGACTGACCTAATCAATGAAATTGGATTCCCTTACTCTGAAGGCAACAAAATCCAGTGTTTTAACCAGAGATAAGTTGACTTTCTCTGTTGCACTATTATATCAGGTCTTCTTGGTTCATATAAAAAATTGGAGAGACGGTCTCACCAAAGTCAACCCAAGAGTTTGTGTAGAGCCTTTTGCAACAAGGCGAACTTGATATCTGGCTACTTCACCCGTTTCCTTGTATTTGATCGTATACATCCATCGACATCCAACTATCTTTGCTCCACGTGGAGCCTCACCGAGATCCCAATTGTCTAGACCTTGAAGGGCAACCATCTCCTCTAGCATTGCTTGGCGCCAAACAGGAATTGACAGAGCCTTAGAAACAGACTTAGGAATTGACCCAGCAAAAATGGCAGTGACAAACGATATGTAAGAATCAGACAACTTCCCAAAAGAAACAAAACGTGAAATAGGGTGTTGAGTACATGAACGGACACCTTTCCTAACAGCAATGGGAAGATGTAAATTAGAAAATTCAGAAAGAGACTAACCTGACCTCGTATTCTCATAAATGAGTGGTTGTGCTAGAGAGACAGATAAAGTTGTATTGGGAGTCTCATTACAAACCTGTTCTGATGGAAGAAAAATAACAGTATTCTATATTAGAAACTCATAAAAGATAGATCCTACGACAGGAATCGTCCTCTCGGATCGAATCTCCTCCTTTGGTAGCTCAAAGTCTACATTTTCAGCTCTTCTAAACCCCTAGCCTCGACAAAAATCGACCCCAAATCATCCTCACGCGTTTTGCTTCCACTCCCGGAAGTCTTGTCTGGAAAATGCCCTAAAATCACCTTTTATATGCATTTCTGCAAAGTAGTCTAGTGTTGCTGCACCCAGTCTTCACACGGCGCCGGGCTACTTAAAGCCCACATGTAACTCTTCCAGCGTTAGGCCACTCAAAAGATGCACATAATGTGTTTTGGCCATGGCGCCAGGCCACTCAAAAGCTGCACAAAATGTGTTTCGGCACTGTGGTGCTGGGTCACTCAAAAGCCTCACATAATGTGTTTCGGCACCGCGATGCCAAGTGAGTTCCGTGTTCCAAGAGTGCAGTGCCAAGTGAGTTCTGCACCACCGAGAGGGTGGCGCCGTGTGGCACCAGGCAAAACTCCATGGCGCACAACTGCTTCGTCCTTTTAGGTTGGGCAACGCGGTGCCCCGCTGAGTGCATGGGCGGCCATCTTCCCACTTGGACATCAAGCCAGCGCAGAAGCACTGTCATCTTTCGGGATTTGCTGGCCCTGGCTCCCAAGCGCAGCATGGGGTGCCCATCTTCGCACTTGGGTGCCCCCGAGCACCCAACCACTGCCCAAACTCTGTGCAGGGGCCCCATCTTTTCACTTGGACACCTCGCAAGCGCCCAGCCTGGCCCCAACACTAGCCCATGTCTGTCTCCCTTGTTGCTTAGGCGTCGTGATGTCGAGACCATTCTACGACGCTGGGCTCGATTTCTGCTGTGTTTCAGCGCTGAGACCAACTTTTTTCCCTATGTGGAGCCAACTCTTGTACTTGTCCCTTTTTTTGCCTATTTTCTTCATTTTAGCTCCGATTGGGGCAAGAGTTTTTCCATTGGCTTCTTTTTGGAATTTTGCATGTTTTTCCTCTATAATACCAAACAAACTAAGTCAAATGGAGTCAAATAACTACTCAAATTAGCTCAAATGTATGTGAAAATGAGAACACAATATACACTAACCAGTAAAACGATGGCCTTGGTAGATACGGGGGCAACCCAAAACTTCCTCTCAGAGGAGGAGACTGAGCGCCTTAACTTGAAGTTTGAACTAGATAGCAACCGGATGAAGGCTGCTAATTTAACAACCAAGGTAGTGGTCGGTGTTGCTAGAAACGTATGTGTTACCTTCGGTAGGAGGGTAGGATGTCTTGATTTTACTGTTTTTCCAATAAATGATTTCAAGGTAATTTTGGAGATGGATTTTATGAACAATTGTAAGGCATTTATAATAGCACATTCGGGGCTTATAGAAATTCTTGATCAAAGTGGGCCTTGTACACTTTCTTAATCACAAATGAATGATGTAAAAGGAAAGGATGGGAATGGGGGAGAGTCATTCATGGGTTCCATGGTGTTGCTTAATTCGGTACAAACATGTGGGGAGAAAACTTCTGCTCACTCAATTGGTAAGGCCTAAATGAAAGCTATTTTTTTCTTGATTTTTCTTTGAATGGTAGTAAAACAAAGGCCATGGTTGACACGGGGAAACTTGTTACTTAATTTTAGAGGATGAGGCAAGGTGCCTCAACTTGAAGTTAAAACTAGACAACAGCCAGATGATGGCTATAAATTCAACAACCAAGATAGTGGTCGGTGTTGCTAGAAACGTCATTGTTACCATGGGTAGGTGGGTAGGAAGTCTTGATTTACTGTTTTTCCAATGGATGATTTCAATGTAATTTTGGGGATGGATTTTATGAACAATGGTAAGGCATTTGTAATGACATATTTGGGGATTATAAAATCCTTGATGAGGGTATCCTTTGTACACTTTCTAAATCTCAATGACTGATGTAAAAGGAAAGGATACAATGTTGACCTCCCTACAGCTTAAGCGCGGTCTTAAGCAAGGGGATCTTACCTCTATTGGAACTCTAATGTAAGACAAATAAGGAAGCTCAACTCCAGCACGGAACAAGGTCGTTGAAGTTCTTGAAGAGTTCAAAGATGTTGTGCCTAAGGAGTTGCTGCCCCAACTTCCCCCAAGAAGAGGGGTTGATCATGCCATTGAGTTGGAACCGGGCACCAAACCACTAGCAAAGATACCATACCGCATGGCTCCTATGGAGTTGGAGGATTTGAAAAGGCAATTACGAGAGTTGTTGGACACTAGGTTCATTTGGCCTTCCAAAGCACCATATGGATCACTGGTTATATTTAAAAAGGAAGAACGGTTCTATGTGACTTTGCATCGATTATCGAGCACTAAACAAGGTAACCATCAAGAACAAGTACCCTATTCATTTGATTGTTGATCTCTTTGATCAATTAAAGGATGCACGAGACAAGAGTATTCTCCAAGCTAGACATGAGATCAGGATACTAGTATGTTCAGAGTGTAAAAGGGGATGAGCCAGAGACCACTTGTATAACCAGGTATGGGTCAAATGAATTCCTTCTCATGCCCATTCGCTTAATCAACGCCCCACCCACTTTTTATACACTTATGAACTAAGTATTTTAACCTTTTCTAGACAAATTTGTTATCTATTTAGATAACATTGTGGGGTACAGCCCAAACCTATAGGAACATGTAAAACACTTGAGATAGGTATTCAAGGTTTTATAGGAGAACACTATCTTTGTAAAGAGGGAGTAATGTTCTTATGGATTGGAGGAGGTGTTCTTCCTTGGACACTAGATTGGTGGTGGGAGGATTTGATTGGACGAGAAGAAGGTTCGTATCATTTCCGAGTGGATTATGCCAACAAAAAATCGGGGACTTGGGAAATTTCTTCGGCCTGGTAAACTATTAAAGAAGATTTATCAGAAAATTTTCAGCAATTGCAGCATCTTTGACAGACCTTCTAAAGAAGAAGCAACAATGGCATTGGACAAACAATGCTAAACTTCATTCAAGAAATTGAAGCAAGTTGTGGTGGAAGAGCCCTTTCTAAAGCTAAAGGACTTCCAAAAACCATTTGTCGTAATTACTGATCCCTCTAACTTTGTTTTGTGTTCTTGAATAGGATGGATATCCTATGGCATTCAAAAGTAGGAATTTGAATGAAAGTGAGAAGTGGTACACCGTCCAAGAGAGGAAAATGACCGCAATTGTGCATTGTATGCACACTTGGATGCACTACTTGTTGGGATTCAAGTTTGCTATGAAGATAGATGACGTTGCCTCAAGCTACTTCTTAACACAAAGAAAGCTGACCTGAAGCAAGCACGTTATTTTTAGCCCCTGTTTCATTCTAAGTTGAGTCAATTTTCACTTGTTTTTGGTGTTTATTTTAGGTTAAAATGCCAAAATGTGGAAAACATCTATCAGAGGTGAACGAAGCTCAACTATGCAAAAATGGGTCAAAAAAGCCCCAAAAAGGAGCTAAAAAAGCCTGCGCCAAAGCAAAAGTCACAACACCAAGTGATCATATGCAGTCACAAGAAATGACGCCACACGAGGCCAACACCAGAGCCATAGTATCACATTATTAGACGGATCACAGTAGCTGACGCCGTAGGGCACCAACACCAGTGCCACGGTGTCAGCCTGTCATGAGATTTTACATAGCAAAAGGGCTAAGAGTCAAGCACCCAAGCACCCAGATCAGTGCAGGGGCCCCAGGGGAAGATTTTAGTTTCTGGGTTGAACGACCCACCACCCAAAACCAGTGCAGAGGCGCCCGAGTTTGCACTCAAGTGCCCCCGGAAGATAAGACCCAGTGCAGATTTGCTGGAAGCAACAATAAATGACAAGTCTTGATGCCATGAATCTGTGGGGTGTCATGTTGGTGCAAAGACCTGGCACCACAGAAGGTGGGCAGCGCCGCATGACGCCAAACCACTGAAGTTACAAACAAAATTGGGGACTTTGGAAATCCCTATAAATAGGTGTGAAGAATCCATTTCGGGGATCATGCCTCTGTGCCTTGGAGGCTGTTCAATCAATGGAGTACGAGCACAAGACATTTGGAACTCAAAGAAAGGAAGGAGGAGGAGATTAGGGGAAGAAGGGAAGCATTCTATTCCACTTTCCACTCTTTAATTCTTTATCTTGTTGTAGTTTAGCTTGAGAGGCAATCTATTGTAACAGATTGGGATTTATTCCCAAACCTAAGCATGTGTAACTAAGTTTCCCCTTAGGGGAGTGTGATTGTATTGTTAATTAACGAAAGAATTCATGTAATCTAATTCTATTTCAGCTTAATCAATCTAAATCTTACTGTGATTAATGTGGGGTGTTTTGTGTTAATTGATTCACTGCCAATTATCATCTATCTTGTTGTTCTAATTGAACTCGTGGATCTGCAGATTAGAATAAACACATTAGTTAGTGTGTAATTTTCTAACCGTGCAGATCGATATATGGAATGTGCAAGTTGCCTTCAAGAGAAGCGCTCGATGAACGTGGTCATGGGAGCCAAATGCAAGGGACTTTCTAATTAGCTTCTTGAGATCAAAATTTAGTAGATCTAACCAAGTGGGTACATTCATAGCATCCTCAAAATTGACTGCACCTACTGAATTCTCTTATCCGCTATTTGTGTTTGAAAAATTCGAATTCCATGAATGCATCAAAGATTACACCCCCCAACTTCTATAATTCCATGAATACCCAAAATGACTATTGCAAAATTGATTTCATTCCACTCATTTATCTATCTTATGTGTATGGACAATGGAATCTTTAACATTCCCCTGCATAATGTGGCGAGGTCTATCCCAAAATGACTAGCTGAAGTTAGGAAACCTTTCTCCAACTAATAAGTTCTCTCTTGATCTATGGGAATCAACAATTCCCCTGTGTGGGAGGCTCTGACATATCAACAACTTGTGTGGAGGCCCACGTATGAGCAACTGCTCTAAAAACTATGTAATTTTGGGCCGAGGTCTATTCCTAAATGATTAGCCTGACTAGCTGAAGTTAGGAAACCTCTTTCAAACTAATAAGCCAGGATTCATTCCACTAGTTTATCAAGGTAGGACTAAACTATAACATTGTAAATTTGGGCCGAGGTCTATCCCAAAATGACTAGCCGAAGTTAGAAAGCTTGTTTCCAGCAAATAAGTTAGGATCTTTTATACTCGTTTATCTATGTGGGACTAATCTCTAACACTCCCCCACACGTATGGGCCTTCTTTTTGGCTTAGACATATGGATACTTGGGTGGAGGCTCACATACGAGCACCCACTCTGATACAGTGTAAAGTTGGGCCGAGGACTATCTCAAAATGACTAGCCGAAGTTGGGATGCTTGTTTCCAAATAATAAGTCATGATCTTTTATACTCGTTTATCTATGTGGGACTAATTTCTAGCATGTGTGTGTTTTTATAGCATTCTTAGTTTTTAATAGGATTTTTTAGTGCCTCTTTGTATTAGTGCAATTGGGTGTTAGTGACATTTCTTCTTAATTAAGTTAGTTAGATTTAAGTGTCGAGTGTTAATTTTAGTACATAGTTCCAAAGTCCCTGTGGAGATGAACTAGACTCACCAAAATTTATTACTTGTGGCGACATGTACGCTTGTGTATGAATGAACTTTTAGAAGATTGATTTGTGACCAACAACATCCCAACCAAAGGAGGACTATAGAACGTTTGTCTAGCTACTACTACAGGCCTGGACTTCTTCTGATGTTGAGGAGTATGTGTGCATTTGTTTGGTGCGCCAACAAGATAAAGTAGAGAGGAGAAGACCTGTCAGCCTGCTTTATCCTCTCCCAATTCCCATGAGTCCGTTGGAATCTGTGAGGATGGACTTCATTTCTGGCCTGAAGCGAGCCGGGCCTTGGTTCCATTATTGTGTTGGTGGATATGTTCTCCAAGTATGGAAGATTTATAGATATTTCAAATGATTGAAACGCAGAGGAGGCAGCCGAAGAATTCTTGTCAAATGTGGTGAAGATTTGGGGTGTGCCAGAACCATTATAATCGACAAGATTTACGGGTAAATTTTTGTTTGAGCTTTTAAGCTCCTTGGGACTACTATTAACTTTTCAACCAGCTTTCATCCTCAAATGGACGGCCAAATGGTGCGGATTAATGCATTGCTAGAGTAACTTAAGCACTTTGTCACTGCAAATCAGAAGAATTAACCTAAACTTCTTGATGTGGTTCAATTCCCCTATAATTTACAAAAGAGTGAAGCAACAGGGCAAAGCCCCTTTGAGATCGCAACTGGCCAACATTCATTGGTACCAGTAAGCTTGATTCGGAAAAGTCTAGTAAGTGTCCAACAACCCACAAATTGATAAAGGCTTGGAAAGAAAGGACTGAACTAGCCCAATCATGCTTGCAACAAGCCAGATGCATGAATAAGTTTGATGATTTGAAGTGGCGGGACATTGAGTTCAAGGTGGGAGACCTTGTTCTTATAAATATGAGAACAGAGGAATTCAGGTCGTTTAGGACCAAAAATAAATCTTTTATAAAAAGGTGTAAAGGACCTTTTCCTATAATTCAAAAGATTGGGAAGCATACACACACAATGCAGCTACTGAAAAGGATCCACAATGTATTTCACGGAAGTAACATTAAATCTGCCTAGAGCACAATTTGATATATCTACTATATTTAGTAAAAAAAGTGGACTATGTAATCACTCATAGAGATGTGAGCTAAAGAGGTAAGCCACACAACATTTAATTCTTGGTGAAATAGAAAGGAAAAATTTAAAGTGAGGCTACCTGGCACGAGGATACAGAACTTTGGCAGTTTGAGGAGGATATTGCAGCATATTTGGGGCCCATACAGACAATGACGTCTGCCTTATGGTGGTGGGAGCATGATGTGGGGTGTGACTTACCTATGCCAATAATCAAAACATCTATGGAGTGTAGACATGTGGAAGACGGCACATCAAGGTCAAACATGCACATATACGTGCATGGACAACCAACAGATAAGCATGTGCACGCGAGGCCCCATGCACATCCGCAACTTACATTTTTGGATGCGTGCAGGGTGGCATGTGCATCCAGCAGATCTGGACACATGCTTGTGCCGCATCTGCGCCATTACCTGTGGGGTTGCAATTTCCTAACCCCACTCATGCAGAGCGCAAGAGAGCAGCCACGCGTGGCTCAAGCACCGACGCCCTTAGAGGCATTTAGGTGCAAGCCAAACCACATGGTGCAACTTAGAGAAAGAGGAGCTACTTGCTATGAGTATGGCAAACAAGCGGCAGATGACATGTCAGCTGACATGGCATTTGCATGAGATAGCGCAAGAGGTGTCACTTGACCGAGAATATGAAATGGCATGCATGAGTGGGGAAGGCACATATGGCATGTGCTTAATAAGTGGCACAAATTTTTAGTTGAGCATTGAAATCAACTAAAACCCATTCAAATGAGTTTAAATGGGTTCAGTATACAAGGTTTTCTTAAGATTTCCCCACCTATGTAGCAATTGTAACCTATAAATATTCTTATAAAAGAGCTGGTAAGGTAATTCACTTCTTGAATAGAAAAACCTTTACTCCTAAATTCCTATAAGTTCTTGCAATTGAATTTTGAGGGAGTTCTAATACTTATAACATAGACTTCTCATGCTAACTTTTACTTGGGAGGCTGACTAGCAACCAAAATGACTGTGAATCTAGACCGCATGCTGCAAAAGATCAAGTTCAATGTGTGGTCAATCTGGTGGAACGACAACCAGCTATCAAAATTTAAAATTTTTAAGTATGTTTCACTCTTCAAATTTATGCATCTAATTCAAAAGTAGCATGTAGTGCTGCCTCTTCTATTGAAGCAGCATTTTTATGTCTTTCAAGTTTTTATAGAACCCAGTTGTAACACACTAGCTCTTGCAATGTTTCCTTTACGTGGCTTTTGGTACATGACATAATCATTAACCACTCTAGTGTGATTTACTTTTCAAAAAAAATAAATATTTAGATTATTGAAAACCATGACCTTTGGCTGGTATCAACAATAGTCAGACCTTAAATTGTAATGGTATAGATGAAAATTTGACCAAGATATATCAGTAAAGGAAAAAATAATGAAATACATTGACAAAGATGTTATGCTTAGCAATTCTGCTCCCAAAGTAGATCACCTAGTTTACGTGGTCTGAAGATAGAAATTTAAGCATATATACTCAATAATAAATACTAGATCATGCAATTGTTTCTTGTCATGTCCGGTGGAAGGAAAGAAAGCAAGTAGGTCTACCCAATATGGTAGCTAATTATATAGGTTTTTTTATGTATCAGTGATACCGCCTGGCCAATATTTGATATCATCAAAGCTAAGAGGGATAACTGCAAAGGTCTCTTAGTAATCAATTAGTTCCTTGATTTCCACAGTATCAAAACAATGAGCCTTGTATTTAGTGGATTCTCGTTGGTATATCTTAACTCTCCATACCAAGGATCACATTTTGGGATGAAAGTTGATATTGAAAAAAAGCATGCAAATGGTTGTATAAGTCGCTCTAAACTATAAAAAGGCAGTGTTCTTCTTAAATGTGAATTTTCTTAGCAAATAAGCAACAGAACTTTAGGCAACCCATATTTGATAGTTCAACATGTAAACAAATTAAAGTACAACGTGAAATGACAAAGAAACTTGAGTAGTACCCATTCTTGATCTCTAAATCAGGCATGCATCAAATTTTACACCAGTTTGTAGTAACCATTATATTCCTTTAATAAAAGAAGCCACAGTGAATCTCTTAGCTTCCAAGGCCTCTCTAATAACTTTGAAAGCAGCCTAGGATACCCTGTTGCAGGTGCTTGCAGCAAGGCCACAGTGAATGCATTACCCACATCTCTTACCCATTGTTTGGAACTAATAATTCAACTAAGAAACACTGTAGGAGAGACCATGGAGTATTCATGTCCTGGTCTTCGGGATACAAGAATCTCCTAATGCAGCTTCCACAGTGCAGTCATGAAATATGAATCCAGTATTAGAGCAGGGGCTCTTCTGTATTTCATCATAAGTATATTGGAGTCCCCTTTAAGAGCCTCCTACATGTTGATGTTGAATTTGGAAAACCACAACCACTTTTCCGAAAATGACATCCACTGCTCAACTGACGTGACACTGTCTATAGAATTGGGTGAGATAAGAGGCTATTGTGTTTTCCTAGGGTTTGAAGGCACATAAATAAAGCGTGAAGTTGAGCACTTTGTTGAAGATCGAAACAGCAAAGCCAATCATCCAATCTGCAATGTTTTCGAAATTTATATTGATGGCCACAAAACCATCCTCTCTTATCCCTATATAATTAATCAATGGCATGAAAACATGAAGACTATTTTGTGAAGTTCGATGTGGAAAGTACTAAAAGATATATGAAACAAATACTTACATGTTGTGATGAATTATTTTTTTTTCAAAACAGTCTATGTAATTTGAAGAAATGTTCACAAGATTAGGTCCTCCAATGAAAATAAACCCGGTTCTTTGGCTCTAATAAGGTTATTGAAGAAGTCATCAGAAACGTTGGGCACAATGGCCACGGGGATGATGAACACTGGTCATCAAATTGAGGACTACGAGACAGTTGAGGATTCTGGCCAACCTAGTATAGGATAAGTTTATGGGCCTAGATTTCTATGTTCCATCAGATTTGGAGGTATTGGTATATTGGCTGTGTACCTAACGTTTGGTATTAGAAGAACCATTACGTCACGTGCTTGAATCTCGAGAGGGCTACTTGGTGCCGGAGTGTTATTCTTCTGCCATTCTTCTATCTCTTATCTTCAGATCCAATTGTAATGGATCTCACACGTTGTAATCTTTTATATATATATATTGTTAAAGTCATGGGTATTTTGGTCACTATACTGTTGTGAGACAGGGGTAGTATAGTAATTTTACTAAAATTCAGTTAGTTATAATATGTTTATTGTTTATTTTACTTGCCTCTCAAGGCATGAATGGCATAATTGTAATTTTGTATTTTTGGACTCTATAAATAATTGTTTTAGGGTCGTAGGTCATTAAGACCGCACGACCTCTTTCTCTCCTTCTCTCTTGCCCTTCTTCCAATATCTTCACTTTTATCTCATCTTCTATCTTCCTTCACTATATCTAGCATGGTATCAGAGTGAGTCTGTATGTGACAACTCGTCACTTACAGAGGTCATGCAAGTTAGAAGTTCTGGGAAGGTCTTAGATTTTGGGCGATCCTTAAAGTCTCTTTTCTGTGTTCTTCTACCATATCCCTTGATAATGGCTTCAACTGCTGACTGAAGTGTTGTACATATAGTTTTACTCCTAAAGGGAGTTCTTTTGCAGCTGCTAGTTTGTAGGAACCTGAATCTGCAACAGCTATTACTGCTGCTAGTAAAAAATTGAATTTTTACTCAGCCTAGGGATTCGTGCATAACCAAAAACCTACCTTTGAGCTGCAAAAATATGTCACTTATAGTCATAGGCAGTTCAAACGTGTTTTAGAGCTTATAGGTACGTAAAACCCATGTTTTTACATTGCCTCAAGAACCGTGCCAAAGGTTTTTCTGAATTAGAAAGGGTTTTCTTGTGTTTCTTAGCTCTAGCTCGTGCTGCTACTCGTGCTACTATTGTTGTTGATGTGGACTTCATTTGTTGTGCTGTCCCTATCTAAAGATTTAATTTTTCTACTTTCTTTAGCCATTTTCGAAAGTCTAATGGTTTAAACTCGTGTGTAAGAGTTTCTTCTGCTGTTGAGTCGTTGGACTCATTGTCGTCACTGCCGCACTACTGAGTAAAAAAACTCACTTTTTAGAGCCTCGGTAATTGTGCTAGATTGTTTAAGCTCACCAAAGGCTGTTGAAAGGTGTTTTCTAGGCGTTAGAGGATTCTACAAGGTTTTAAAAAAATAAAGGTGTGATCTTTCTAACTTTGTATTGTTCTGACATTATCATAATTAGGGCTGATATCAACAACTTTTCAGCTGTGAATTTCATATTCAGGAGAAAGATTTGGATGTCTATTTGGTACTGCGGAAAGGGTGATAGCCAATACTATTGTTTAAGTGTTCTACACGCTTGTTGCTGCTTCGAAAAAGAGTTATTTTGCTATTATTGGATTCATAAAACCCACTTTTTGCTAGTGCTACTGCTGGGTTCGTAAAACCCTCTTTCTGCTACTTCTGGGTTCGTAAAACCCTCTTTTCTGCTACTAATGGGTTCGTAAAACCCTCTTTCTGCTACTGCTGCTGATGAAGGGTCAGCTTCAGTGTCACATCCTCAGGATTCATGAACTCTCTATGTGTTATCTAAGCCTGTAGAAATCACTATTCTACATCTTGTTGTTTTTGGAAGGAATTTGAACATCTTTACCCCAATCTGGTTCTTCATGATTTCTACGCTCTAGCTTGAGGGGAGTGTTAAAGTCAAGGGTATTTTGGTCACTATACTCTGTTATGAGTCAAGGGTAGTTATAATTTGTCCATTGCTCAGTTTACTTACCCCTCAAGGCATGAATAACATAATTGTAATTTTGTATTTTCGGACTCTATTAATGCATGTTTTAGGATTGTAGATCATTAAGACCGTACGATCTCTTTCTCTCCTTCTCTCTTGCCCTTCTTCCTATCTCTTCAATTCTCTTTCTTCTATCTTCCTTCAATAAATCTAACATATACAGGATCATTGAATTGGAAAAGACATCGGAGATTTTTCAGACTTACTACAGAGCCTTAGGAAATTTTCAGATCCGAAAGTATTCCCTTTTCATTCAAGAGGCTTGCACAGGCTCCACCACTCATGCTTCCTCCAAAAGTCCTTCCTTGCCCATAGTCAGGTACATATTGTCAGAGGTATCTCAGAAATTGACGACAAAGAATTTTCTCATCCGGAAAATTCAGATCTTTCTCGTTCTTAGAACGTTTAATCTCCTTGGTTTCATTGACAACAACATGCCAATACCCACCTCTCGGACAGAAGACATCGTTAAATGGCACTGATTGGACCAAATGGTTCTTAGATGGCTGATTGATTCCCTCTCTGACGACTTTCTACATCAGGTTGTTGATAGCACTACAGCCATGGATACTTGGCTCGTTCTTGAAGAAGTTTATGGTACCATGACCAGTTTTCGCATTCAACAGTAAAAGACTGAATTGCACAAACACCATCGTAGCACTACTTCTATCCATGACTACTTGAGTCATACTAAGGGTTTTTCCTTATTATTGCCAATGCCACTAACCCTAGAGAGGAGGATTATCTAATGTTATGCATCGTTTGTGCTCTTGGATCTGAGTATGATCCGATAGAGGCTGTCATAGATGCCCTAACTGCACCCACATTTTTCCAACAATTTCTGGGATGCAGCATGATTTTGAGCAGCAGTTATGATTTGGAGCACCTATTACAGCAGCTAAATTTTGCTTCAGCTCCAGTTTCTATCAGATAGCCTGGATAAACCACAACACCCACAGTTCTCCACGTCGGCCTGAGTCCAATTGAGGATGCCCTTCTCACTCCCGTGGACGTGGACGTCCTTAGCCATCCCCTTCCAACTCCAATTCCAATGAAGGTTACTATGTCATCTCCTATCTCTGCGGATAACCCTTCCACAAGGCCAAGCACTGCTGGGCCCTAGATGATGCATTAGCTGCAGCAAATGTTTTGTCTACTTTTACTGAAGTGCCTACTGATGATGAAAGGTACTTGGATTTTGGCACCACACACAATATTACTCCTACAGTTGTGGACATCTTTGGTAAGAGCCCATTTATTGCTTTTGGACTCAATTATTATTGGCAATGGACAATCTCTTCATATAACACATTCTAAATCTGCGTCACTTCTTCTGCCATCCAGGACGGTTGCTAAAAGTGATGTCTTATTAGTTCTCGATATTTTCAAATAAGTAGTTATCTATTTCCTCTATGGTCAGCTGCCATAATTGGCCATTTTTATTTACGTCTACTGGATATCTCATCCATGTTTTGCAGACACAACAGTTACTCCACAGAGGAACGATTAAAGGTGGGCTCTACCAACTCTCTTCCATCAAACAAATCTGCCTCTCGAACAATAAAACTCAATCAGATTTGTGGCACCTCCGCTTGGGTTATCTGTATGATCATACGCTGCGTCTTCTAGCACCTATTCTTCTAGTACAATTTCCTCCTTAGCTGAAGCCTCCTTTCTCTAGATATAAATTTGGAAAAAGTCGTCCGCCTTTTTCCACCACCAGAATCTGTACAACAGCTCGACTTTGATTCATTCACTGTGATGTGTGGGGTCCAACGCCTAAACCCTAAACCCTAAACCATCTATCGGTAGATTCCGATTTTATGTAATTTTTGTTGATGCCAATTCTTGATATTCTTGGATGTATCCATTGAAAAGAAAATCAGATTTTATTCTATATTAATCGATTTCATTCTATATTTATCGATTTCATTCCAATGGTGGAAACACTGCGTTGTACAAAATTACTCTGTTCAGAATGATGGTGGAGGCAAATTTGTCAGTAAGTCTCTATGGACTGAATTTCGTAATCATGACTCCTACATAGTCTCTCCTTTCATGGTACACCAGAATAGAGAGTAGTGGCAGAGTGAAAGCAAAGACGTGTCTTCCTTGGTTACCACATCCGACTCAAAGGATATTTGTGCTTTGATTTTCAAGATGGCATATTTTAACTTCACACCATGTTGTTCTTGATGAACCCAATTTTCCTTGTCTTCAGCCACAATCTTTGACGACTCGAGTTCTTTGCAGCCCTCTTTAACAATTCGGCACCTACCCTCTATTCTTTTGTAACTCTGACACCCTGCAGCTTCATCGCCATTGCCTGCACATCCACAACGCCCTCACCCACAGCGTTGCTTCTGTCATTGCATTCACGAATGCCCGCATTGCCTCACATGATAACTCCGCCACTTATGGATCAATTGGTCTCTTCGTTACAAGATTTATTGTGGCCTACATTATGTGTTTCACCACCTCCGGAATCATCCACAGTTCTGACCTTGCCCTCTCAATCATCAAAGCCTGGTCGTCGAACCTCTATTCTAGGAAAACCACCATTTGCACCACAACGTCTCTCAAGAATATCCTCTCGTTCTACAGACTCTGCCACGGAACCTAATATTTCTTCTTCCTCCCACCAAGCCGCAACAATTACAAGTGCTCCCTTATCTCTAGGATGGAAGCAGACAGCCCGACCACCTCATTCTTCTTCTCTGGCTGGACATCATTATACTCCATCCTAGACACTGCAAGGAGCTCTAAAAATTCCTCCCCAAAATTTTTGATTCCACCATTACACAGCCCGACCAATCAATATTCATTTGATGCTGCCTTACAGCTCCAGTTTGTGGCTTTTGGGGACTCTCCAATTTCTTTTGAGCTTCTTGATCGACAGGTTTACTCCCCTTCTTGTTCTTCGTCTCGGCTTGCAACTTCACCCCATATTCCACTCCTGAACGCCCATACTAGTCCATCCAAATGTGAAATTGGTATCAGCTAGCTACCAGATTCTTCAATAGCTGTGGGGTCCACTTCTTCACGCAGTGAGCATCACTCCCTTCATTCTGATGCCTCTAAAATTCATCATATGGTTACTCATTCTAAAGACAACACGCGCTGCCCCAAAATCTTGCTTTCATACAAATACCCTTTGCCTATTTGTCTTACAAGCTTGTTAATTACTCTGCCTCCTAAACAGACTAGGTTTGTGACAACTGTTGATAATTCCCTAAGGAAGAATGCTAAGAATGAAGAATTCCGTTCTCTTATTAAAAATTGAACATGGACTCTCGTCCCAGTCAAAAGCGATATGAACATTTTGGGATGTTAAGAGTCTCTCATATCAAACAACTTGTTGATGGCATGATTGGATGGAAAAGGTTTTAACCAACAGCGAAGCCGAGACTATGACTCGACCTTTAGTCTAGTGGTTTGACCGTCCACAATCCTTTTAATTTTGTCTACAGAGGTTTCTTTTGGCTGGTCAATCCAACAATTAGATGTCAAGAACATTTTTCGGAGTTACAGACTGCTTTTGATACGAAGGACCTTGGCTCCTTGCATTGTTTCCTCGGCCACAAAACAATGCCATTTAAAGAAGGTATCTTAGTTACTCAGACCAATTATCACTAGTAAGAAACTAGTTTTTGCCTGTGGTTTTCAGCCATTATCACTAGTAAAAAACTAGTTTTTGCCAACGAAAACCAGCGGCGGATATATATTTTACCAGGGGTTTTTGTTTTAAACCCCCAATATTGTTGAAGAATAATGCTAGTTGCACTTAGCCTACGCACGTATCCCACGCACATGTTAATTAAAACCTTTGATGCCCGGGTTTTCTTAAGAGTGCCGGGGTTAATTTATTTAAGCTGGGATTGTAACCAAACCCTTAGGCAAATATCTGTAAACCCGACAGTTCTGGTAAAACTGCCAGAATCAATATTTAAGCCGGGGGTTCCACCGGTAGACCCCCAGTAAATCTATTTTAACCTGGGGAATAATCAAACCACCGGTATATAAATGTTTCCCGGGGGTTTCCAATATAACCCCCGGGAATAGGTCTCAATCCCGCTTCACTACCACGCCTTTTTCGCTCTCTCGCGTATAGTATTTTGCTCCCGCTCCTAATATCGCTCCCGCGCCTATTTCGTTCCCTAAGTGTAGGAGTTCCCGAAAATCATTCACTCTGAATCGCCGGAGTCAGTAGTCCTTGCTCCCTGAATCGCCGGAGTCAGTAGTCCTCGCTCCCTTAATCGCCGGAATCAGTGGTCCCTGCTCCTAAATCGCCGGACTCAGTAGTCCCTGCTCCCTGAATCGCCGCAATCCGTCGTCGGCCGTCGATCCTTCTCCCTGACTCCGTCGTCCCACCTCGGTCTAGGCTCGAATCTATTGGATCGCAGCTGCAGAAATGTGTCCGGCTTCTGAGAATCATGCTTAGGATAGAAAGGTTGGGGCTCTTGGGACTCACTTCTCTGTTTCTGCTGCAGTTTTGGTTCTGTAGGCATTCCTTGCCATCAAAACTAACGAAGAGGTACATCATTTTTTTTTTCTTTTTAGGGTTTCTCTATTTTCTTGAAGAATGGAAGACTCTAGAAAAATTTTCCTCTTGATATGTTATGGAAAAATAATAGTTCTTAAATATTGATCTGAAACTTTGGGTGTCTTTAATTGATGGACTTTGTGCAGCCGGTAAACTTGATGAGGCGGCACATGGATTTGATGCGTTGGTAGATTAGAAAGGTGTGGAAAATGGTGGTTCTGCTTTTGAGATACTGATAAATGGCTTTTGCCGTGTGTGTGGACCAAAGATGGATGCAAACTCTTAGTTAAAACTGTGAAAAAAAGCAATTAAAACCTTGGCATTCAACATACAAAATTATTATTGACTGGCTACTAAAGGGGGAACTCAAACCCCAAAAGATGTTGTTTGAGCGACTCTTCAAGACACATTAGATAAATTTTTATTTTCCTTTTCTCTCTTACTTCAGACATCAGTTTTTGGCCAATATTATCGTTTGATCTATCCTTTGATCTACATTGGGAGCAGTTGGTCCGGAATCGAATGATAAAAGCATTTCTGTTTTTCATTTGCTTGTCCCTTTTTCGGGTGATTTATTTCTAATTTCTGGAAGTGAATGCTATATTTATTCTTATTTATTAAGCTCTAGTTAGTAGTCAAGGGTTCACGAAAACTTGTTAATAGGAAAAGGTTCTGATTGATCATAGAACTTTTCTAGGACCAGAGGAATTTTATATTTTTTTCTACAATATGGTTCTTCCTTTTGCTTTTGATTTGTTTTGCTGATCATGTATTTTTGAAGCCGGTAACTGGTACAGACTCAAGATTAACAGGGGGTTAGTCGTAGGAGAAATCAGTTTCTGGGACACTTATATCTCGGAAACCGCCACTTTCTCCCCTTAGTCGATTGTCAAGGGACCGTAACTTCGAATTCTCCCTAAAAATCGGTGAGACTTCAAAATCCGGTACCCTATGTAAATTACTCGATCAATTGAGAATTCTGTTTCCTTTCAATTCTCTGGTTTCACGCAGCTCTTCCTTCTCTCTCTTCTCTCTCTCTCTCTCTCTCTCTCTCTCTCTCTCTCTCTCTCTCTCTCTCTCTTCACCCTCTCTGTCTCTTTCTTCGCTCTCTCTCTCTCGTCGCTCTCTCTTCACTTGCTTCTCTCTCGTTCTGGGGATTTTATGCTCGTCTTTTTTTCGTCTTCCTTCCCTCTAATTTGTTCTCGTTCTGGACATTTGACGGTCTCTTCGCTTCTCTAGGTCTATTTGGTTCAATCTTTTCTCCGTTGTTTCCTCTTCCTTCTCCAGTTAATAATGATAGACCAGGTCAAGGAGTCCGTCACTATGGAAAAACTTTGTCAGAAAATTCCTGTGAAACTTTAACTTGGTATTCACTGCAGGACCTTGTCCTGGAAATGTTATAACTTGCTTGCCGGTGATGTCACAACTATTGTCGATTTGCATCAAAAAGAATGAGTCGAATAGAACATGGAATCTAAATTGCGGGATCGGCACATCAATAAATCCCTCTGCATGCTCAAACCCATTGACGACCGCCAGTAAAGTCGTGTAGCAAGAGCGAGCAAGAGGAATTGATTGCATCCCTGTAATTGCTTCGAGGAGACGAGGCGTCAAAGCGTTGGACTCGCTGTGCCAGAGGGTCCAGAAGGGTAAAACATTATTTTATGGAAGAAGAAGATAGCTATAAGAAGAAGATCCAAATTGCTGGATCCTCTTTCCTGGTACCGTGGCTTTGAGTAGGTTGAAGGAGGGTAAAGTATATCATCACATGGGGTTAATGAACACCAAAAAAGTATCAATGACTAGAATTGATTATATCCTTTTTCCATATACAAATGTCTCCTAAATTCTCATGTTTTAAACTAACAAAATAGTCTACTACTAATAGGAGAAATTTTTCCCAGAGATTATAGTTTTAGAGACTTTAATGTAGACTGTGAATTCCCCTTCAACATCAGATTCTCTATGCACTAACCCCCTAAAAATTGGGTGAGCTTAAATGATCCAATTAAAAATAGTATGAGAATAAGATTCATTTCTCTTTACTTTCGTTTGAAGAAGGAAATAAATTAAATGTTCATGTGTATAATTCTTTCACATGTTTCCCTTGACCCAAACCTGAAAGTGGCTTAAGTCTGAAATATTTTACTCTGTTACTGTGCCTGTAAAAGATGCAGTTAGTATGTATAGTATATAGATATACTTTTAGTTGGGGAAAGCCGGGGAGAAACTTCAGTTGGCAGCAAGAGTTATTGTTGCCATTGAAAATCCTCTCTCACTCTCTCTCTATCTACCTCTCTCTCTGAATTAACAATGTCTTATGGCAACCGAACTACCAAATATGGATAAATGTTTGTTCAATGACATGAACTGTTCTTTATTTTTTTTTTTTCAGATCTTCTGTTTAATAATGGTCATATAGTATGTTATTAGGAGTTATCAAAACTAGGGGTTTTGGTTCAGATTCTCATATACTTGCGAAGGAATGAATCTCTTATGTTGTTTTAATTTTTTTCAGATTTTTATGTAATAATGGTCATATGCACATTGCTTGGAGTCTTTGAATAAATATAGTATGCTCTTTTAATTTTTTCTTGTGTCTTCAGTTGTTGATTGGTGCTTGAAAGTAAGTGTTGGATAGGACAACCCTTTTGGTGTGAATTCGATTTAGGAGTTTTTCCATGTTCTATCCAGGCCACTAAAGGTAAAGTATGTATTAGATTCTGGTTTGTATACATCATGGTCTGAGATTATATACATCAAGGTCTAAGATTAAGGGTTAGATACATTTGAGGTTAATGTTGTTGGGTAGTTAAGCGCATGTTCATTTCAGAATATTGTTTTCCATGCACATTTTCTTGTTTTTTATTTCTCTTTCTTTTACTAATGTCTTTTATGTTCTGTCAAATACTTTTCTCGTATTTTATGTTCAATCAACTGAGTTTTAGTTTTATTTTGCTGACCAGTCAGGTGATTGGAAATTCTGGTTCGCTTAATTTTTCGTTTCGTGTGGACTCATTTTAGGTTGAGTTATTTGCACCTGTCACTAGGCTGCAGAAGGTGAAGTCCCTTTCGATTTCTGTTATTTGCATTTCTGACTTGGGCTCACTATGATTCTAACATTAATCCCTTTTGAGATTATGATTATGACTTTGTATGAATTTCTTAGGTTGAGAGATACCCTATTGTGTATCAAATATCTGGTGGTGTGTTGTACTTCACTGTTGGTTTTTGTTGGCTGTTGTTAGAAGATCTAGAAGGTGAACTACTTGTGTCGAGGTTTTTTTAGCCTCTTTTAATTTTTGTTATTTGCATTTGTGTCTTTGGATTATTCTGAGTTGCTAATGATATTATATATGTATGAGTTATTTTTTTTATTCAGTTTGTCTGAATTGTTGTCACTTTTCATACAGATTTAGACTTATAGGTTTAATGAGATTTAAAAAAAAATTAAAATAAATTACTTTCCTGGTGGTTTTGACAACCGCCGTTAATAACAACTATGAAAAAAAATCAACAATACAAGAACCGCTAGCAAACTAAATTTTTGCAGGAGGTTTTGAAAAAAAACTGTTGGGGAAAAGTATATTGCCAGGCGGGTTTAGAACCCGCCATAGAAAAAATATTTTCCCGACGGTTTCGATTCTGCCGGATTATACATTTTTAGTCCCGGGGTCAAAACCGTTGGGAATTTTGCAGGCAATAGTTATGTCGACGCGGTTAGTCTCGACGATGCTAAAACCGTTGGAAAAGCCTTTCTCGGCAGTTTTGACCCTCTTCTCAGCAGTTTTTGACCCCCACCAAAAATATTTTTTACCAGCGTATACTTTTGATATCTTACAGAACTACGGTATGGACCTTGTCAAACCTATTCACACTATTATATCTGGTACACTCTTGACAAAATATGATGAGCCACTTCTCGATCCTATGTATAATCGGATGCTTCTTGTCTGACTCCAATATTTAACCACGACTCGTCCTGATATTGCATATGTCGCCAGAGATATCATTTTTAGGCAACCAAACGCTCCATTATCTCAAACATTCGGTTTGTCTTGGTCTTTTACATATCACTTGTTAGTGTAAACTATGCAACATTTTTAGGCAATATTTCATAACCGAGTTGAGACAATTCTCACTTACTTTTGGATTTCATTTGTAGGTTAAAATCGAAGGCGCTGAACTATGCAATTATAGGCCAAAACTACTCCATTTTGGAGCAATACAGAAGCCAGCGCAAAATGGCCCCAAGAGGGAAGCCATGGTACCAAAAAGGAGAACAATATTGTGAACGATGCCACACGGCGCCAGGGTCGAGGCCACGATATCAAAATGATCACAGCAAGCAGAGTGGCCGACACCACAAGGTGCCAACATTGAAGCCGTGGCATCAACTGAACTGGGTCTGCGAGCGAGGACAAATGACTAAGTGTCAAGCACCTCGGTGCCCGACTCAATGCCTGGCCGCTGGAAGTGAAAAAGCTTTTTTGGGTTGAGTGCCTGGGCGCCAAACGCAGTGCAGGAGCACTGGTGGCACTTAAGAGTGCAAAGCGCGGTGCCATAGGATCGTGTGGCTCCATTCTCGGCGCCAAGACTTGGCGCCACAGAATGAGTCTGACCCCACTTGGCGTCGAATCACTTAGGCAACTAAAAATAAGGGGAATCTTCCAAACTCCCCTTCAAATTGGGGTTATAAATGTACTTCGGGCATCGCGCCTCCACGCCCTAGAAGTTTTGTAAGTTTTGGAGGAAGAGAGAAATACAATTGAGGAGGAAAGGAAGGAAAGAGTAGATTGGGAGTTGAAGGGAAGCTTCTTCTCCCTCTTTTATCTACGTATTTCTATCTATGATGTGTTGCTTAGCTAATATGCCTTGTATGAATTCGGATTGTGAATTTTCCCTAATCCTTAGTATGTCTAGCTAACCTTAGGGGGGTTCATGTTGTAATGTGATATTTGGTTTGGATTCATGAAATTTTAGTTCATATTAGTGTAATCAATCTTTTATTTAGTGTGGTTGAAATTATGGGAAGCTTTGCACACGAGGAGATTGGCAACCTCCTAGTATAAATTTAATGTCCCCATTGAGACCGAAAGGGTATATTGGGATACACCCTTCAACCAACGTGTTATCTATCAGTGTCAGTGAGGTGTGCGCCGATGGACTTCGAGACAAGCATCTGGACACGTGGTAGGGTTGGAAGAGCTTATGGGCCTTTGATTTAGCCCTTTGACATTGAGAGACAATAAGGCTACGAGAGGGGCCCAGTCATAGCGCTTCGAGAGAGAGGCTACACGTACTGAATTCCAGATCTGCTAACAAGTGGAAGAATTACACAACCAATTGAATTTGCATGAATCCCCCATTTATCACATTAATTCTTTAAACTTCTATTTGTGTGTGCTTGTATCACTCTAGGAAGACGGCGTAGTTAGTAAGTTATAGTATCTTTGTAAAGCTCATACAATTAAGTAATTGTGACAATTCTTATTAAATTTGGTAGTTAAATATAGCTATAGAGACCTATCAGTGTTAGTAAGTACCAATAATCCTTGTGGGATCCATCTAGACTCTTTCTGTATATTACTTCTTGCGACACGTGCGCTTGCGTACACGTGATTTGTAATAGAGTCGTTTGTGCCGAACCAAGTTTTTGGCGTCATTGTCAGAGATTACTTAACTACTAGCACTAGGCTCTACAACTGTAATCTAGATTAGAGTAGGTGTTGCTAGATTGACTAACATAGTTGCATACTTAGTGTAATTTAATTTAGCTAATTTGCTTGTTAGTTTGGCTAGTTTTGTTATGTTGTGTAATTTTATTTGTTGGTTTTTGTGATGTTTTTGTGTGTTTTTTTGTGAATTTTTTATCTGTTTGTGGAAGTTGTTTGTTGAGCAGAGTTTCTACTCTCTGTGTTGTATACAAGAAAGTGGAGGCCTTGCCTTGCAACCCTATGATCTTGAAATTGAGAGGATTGCAAAGGGTAATTTTAGGCAACAAAGGTTATTTAGAAGAGAGTAAGATATAAATGAAGAAAATCATCATCTACATTGACACTAATAAAATTATGCCCATGGGCAAGTGCACGCATTGTTACAAGTAATATACTGGATAAGTCCAAATCGATCCCATGTGGACTATGCTACGTACTAACCAATGTATTCTCTACAGCTATATGTAACTACTGAAATTAAAGAGAATGTCTCCGTATCCAAATGTAAAAACTACACAAGAATACTATCTAATTACAGTAGTCCTAAGTGATACATGCCTCCTAAGTGATACACGCCCACGCGAGAGGCTAAGCAGATTAGGAGTACGGGGAGTGATTTCATGCAATTAAGGGTAGGATTCATAGAATTCAGCTAAGTGTGTAATATACAAAATGTTAGTGGGTCTGGAATTAACTATACGTAACCCCCTTTCAAGGTAATACGACCGTGCCCCCCTCCTTAGCTTCATTGTCTTTCGAGGTCACAGATCCAAATTAAAGGCCCATTAAATATACTCAGCCTAAACGACCACGCGTATCTAATAGCTCACGTAGTCTACTGGTGCAGCCCTCATTTGCCTTGCACGATAATAGCGGATTCGGAGATCACACGCTGAGTGGAGGTATCCTCTCATATTACCTTTCAGCCTCAACGTAACAATAAGATGAACGTGATAGAGGTTGTCAATCTCTTCATGTTAAAAGCTCCCCAATGTCCACCAACACTAAATTAAAGATAGATTGCAGTTAAATAACTAAAATGGTTGCTCTTCATGTGACACAATGGCTTCCATTTGGCGCCATTTAGTGCAGCCCTCTGCATTGCTCCAAAATGGGGTGTTTTTGGGCTGAAATCGTCTAGTTTGCCTCTTTCTCCTTCCCGATGGTGTTTGGCAAATACAAAGCATTTTCCTACAAAATAAATACCAAAAGTTAGTGAAATTGCAACACAATCATTTCAAAACTCTGCCTAAAAAATGCAGCATAATTTATACTAACCAACTACCCCCAAACTTAAACATTTACTCGTCTTCGAGCATAGGCCTTAATACAGAGAGTCAATTATTCAATCATGCAACACTTATTTACAAAAGAAAAAAAGTTATGATTCCGATTGATGGTGCATTCCTCCTATAGTATTCTTTAAGAAAGTTTGCTTGCCTAAGAGTTATTTTCTATCTTGCCTCACTTCTTAATCATTTCTAAAATGTCTCTCATTAGGTGCTCTTTCATCAATCCACATTCTATGCATTTTTTTTACTACAAAAATCCCATATACTTGGTTCAAAGTCCGCTCTCTGTTAATTGTAGAGAAGTGATCCTTAGATTCCTTAGGACTTCATTATGGTGTAATGGGGTTAGGGCCATGGGTAGGTAAAAAGGATTAATCAACAAGGTTTAAATCCATTGATCATGCTAATCTT
The DNA here is from genome assembly GCA_022405105.1 of Aristolochia contorta. Lineage (NCBI taxonomy): Eukaryota > Viridiplantae > Streptophyta > Magnoliopsida > Piperales > Aristolochiaceae > Aristolochia > Aristolochia contorta. The sequence continues at coordinate 25,036,808 of CM039666.1, read as the reverse complement.
AAACATATTGATTAACTAAGATACCCTCTTGATATAATGCTATTGCCCCAAACTTCAACTTTGACCTATTTTTAGGCCGTTTTCCATATCTTTCCTGATTTCCTATTCATGACTTTGTACTATGGTTCAATCTTCTCTTAGATGTGAAACTGAATATTTACATGTCTTGCTTGAAAGATTAGTTTTTTTTTACATTCTCTCCCATGTGCTTTAACTTGTAGATTCTGGGGATTTTCAGTCCCAATCTAATTTTTGTTAATCACTTTGAATGGGGTTTCAATCAAAGAAGAGCGTGAACTACTATTAAGCTAAATTTGTGATTTGAAAGTCAGTTTTCTTTGAAAATTTTGTTACTAATAGGCTCAAAGTTTTGGCTGACTAAGGAGATTACATAGGGTAGCTTCAAAAAAGGCCTAAACGGTCCAAAGATCGCCTAACTCATCTCCTTGGATTCAATTCTCTATTCTATTTTGCCTCGAGTTTCTTTGAAACTAGTTCTCTCTCTTAAAGTAAAATCTAAGTGTATAAAACTACCAGTCAAGCCACAAACCCAGCATCAAAGAGATAATTAAAGTCATACCAACTATAATACATTGTCCACCAAAGAGAATTCTTAGCTTTTAGTAATGTAAGAGAAAGTATTACAAGCTATTTCATCATTTCACATTGACAAAGAACTTGACCATGCAAGATTGAATAGAGTCACTTAAGGCTTATGCTGAAGACGTGCAATTCCCTAACCCCAAACTTAAATATAACATTGTCCTCAATGTTCAAATTTGAAAACTGAATGAAAGAGGGTGAGGGACTCCCTGGTTTGCCTGCTGACGGAGATTCCTGTGCTGCTCCATGGGGAGCTCTGATTGTGAATGTAATACAAAACGGAAGGACTCATTACATCATTTATTCAATAGTTAAAAACTAATCAAGATAGCAGTTGACAAAACACAATTGAAGAGATAGAAATTCTGCATTCACATAATCCAAAAGAACAACAAGTTTAATCATTTCAAAACATTCAGAGAGTACATCCAACAAGTTCTTTACATCACATTGCAGTAACATGTTCAATCATGATGTTAAATACTTGTTGTACTCCAAGATTTATGATTTTTAATTTCGAATTTATTTGCTCTCACTTTATTCCATTGGCCCTCCTTCAACATGGTTACTTCGCCCAGCTCCACTTGCCGGACAGGGTAGAATTTCCATTTGGGGCAGCCCTTGGGTATGGGCTAATTGGTTTATGGTTGAGGCTACTTTGTGAAACATCTTCCTCGTCTACACCCCATGCTGATTCTGCCAATTGATGATTTGATCCACTTTTTCTTTTATTTTTGAGGAGGCTGGTGTGTTTATTTTGCTTTTCTTTTTCGGTTCCCTGCACATTTTGTGCAGGAATCCTTCCTCAACTGTGCCCCCTGCACATTTCTTTGGATTCCTCGATCCTCACTCCTACTTTTATGCACAATGCTGTGATCGACTTCTACTACTCCAGTGGCCATACACCACTCATCCATCTTCATCCACCTCTTGTCTTCATATGGGGGTTCTCCTTTAATTAAGCATGGATCAAACTCACTAGATGAGGATCTCCCTTTTAAGGCTTCTTCAGCCACTTCTAAATGGTGCTTCACGCTCTGATTTCCATTTCTATTTTTTTCTTGGCTTGGGGCATAAAGAAGCTCACTTCTTCTCCACTAGCTGATCTCATGGTAATATTCCTTTCTTCTACATTGATGATTGCTCGAGTTATAGCAAGGAACGATCTACCTAAGATGAGAGGCATCCTTGTGTCTTCTTCCACATCTATCACCAGAAGGTCAGGTGGAAGGAGCAGTCCATTAACTTGCACCAACACATTTTCCAGAATACCCTTGGATAGCTGATTGATCCATCAGCTAGCATGATCCGCGTCTTTGTAGGGGGTGGTTTGCTGAGACCCAGCTCCTTGAATATTATGCACACTTGCTCCCAAGTCACACAGAGTGTCCTTGATAGTGTGGGTCCCAATGGTGCATGGTATGGCAAAGCTCCCAGGATCTTTTATCTTTGGGGAGCACCTCTCTCTCCAGTTGTTACAATGTTCTTTTTTACACATTTTCCAATCTGAATAATCTGAATTGAATTCCTCGGATTCAGCATAGGATGGAATTTCAACTTGACCTCATCTACTTTCCCCATTTCTACTTTTTCATCATAAGGTGGTGGCCAAACCTTCTTCTCTCCCCATACATCTTAGCTTGACCCAATTAATTGCCCTTCATCCTTAGCTGGTTGGATGGGAGAGTTAGTGTTTGACTTTTCTAATTTCATTTAGTTTTGGAACTTTTCCTTAAGTTTCCAGATTGGTGTTGGCTGAACTTTAGAACCCAGGACTTTATCTTTTAATTCCTCATACAAGTCATTCTCATCAATCTTGACCCATTCGAAGGGAGATACGTGAGACTGGCTTGCCTCGTGACTTTGTTCAATGGAGAGGGAATCATATTCATGTTCTTATTCTGGAGTGAACTCGTGATTCACTCCTTCCATCTCCAATTGGGTTTGAGTTTCCTTAGCCAACACTAGCTTACAACGTTGTACATCTTCCTTTTCTTCTTTCGGATTCTCTACCATATCATTGAGCAGAGATCCTTTCAACCTTTAATTAATGACCTTAGCCAGCTGTCCTATTTAGATTTCAATATTCCTTAAGGAAGCATCATGGCTCTGCACCAACTTTAGCAACAATTCATGATTGGATAATTTGGTTTCTCAGCTTGATGTTGACTTGGAAACCTTCCTTACTGTCCAACGTTCTGATAATTTCTTTGAGTTGGTGTAGAAACATTCCCTAGCTCATTTCTCCATCCAAAATTTGGGTGGTTTCCCCAGCCAGGATTGAAGATATTGGAGTACAGATTATTTCTATTCTGGGCATATTCCACACTTTCCATAGTGGAGGTGCAAACATCAACACTGTGTCCAGCACCACCACATAATTCTAAACACACAAATGGACTTTGTACAGGCTTTACTTCCAAGGCTGCTATCTTCTTTTTCAAGGTATCCATCTGAATTAAGATGGTTGTTTGGGTGTCTACTTCATAGACTCCCATTGCCTTTCTTGAGCTTTGACTCTACTCGGGCAAGCTCCTTGGTCTTTCAATGTTCCATTTGTAGCTGTTGGCTGCCATATTCTCCAATAAATTGTATGCCTCATCAATGGATTTGTTCATAAGTGCACCACCTGCAGCTACATCAATAATTGTTCTTGTTTGATTTTGCCATTGTAGAGAAAATGCACTTGTGACCATTTGTGAATTGAATGCTGAGGGCATTTCGTTAACAGCTCCTTGAATCATTCCCGAGCTTCGTATAGAGATTTTTTATCCAATTGGGTGAACAGGTTGATGTCATTCCTCAACTTTACTGTTTTGGTAGGAAGAAAGTACTTAGCCAAAAATTTCTGCTCAAGGTCCATCCACGTGGTGATAGAACCTAAAGGCAAAGAATTTAACCAATGCTTTGTCTTATCTCTCAGTGAAAATGGGAACAATCTCAACCTTATTGCATCTTCCGACACACTATTATGCTTAAAAATATCAGAGATTCCTAAGAAATCTGTCAAGTGCGAATTTGGATCATCATTTGGCAATCCACTAAATTGTACTAAAGCTTGTATCATCTGAATAATTGCCTGCTTGATTTCAAAATTGTTTGCAAGTATAACCGATCTTCGGATACCAGAGCGTGTACCTAAAACTTGAGGCACAACAAACTCTCTCAGACTTCTAGGCTCTTCTTTCGGCATTTCTTCCTCTTTTCTTGATAACCTTTGATGCCTAAGGTTGGCTCTTACTGTCCTTTCGTTTTCAAGGTTGAATGGAATCAGAGCAAGGCCTCTACCTTCTTGCATACACAAGGGAGAGCAAGTAAATCAATTCGGCTCAACAATCACTCTTCACAAAAATACAAAACTTTAACTAACAAACACACTCAAAAACTAGAATTCTTACAAAATCAATTACACTAACTAACAGAATTAACTACTCTAACATGCACTACTAATCAGATTACACTATACTAGCATGCATCTATGTTAGTCAGATTAAATGAGCTACTCTAAGCAAGATTACAGCTATAGAGACAAGGCTAATAGCAGTCTAGTCCATGGCAATGACGCCAAAACTTGGTTGGAATCAGCATCTAAATTGACACTTATAAAATTCTTCCCATGCTCAAGTGAACGCAATGTTCCAAGTAACATACTGGATAAGTCCAGATCGATCCCATGAGGACTATGCTACATACTAACTAATGAATTCTTTACATCTATATCTAACTACTGAAATTAAAGAGAATGTCACGGTGTCCAAATGTAAAAACTATACAAGAATACTAACTATCTAATTACAGTAGTCTTAAGTGATACATGCCCATGCGAGAGGCTAAGCAGATTATGACTAGGGGGAGTGATTTCATGCAATTAAAGGTAGGATTTATGCAATTCAGCTAAGTATATAATACACAACACGTTAGAGGGTCTGGAATTCCTTACGCGTAGCCCCCTTTCGAAGCGATACAACCAATGCCCCTTAGCCTGATAGTCTTTCGAGGTCACATGTCTAAATCAAGGGCTCATGAAATGTGCTCAGCCTAAATGACCATTGTCCCATACCTCACGTAGTCTACAAGCGCACCCCTCATTTACCCTACACAATAACAGTGGATTCGAGGATCACCCGTAGAGTGGAGGTATCCTCTCATATTACCTTTCAGTCTCAACGAAACGATAAGATGAACATAATAGAGGTCGTCAATCTCTTCATGTTAAAAGCTCTCCAATGGCCACTAACACTAAATTAAAGATAGATTGCACCCAAATAACTAAAATAGTTGAAATTACATGAATCCAAACCCGATATCACATTACATCACTCACCCCCAAAAAGAAGTTTAGCTACACTTAGTCTGGAATCGGGAAGAATCCCTATCCTTTAACATTACAAACATGATAGATAGGAGGAATAAAGATAAAACAAAGGCAAAAGACTTCCCTTTTGCCCGTCAACCCCTTCTTCCTCCTTTAGACGCCCAAAGTAGCTCTGCTTCACTCCTAGTCTAACTCCGCCTCAATAGCATGGAGGCACGATACCCAAAGTGTGGCTACAGAGCATATTTAGAAGGGAGTCTGGAAGATTTCCTTTTTTACAAAGTCCTAAGTGATGTGGTGCCACATGGCGTGGAGCCCTTCAGATGGCGCTAGGTCTTTGAGGCGAGTGTAATGCCACATGCGATTATACGGCATCGCGTTACGTTGCTCCCCCACACCGCCAGCGCTCAGGCACTGGATTCTGATGTCGCGGCACCGCTTGAACGAGGACCAGCCACTGGCGTTGGATTCTGATGGTGCGGCACTTTTATAGTGAGGGCCAGTGCTCCGGCATTTTATCCTAACACCGAGATGTTGTGCCCTGAAACTTCTGTGGTGTCCAACGCTCCAGCGTTGATGCTGGCATCGAGGCGTCGGACTCTTAGCCGTTTTTCCTCTCTCTTTCGTCATTAGCGTGGTGCCATAGGTTGTAGCATGAAGCCATGTCGCGTCATGTACATTACTGCTCTTCATGTGGCATCGTGGCTTTCTAGCGCAATGTGGCACCACCCTGTACATTGCTCCAAAATGGCGTGTTTTTTGGCTTAAATCGTCTAGTTTTCCTCTTTCTCCTTACTGATGGGGTTTGGCGAATACGAAGCATCTTCCTACAGAATAAACACTAAAAGTTAGTGAAATTGCAACACAATTATATCAAAACTTGGCCTAAAAACGCAAGCATAATTTCCCCTAACCAGAGAGCCAAGAACTCTGAGAGAGTTTGCAGTACCTCAAGCTAGAGGGGTACGCACTCTAGTATCTAAAGACTGGCAATTTTGGCTAATAACTTTGAGATCATGGCGGAAATTATTCAAATGATCCAAGCCATTGTCCAATTTAGTGGACTTCCCACTAATCATCCAAATGTGCATCTACCAGATTTCCTGGAAATTTGTGATACGTTCAAGCATGATGATGTATCCGAAGATGCAATCAGATTGAGTTTATTTCAATTTTCTCTGAGGGACAAGGCAAAGCATTGGTTGAACTTGCTGCCTTCAGGTTATATCACCACGTGAATGGATGTGGAACAAAACGTTTGAGCTATGTACTTCCCTCCAGCCAAGAAGGTAAATCTCGGAAACGATATCAATCTCTGAATGCAGATGGATCAAGAATTACTTCATGAGGCTTGGGATCGATTCAAGGAATTACTAATGAAGTGCCCTCACCATTCAATCCCTAAAAGGTCATAAGTGCATACCTTCTATAATGGACTGCTGAATCAAACAAGAACAATTATTGATGCAGTCGCGGGAGGAGCACTGATGAACAAAAGTATTGATGAGGCGTACATCCTTTTGGAATTTGTGGCTGCCAACAGCTACCAATGGAACATTGAAGGACCAAGGAGCACACAAGATCAACGCCAAAGCTCAAAGTAGATAGTGAGAATCTGCGAAGTGGAGTGTTCCACAAGGTTTTTTGCTGAATTAGAAGTGAAGGGGCACAGATTTTATGGGTCCTTTTCCTTCCTCATTTGGCAATCAGTAAATCTTGGTGGTTGTGGACTACATGTGCAAATGGATTGAGGCAATTGCTTCCTCTAAAAATGACTCCAAGGTGGTGATTACATTTCTACAATGAAACATCTTTTCCTGATTTGGAACACCAAGAGCTCTAATCAGTGATGAAGGTAGTCATTTTTGTAACAAGTACCTAAATAAGGTGAAAGCAAAATATGGAGTTACCCATAAGATAGCTACAGGTTACCACCCACAATCAAATAGTCAAGCAGAAGTATCTAAAAGGGAAATCAAGGGAATTTTGGAAAAGCCAGTGGAACCAGGAGACAAGATTGGGCTGCAAAACTAGATGATGCCTTATGGGCTTATTGAACAGCCTACCAAAACCCCCATTGAGATGTCCCCATTTAAGCTTGTGTATGGTAAAGCATGCCACTTACCAGTTTAAATGAACACCATGCCTATTGGGAAATCAATAAACTGAATATGGACTATAAGCAAGTAAATCCAAAGAGACTTTTCCAACTTCATGAAGTGGAAGAGATGCATTTGACTTCTTATGAGAATGCAAGAATATTCAAGGAAAATTCAAAGAGGTGGCATTATATAACGATAAAGACCGAGAAGTGTGAATTTTATAAGACTAATGCTATTCCCGGAAAATTAAGATCCATGTTGTCTGGACCTTTAAGAGTGCACAAAGTATACTCCCATGGAGCAGTCGAGGTAGAAAATGCGGAAGACGGAACCAGCTTCAAAGTGAACACTCAGGAGTAAAACACTACCTTGGGGGGAAGAAGTTACTTGTAGAAAACCAAATAGAATTAACTGACCCACCATAAAAAACCTAGTCTGGCCAAAGAATTTAAAAATTGACCCTTCTTGGGAGGTGACCCATCTGTTGGTAGTTATCAATTAGCTTACTTTCAATCATTTTCTTTTCAATAACTGAAACTTACTGATCCTTTCAGTTTTGCATTGCAAACACCACAAGAGCCCCATGGACAATAAAGGAGAACCAAATGCAAGCACAACCACGGAGTTCCCTTTACCCCTTTATATTTCAATTTTTCAATTTGAACAGTGAGGATAATGTTCCATTTAAGTTTCGGGGTAGAGAATAGCATGTGTAGCCTTTAGTGATTCTATTCTATCTTGCAGAATTGAGCTTATGTCAATATGAAGTGAAGAATTTTCAAAGTGCAAACCTCTTTTACATTAACAAAATTAATTATTCCACTTAATGGTCATGAGTTTGATGGTTGTATGAAAGAGTTTAGCAATCCTTTAAAATTTTTCCAAGCCACTCACTAACTTTCTAATATAGTTATTTCATTAGTACTGGGTTTTTGGATTAAATGGTGGTATGCACTTAATCTTCACTCTTTAATACTAGAACAAGTTTTGAATGAAACTCAAGGCGAAATAGATAGAGAAGTCAATCCGAAGAAATGAATTAGGCCATGTTTGGACCGTTTGGGCCTTTGAAGACAACCAATGTATATTCGTTAGTTATCCAAATTTTGAGCCTAAACAAAACAAATATATTTAATCTAACCGTTTTTCAAACCACCTCATTAGCTTACTTTTGTTGTAACTTTCTTCTTGCATTACCCATCATTCAAATTGCATGGCTGAATCAGGTTGGAGTTGAAAGTCCCTAGGAGCAATGAATGAAAACAAATTGATAGTAAGCAATAAAAAAAAACACTTGCAAAGAAAATTTTGTTTATAGAATCAGTAAAACATAAAAAGGATGACTGACCCAATGCCTCAAAGGCATTAAATTCTCAACTAAGGGGTGATATAAAAAATTGGTTAGCAATTGACCAAAGCATAAGTTTGTGGGAGTAGCTTTGCATCAGTAGGGGAGCTTCAATTAATTCATTCTGGTTAAGTCTTGCATACTGAATTATTAAACCTTCATGATTAAAAAAAAAAAAACCTTCATGATTAACTTTTTTGACTTACCCTGGTCCCTACCCCCATTACAACCGGTGAAAGTCCTAAGGAAAGTGGACCGATGGAAAGAGCATGAAATGAGAGAAACTATAGTAGTTCAGTTGTGGGACAATTTGAAATTTTTTTGAAAGTGAGTGAATGCTCATAAGAAGACCATTGAACACAAGAACCATCAGTTGGCACCCACAATTGTGCATTAATGACCTGGTGACCAGACTCAGCACAAGAGCTAAGGCGGCACTTAAGAGCGTAAAGAGCTGCGCCAAAAGATCAAGTGGTGCTTTACTCGGCACAAAAACTTGGTGCCGGATTACTTAGGGCACTAAAAATTAGGGGAATCTTCCAAACTCCCATATACATGGGCATTCTAAATGCACTTTGGGCATCGCACATCCACGCCCTAGAGTCCGTGCAAGCTTTGGAGGAAGGGAGAAATACATCTTAAGAACAAAGGAAGGAGTAGATTAAGAGTTGAAGGGAAGCTTCTTCTCCCTCTTTTATCTATGTATTTCTATCTATTGGGTGTTGCTTAGCTACTATGCCTTGTATGAATTTGTCCCTAATGTCTAGCTATGTACCCTTAGAAGGGTTCATGTTGTAATGTGATAATTGGTTTGGATTCATGTGATTTCAGTTCATATTAGTGTAATCAATATTTTATTTAGTGTGATTGACATTATGGGAAGCTTTGTACATGAGGAGATTGACGACTCCTAGTGTAAATTCGATGTCCCCGTTGAGATCGAGATGGTATACTGAATTGACACCACCCTTCAACCAGCGTGTTATTCCCAAGTCGACTGTGTTCTATCAGCTACAGGTGAGGGGTGCACCGTTGGACTTCGGGAGAAGCGTCAAAATATACGTGGTCTAGTTGGCAATGCTGATGGGCCTTTGATTTAGACCCTTGACCACGAGAGACAATAGGGCTAAATGGGGAGGTACGGTCGCTGCACCTCCAGAGAGGGTTACACATACTGAATTCCAGATCCACTAACGAGCGAATGAATTACACACCGAACTGAATTTGAATAAATTCCCCATTTATCATATGAATTCACTTACCCCCAACTCCAATTCTTTTAGGTTATATTTGCGTGTGCGTGTATCACTCTAGGCAAACTTCATAATTAGAAAATTCTTGTATCTTTTTGTAGTTTATACAACTAGGTATTTGTGCCAATTCTTGTTAATTATGGTAGTCAGATATAGCTGTAGAGAACTACTAGTGTTAGTAAGTAGTAATAGTCACTGTGGGATCGATCTGGACTCTTCCAGTATATTAATTGGTGCAACATGCGCCCTTGTGTACGGGCAATATATTATAGAGTCGTTTTCTCCCTCCCAATCACCAACTACGTTTACCTTAACTGGTACTGTTATGCAGATTGGGTAGGGTGCCCAACATCTAGGCGGTTAACCACTGGGTATCCTATGAGAAACAACATTTTGTTTCAAGATCGAGCTGTGAAGCTGAGTATTGAGCTTGGGCCATTTTATGGACTCTTTTACATATTCTTCGGTTTCTTTGTGTTCGGCTCCTCTCGACACCAACAATATATTGCGACAATGTCAGAGTTTATTTTTTTGGCATCTAAACCAGTGGTACAAGGACGCAGGAAACACATTGAAATTGATGTCCATTTTATCAAAGGAAACCTTGCTGCCAAAAAGTTCACTCTTGAACACATTTCTTCCACGAATCAAATAGCCAATATTTTCACTAAATCTTTGTTTATGCCAAGATTCTAAAATCTTTGTACCAAATTCAATGTACTAGACCCAACTTGAGTTTGTGAAGTGTTGTTAATCGTAAAAGAAGGAAATTGAAAGAAAAACTGAAGAAGGAACAATTCAGACTAAGATATTAGTCAACATCCACCGTCGGAAGTCCACAACTGATCGCATATATCAATTCATACTTTGAATATTCATCACTGGACTATTTCTCCTTGTTCATAGCTAATTAAAAAGCAAGAGATCTAATTAACTCTAACTACTAATAATCCAAGACAAGTGCTAGAGATTCAATATAGCAACAAAATTAAAAATTAGGAAATCGGTGAAGCTAAACAACACAAGCACATGCGGTTACATTTAATTTAGTTGCAAATTCTATCTAAGATTTAACAACTTTAGATGCAAAAATTATTAAATCTTAGTTGCTTCACAAGTTAGAGGGAACAAACAATTACGAACTTGATATCTAACTTAGCGGCAGCCTAGGCCTTCTAGTAATTATATGTTCCAATCATGAAAGTATGTGCAAAAGAACAACAAATACTTAAAGTATAAGTTGAATAACAAAAACAAATTAGATCTGTTTTGCCGACTCCAAAGCTTCAATTTCCTTCGACCAATGGCAGAAATGTAGCCACACAAGGTCATGACGAAAATTACAAAAGGAAAAGCGAATAGAGAGGAGGGAATAGAGAAAAAATAATGTGCCCTATAACTTCTAACCCCTTACATATTTAAGGACTCCATTAACGAAAACTCTAGGGTAGAGAAACCAAAGTTGTGTAGGTTCAGTAACTTCTTGCCCGATTTTGACCTTGATGGAGTGTGTATCTCTTGAAACGTAAAACACCAAAAATATTTCTTTTTGCTCCTTTAAATCATCTTGAATCATCTCAATTGGGTAAAGAATTAATCCTCGATTACCGGTCTGTGGCTAAACAGTCAAAAATCTATCATTTTGTTCCTTTAAATATTTAATGCCTCAATGTGTATCCTGCATAAAATGATAAGAATAATCAGAATATTTTGGGATGAAAATATGACATAATTGATTCCCATCTGTTTGCTGTTTGCGGAAGAGTGTTAAGCCTGTAGTATTATCAGTTGTATTTTTTGTTTCATTTTCTTTTCTTTATCTTTCTGTTTCTATCTTTTTGTTACTATTCTTTTACCCTTCTATCTCTTCTTCAGATCCTATTGGATCTCAAGTGTAGTAATCTGTATATATTCAGTATCATATAAATGGAAATACATCTGAGATTTTTCAGACTTTCAGCCGGAAGCCACCGGATGTTGTTGCGTGCCGCCGAGAGCCACTAAATGCCGACTGATGCTGTCAGACCCGACTGAACGCCGCCGCATGCCACCATTCGCATCTTTCTGCACATCAAAAGCTTCGTATTTGCTTGCCAATTTTGTTCTCGTCTTCAATCCCCTCTCTTATTCTCTGTTTGGCACCAAGATTTAAATCAAAATGTGAGCTCATTGGTTTCTTGTTCTTCAGTACTCAATGCTATTTTTATTAAATCTTAGGTATCATTTTGAAGAGGCTTATGGAATTTTAACTGATCATTTTGTTCTACTGTAGACCTTTCTTCCCGTTTATTAAAGACTCAAGTAAACACTACTCATTATTGGATTTCATCCTTTATATCTGTTTAGTCATTTTTCTTTTTTGTTTCGTCACTGTTGAATTCAAAATGCATTTTTTTTATTTTTTACCAGTCAGGGCTATCTCTTCGACAGATTTCTCCCTTTTGCCTCTCCTGCTTTTAAAAATAAAAAATACTCTCCACGTATACTAAAGTCTACCCTGTACACAAATAAAAGAATTCAATTTGTTTCGACTTCATGAAAGTTTAGTTCTTTTTAGCTATATTTCTACTCTGGTGGAATTCAACGGCTTTTAGTTATTCTCATGGTCTTTAATCATATGGTAGGCGTCATTTACTTGTTCTTACAGCTGCTGCTTTTGACCAAGTTTCCCATGTGACCATATGAGAGTAACCACTTTCCGTCTAGTCTTGGAAAAATGTTTCGTTTTCTTGTTTCAAGTCGGCTCTTCTTTTCTGCCATTTCATTGGGCACATCACTAGAGGATTTATTTTCCTATCAGCTCCTCTTAGCCATCTTCCCTACTTGGGACCAATTGTTTCTTTGATACACTACGCTGTTTTTAGCTTGCTGCTGTTTGTGGATCTATAAGTAGTTCAATTCTAAGTTCTTTAGGAGGGGCAGTTCCAATTCAAACGAAGAAGATTGATTCTCAATATCACGGGCTTTAAGTAGGTTTGTAGCCGTTCCTCTTTACGTTTTGTTGTTAAAAAAAACAAGAAATTGGAGAGTAAACAGCGAATCTATCTTGGAGGCAGTTTCATGTTCTCAAATTATCTGAGAAAGAGTTGTCAATTCTTCTCGGATAATTTACCAAGTAACTACTGGAACAGAGAGTTTCTAAACTTGGATAGTAACTCTGGAAGGGTAGAGAGGAGTGGTTGTATATGTATAGCATCTTCACTTCGGTTACTGCTCAAACATGTTCTCTCATATCAGTGGAACCTAGGGTAGGTAAACGTATGTGTAACCGGCTGTCACTCGCATTACATTTGTTTCTTCTTTCTTAACTTGGGTCCCATACAATGCCCTAACAGTTAGGATTCCCGAGCCCTTGCACTAACCCCTATGAACCATGTAAGGTAGAGCTGTAAGGAATAGCTTCCCCAAGGTTGGATCCAACGTGAGAGTGATCTTTCCTTTCCTTGGATGACTGACCCTTGTTCCCCTTCTGGCCTGTTCTCCAAGCTTAGCTCTAACTCCTAACGTGGCTGATCCCTGTGGGACCAGCTCTTCTCTCTGCTCTCTACTCTCTGAATTCTAACTCTACAACTCTCTGATCCTTCTTGCGAACATTTTCCAACCTTCCCCTCTTCTCTATATGTAGGCAGTAGTTGGCGACAATTATCGATTTCACTCTTTCTATGCACGGCGCCACAGGCGTCGGACTCTTGAGTTGTGGTGCTTGGCAAAATCGCTCGTCCGTGTGGCATGTACCAACAACATTGACTTACTGACCACCGCAGGGTGCTGGGTTATGAGGCAGGAGCCTCAATCTTCGTACATCAGTGCCTTAGGAGCAGCCCTCCTGCGCTAGTCCCTTTCACAACTTCTGCCTTTTCTACCCTTCGTCTGTCGCTGTGTGGTGCGGTGGCAGTAGAGTTGTGGCACTGGACTCCTCTTTGACGGTTGGAACTCTGAATGTGATGCCAGCTCTACTCTGTGAGGTCATATGGCCTGGCTCCGCAATTTTGGTGGGAGCTTAACAAAATTTGTTCAAAAACAGCTCCTTTAGCTAGATTCTCTCCTTCTATGTCTTTCTGGCAAGCTCAGTGAATATCCTGCATCTGAAAGGTAAAATGGGCTTAAACTAGTCAATTTAAGTCGTAATGCATAAACAATATATGGGTAAATATAGGCATCAATTTGACTAATAAAAAGAAAAGGCTAGTTGCACCTATGAGTAGTACCTATCTGACGTACAAACAGATCCAAAACGTTGCTGCATAGGGTTTATCTTTTGGAATTTAAGATTTTATAAACTAAAAAATATTTTTTAAAGTTTTTTTATTGGCTGGTACGTGGATAGGTACAGCGGCCTAGGTGCAGCAAGCATTACTCTTAATAAAAGTACTCCCAAACTTAAATCCTTGCTTGTCATCAAGCAAGAGCCCTCTATTTAGATGCAAATATGATTCATGGTACATGCTCGTAACCAGATTCAGTGCTCAGCATAAGGATAAAAATAAATTCAAATTCTAGACATTAAACTTTATTTCTTCCTTACGGGAGTTTTCCTCCATAACTTCCATACTACATATTTACTAGGCAAGTTATGATTCTCACAGTTATTGTTCATCCATCAATCCATTACCATGCACTCGAGAGTTTTATTTTACACCTCCAAAAGCTAACTTTCTACTCCACTCTCCACTAATCCTGACGGATCATCCATTGGATCCTCAGGTCTTCACTTAGTTGCAATGGGGCAAGGAATAGAGGTAGGAGATCAGGATAAAATTTAGGCTAAGTTCCTTCGTAATAGTATGATCTTTCCTTAGAGTTCGAGATCTTTCTAGGACTACCCTAAACTTCAATTTTGGAGTCCTCTCAATTTCATCATAATGCCACTTTTCAAGCCTTTATCTTGTTCTTTGCTTAAGGGATCTAGTTGATTTTCTGTTTTTGAGGTACTTTTCTTTTCCCTTGCAATTTTTGTTTTTCTTCTTTTTCGCCTCCTTCATGATATTCTTTCGTTTTCTTTGATTCTTCTTTTCTTCTTTTTCTTCATTTATTTCATTTGCCCACTCCCTTGGACTCTTAGTAAGAGCCTGCATCCAATTCAGATCAATCCAATAGGCTAATTGGCGAAAACATGGAGTGGATTTGAAAAAAAAAAATACTAATCATGTATATGTAGGCCCAAAATTTTTTAACCATGGTATTCACATGGATGGAAAGGCTCAAGTTGCCTAAAAATCGCGTAAATCATTTCCTTAGTGGTTTCTCTCCTCTTTTTGCCATGAGTTTTGCAAAAGAACAACAAATCAGTTCTAGAATCATAGAGTAATAAACTCAAGTGCACCACCATTCACACCACATTCCTAACAATAACAAGCGAAGATTCATCATCCCTTCACTTTAAATAACAAGTTTCATCTTATACATTGAACAATATATTCGAGCTGATGCATCCCCCTTCCGAACTCTTTTCTACGTTTCCCCTCTTCTGTATTTATATGCAGCAGTGGGTGACAATTGTGATTTCACCCTTTTTACGTGCGACGCCACAAGCGTTGGAATCTTGAGCTGTGGCGCTAGGCAAAATCATTCGTTCATGTGGCATGTGCAAACCACTTGGACTTACTGAGGCAAGGGCCTCAATTTGGTGCTGCGGCTTCAAGGTGTTGAGGCAGGGTCCTCAATCCATCACTAGCGTTGGCCTACCCAGAGCAGGGGCGCTGACCTACCCAGTGTAGGGGCGCTGGGTTCTGAGGCAGGAGCCTTAATCTTCACACGCCAGTGCCTTAGGAGCAGTGCTCCTATGCTGGCCCCTTTTAACTTCTGACTCTTCTGCCCTTTGTCTGTCTGTGTGTGGCCCGGTGTCAGTAGTGCTATGGTGTTGAACTCCTCTTAGCCAATCGGAACACTGAATGTGATGTCACAGCTCCCCTCTGTGAGGTCACAAGGCTCCAGCTCTGCTCTTATGGTAGGAACTTTGCAAAATTTGCTCGGAAATCAGCTCTCTTTCCTATATTTTCTCCATCCTTGTGTTTTTGGCATGTTTGGTGAAAATCCTGCATCAGAAATGTATAATGGGCTTGATCTTGCCAAATTTTGAATAATCAAGATATTTTGTTAGGTTTTTCATAACCGTCAATTTGTTTTTTATTTTTGTTATCTAAATTAGCACAAATCCATTCCTTTATTTATCATTTCTCAAGTCACGCTCATATTAATTGTATGCTATACTGCCTCTAGTATTTTAATATTCTAACAATGTGTCTTGAGGTCTTGAGTTGTGGGAGGTCTTGGGCTATTATAGCCAATGTAATAATCCCACTTGAAATGAAATCAATCTCTTAAAAAAAAAAACCAATGTGTCTTGAGGTGTTTGGAAGGTTATCGGAATTAGCATTTTCTACCATATCAATTGATTTAATAAGTGGTTTTGCTTTGCCTTTTTTTAGAGAGAGAGAGAGAATGCAAGCTTAAGTGATCATTTGACAGCTATAAAAGGTTTTCTTATTGTATAAAATCTTTAAGTAATTATTGGATTTTTAGCAGTCCATCTTATATGAGATGAGCCAATTTTGTAATTTTTTTTGTATTCTGAGCCTGTTAGCATAGGCATCCTGATAACTTTAATTTCCTTGTTATTTAAGTTCCCCTTGTCATGCACAGGTGATTCTGGAATATTCAGTATATTTTGATAAAGCTTTCCGTTAAATTGAAGAATAAATTGAAGAATATTTTGATTAAGCTTCGGAAGATTCCCTCTTTTAAATATAATGACCTGCATTGTTCGTATGCTGTTCTTCGTTTCATTACAACTTTGTCTTTCTAATTTAATTGTGTTTCTTTGTTTATATACGGCTTCTCTACTAAACCCTCTTGATTATATAATTCTCGTCTGAGACTTTTTGGTTAGAGTGGAGACTACTGCATACTGAAGAGGACCTGGTTTCTTTGTTTATATCAGCTTCTTTTTGTTGTAAACTGTTTCTTTTATGTTATCTCTCTCTCTCTCTCTCTCTCTCTCTCTCTCTCTCTCTCTCTCTCTCTCTCTCTCTCTCTCTCTCTCTCTCTCTCTCTCTCTCTCTCTCTCTCTCTCTCTCTCTCTCTCTCTCTCTCTCTCTCTCTCTCTCTCTCTCTCTCTCTCTATTTCTCATGTTTGTTGTTTCTCTCATTGGTTTTTTCTCTCTTTATCTCTATAGCTTTCCCACTCTCCTTTTTCTCTCTTATTCCATCTCCTTCTATCTCTCTATACCTATCCCTCTTTCTTCATCTCTAATTCTCTTGTTTCTCTCTCTATAACTTTCTCATTCTCCCTCTTGCTCTCGTTTTTGTTGCATACAACCCCTGTAGTCTTTCAGATTTCCTCATTTCGGTCATACGGTTTTGTCTTGTATTGAGATTGATGTGAATGATTCATGTAGTCTTTCGAATTAGGCTTATGATTAATACCTATAGCATGAGGCCTATTTCAGATTAGATTTATTCGATAATTGCTCACTAGCAGTATTTCAGATTATTTTTAGTTTAGTCTGTGGTATACCCCATATTAGATTGTACTTGGAGACAAGGGTACATTCCTGTCCTGTTACCTCTCTCCTTGCATCTGTTCTCCATTTCCTCCTCCCTAGAACACTCGTACACTCCAAAAGAGTGGGAGTGAGAAAGTAAGAGGGGAACACAAGGACAAAGTGAGGACGTGGGGTACAATGATGGGGATAGGATGTAGGTTCTTGTTGTCGTACTCCTCCCACATGTACTCATCATCCATTTTTTGTTTTCTACTGTCTGTCTTTGACAATTGGCGTGGATATAGACTATCTCAATGGATGTATGAGTATAGAACCAAGCCATCTCGGTGATATCCTGATTTTGTGGGCGAAAACAACTACTTCATGGATTATTAGAAACAACAAAAAGTGGGTGCAGGAAAATAATGCCATGCTCTGCGCATTACTCAAATGTTAGAACAAATATTACTTTGATTGTGAGACCATCAAGTACCACATCGTCATTAAAGATTTTGTCCTACTTGAAGATACATGGTACTACCTTGAGGAACGACCCCAATGTAAACAACACGTTTAGATGGAGTATGGTCATTGTCCAGAGATGATGATGTTGTTGAGTGATGCTTTCATGTGAGATCTTGAAGAGGATAATATGGAGTTTGAAGGTGATGTCCCAAAAATGCGTAGATTTGAACAGTTACTAGACGAGTCAAGGAAACCACTATACAGAGGAAGTGAAAAATACTTCAAATTGTCTTTCATGGTGCACTTATTCCAATTGAAGTTGTTTTAACAGATGAAGTAATAAGTTTTTTCCAGATGTGGTTGCACTCATTAAAGATGTGGTCCTCGAGATGGTTAGATAAGAAGAGAGGTGAACAGGGTAAAACTATTAAGCCAGGCAAGATCCCTAGACATTTTTCTTTGGTTCTAAGATCACAGAGGTTGTTTATGTTAAGTAAAACTTCATAACTTATGACATGGAATGGTTCAGTTTCTGCAACTTGAATAAGGAAGATGATTCACCAAAAGGATTTTGATGCAAAGAAGCACTTCGACTAAAAATATCCGAACTTTAATTGTGATCCAAGAAACGTTAGACACGGTCTTGCGAGTGACGGTTTTAGTCCTTTAAGATTGGGGCTGGGTCGAGCCACTGTACGTGGCCAATAATCGTAATTATCTACGACTGACCTCCTTGGTTAGCAATGAAGCAGAATAATTTTTATTGATGGACAAAAATCTCTAGGGAACGATATCGACGCTTAATGCAGAGGGAAGTACAGAAGAAGATGAAGCATTATTGGCACAAGATCCATGGGTGGGAGACATGGCAGAGTTCAACCTTGAAGATGTTGTTTTGTGGGTGTGTAGAGAACTTCGTGGAAGTTGAAGGGTTGATATAGCTGATTTTAATGTACCATAACGTGTGTTTGGTTGTTTTATCTCTCTTTAATGCATTTTTTCTAAAAGGGATTTCCACAAATTGAAATGAGCTAAAAAAACTCAATACCCTGGTTTACAGGATATTTAGGCTGCCAAGGCAAGCCCCCCGGCCCTACTTCAGATAGGCAAGTTAGGTAGCACATAACAACACCTTTGGACCCCGGAGTATCAGGAACATGTCAAGCTACAGTTGACATCTGATGTTTAGCTTATTTGTTCTAGTTATGTGAAATTTATTTGTTTGGTTTTTTTTTTTTTTGCTTCTTCCTTATACATTTGTTTGTTATTTTCAAGAGGCTCCATACATTTGAGCTCTCTTTCCGAGTTACCAATCTCTTGAGTACAGCGTCGCAGGTAAATGTTAATTTAGGACAGTCTTATGTATCATATTGAATCCAATTAAATTTTTGCGGTTGTGGTTATCTATATTTTCTTTTCCTTCTCTAATTTTTGTCATTGCCCTCCATGGCTAGATTTCTACCATTAGTCAAAGGAAACTAAAGCCTCGGAGTCGGCAAAACCTATGAGATCTAATTGGTTTATATTATTCAACTTATAATCTAAGTATTGGATGTTCTTTTGCACTTATTTTCATGATTGTTTCGTTTAATTACAAGGAGGTCTACTAGTTTATTGATCGTTACAATCAGCTGCTAAGTTAGATATCACATCCATAATTGTTTGTTCCCTCTAACTTGTGAAGCAACTAATATTTAATAATTACTATATCTGAAGTTTTTAAATCTTAGATAGAATTTCCAATTAAATTAAATGTAACCGCAAGTGCGTGTGTTGTTTAGCTTCATCGATTTGCTGATTCGTAATTTTGCTGTTATATTGAATCTCTAGCCCTTGTCTTAGGATGATTAGTAGTTAGAGTTAATTAATTTGTTTGTTTTCTAATTACCTATGAACAAGGAGAAATAGTTCAGTGATTAATATTCGAAGTGTGAATTGATATATGAATGCATCAATGATCAGTTGTAGACTTCTGATGGTGGATGTTGACTAAGACCAATGATCAGTGTCAATTTTATATCTCAATCTGAATTGTTCCTTATTCAGATTTTCTTCCATTTTCCTTCTTTTATGATCAACACCACCCCCTCCGTCCCCCAATTCTTATTTACTGCACTAGATACTGTTTGAACGATTCTCACTCACCCAACTACATTTGTTTTGAGTAATGGTTTAATATTTTGTTGCCTACGACAGCACATCAAATTTTGTCACCGTTGCTGGGGAGTTTCCTAGTTCAGTTTTTTTTTTTTTTTCATGATTGTTTATGACCAAAAATCGTGCTTCTAATTAAGTTGACTTGCAGTAAAATCCAGACGTAGACAAAACTTTGCGCTGGTTATGAAAAGAAGTTCAGAGGAGAAGGAACAATCTAGCTTCTGATTCACTATTTGCTGAAAATCATAATATTGAAGGGAAATCAAACATTAAATGAGTTTGCTGCCCCTGATTTTAATCTACAACCTTTATGCATAACCTTTCCTACTATAAATGTTTCTACCACTTTTTAATTGAAATCTGGGCAAATACATTTTTTACCCTCTTTTCATGGATTTGCAGGTGAAGATCCTCCCAAGCCTCTAAAGGAGCTTCATGTGGTATGCACAAGTATGAAACCCATAGGTGTAACTGAAGATCATATTAAATTGAGAGCCATTCCATTTTCATTGAAGGATTCGGCTAAGAATTGTCTCTACTACCTACCATCTGGGAGTATTACCACACTGAATGAGATGGAGAGGTAGTTTTTTTGCAAAAATATTTCCCAGGTTCAAGAGCAGCCAACATTCGAAAAAAAAAACTTGTGGTGTAAGACAACGCATTGGAGAATACCTACATGAGTATTGGGACTGTTTTAAGAAATTATGTGTTAGCTACCCCATCTTCAAATTAGTGAGCAGCTACTTATCCAGTATTTCTATGAGGGCCTTTTACCAATAGATAGGAGCATGATTGATGCTGCTAGTGGCAGAGCTTTGGAGGACAACACTCCTGTCGCTGCAAGAAACTTAAGCAGAAATATGGCAGCAAATTCACAACAAATTAGCACTAGGATTGATCCTCCATTAAAGCATATAAATGAGGTAAATATATCTTTCCTTGAAAAACAATTTCCCAGTTCAACTTCTCTTGTTCGTCAAATGGTAGTAGGTAAAATGCAAGTAGCAAAGGCATGTAAGATTTGTTCGGTAGAAAGGCATCCAACAAATATGTGTCCAACTCTTCAAGAGGAGCCCTTTGAGCAAGCGAATGTTTCAGGCGGTTTTCCTGGACAGCCGCAAAGGAAGTATGATCCCTATTCAAGCACGTATAATCCGGGATGGAGGGATCACCCCAATGTTAGATGTGGGAGTCCTCAACTCAGTCAGCCAGCAACTCAAAATCGCCAAATTGTCCAATAATTTAAGCAGCTATACATCCCTAGACAACAACCAGGCCAAAATTCTAATCCTCGTATATGTTTAGAAGATATAATTAAATCTCTTGCCACTAACACTTTGCAATTTCAACAGGAAAACAGGACTAGTATTCAAAGTTTAGACAATCAAAAGAGTCAAATAGCAACTACAATTAGTCGGCTTGAAGCGCAAGGATTAGGTAAGTTACTATCTCAAACAGAATTATATCCAAAAGAAAATGCAAGTGGAATCATTTTGAGAATTGGTAAAGAAGTTGAGGCGTCGCCTTCAGCATCAAAACAAAAGAAGGAGAAAAACATCATTGTAGCCAAGAGTACTCCAAATGTCAATTATAAACCTGAGCATACGTTTCCGCCCCTTTCTGATTACAAACCAGTACCTCCTTTTCCTCAGGCTTGAGTAGAATCCAAAAAGGATGAATAGAATAAAGAGTTATATGAGACTTTTAGAAGATGCGAGGTAAATATTCCACTCTTAGATGTTATTAAACAAGTACCTCGATATGCTAAATTCTATAAGGAATTGTGTACAATTAAGAAGAAACATAAACTAAAGGGATGTGAGAAAGTGAGAGTAGGGGAGAATGTTTTTTCAACTATTCAACGAAAACTCCCTACAAAATGCAAAGATCTTGGTATGTTTACTATCTCTTATATGATAGGTGACACTAGATTTGAAAAGGCCACGTTAGATTTGGGAGCTTCGATCAATGTCATGCCATATTTTATATATAATTATTTGAAACTTGGGCTATGGATAAAACTCGTGTTGTGATTCAATTGGATGATAGATCTAATGCCTATCCTACACCTGTAGTTAAGGATGTTTTTTTGTGAAATTTAATGATTTATTTTTCCGTGCTGATTTCTATGTATTTGATATGGAGAATGGTGATCATACAACGCCTATTTTGTTTGGAAGACCATTCTAAAAGACAACCAAAAATAAACTAGATGTTCATAGTGACACACTTACCATTGAATTTGATGGTGAAATTGTTAAATTTAATATTTAAGATGCCATAAAATATTCTGGAGATGATAATTTTGTTTATTCTATTGATGCAATTGATTATTTGGTTCATGATGTTTTAAAATTTGATGGTGAAGATGAATTAGAAGTTGCCATTAGTAATCATCTTGAATAAGATGATGACTATTTAACCTTGAGTACTGATTTGAAAGAAACAATTGCAGCATTGAATGATTTTCATAAATTACAGCAGCCAAGTAAAGTTTCTTATATGACATTACCAGCTTTTAAAGGGAGGCCTTTATGCTCTGTTTTTCATGCTCCTATTCCAGATTTGAAGCATCTCCCAAGTCACCTCAACTATGTGTTCCTTGGAGAGGGAGGAAAGGTACCAAATGATCATCTCTTATAAACTTAGTGCTCCACAAGAAGAAAAGCTTCTACAGGTCCTTAAACTTCCCATGAATTAGCCTGTCTACATACATGCATCACATTCTACATGAAGATGGAGAAAAACCTTCCCATCAACTGCAAAGAAGATTGAATCCACCATGATGGATGATGTAGTAAAGAAGGAAATCCTTAAACTTTTTGAAGTTGGAGTGATTTACCCCTTTTCAGATAGCAATTGGGTCTGCCATATTTAACTAGTTCCCAAAAAGACTGGAATAACTATGGTGAAAAATCAAAATGATGAGTTAGTTCCAACTCGAGTTTAGAATGGGTGGCAGGTTTGCATAGATTATAGAAAATTAAATGTTGTCACCCTCAAGGAGCACTTTCCTCTAGAGGAAAAGTTTGCATAGATTATTGATCAAATTTAGTACTATTTCCTTGATGTTTATTTAGGTTATTTTCAAATAGCAATTGCTCTAGAGGATCAAGAAAAGATAACATATATATGTCCACTGGAAATTTTTGCATGCCGTCGAATGCCCCAGCCACATTCCAAAGGTGTATGGTTAGCATAGTTTCAGATTATATTGAGAATATCATAGAAGTCTTTATGGATGATTTTACAGTTTATGGAGAGTCCTCTGATACTTGTCTATATATCTTGAAACGTATTCTTAAAAGATGCACATTAACTAACCTTGTTTAAAATTCTGAAATATGTCATCTTATGGTTGAACAAGGTATTGTTTTGGGGCACGTGGTTTCATCTAAAAGAATTGAGGTTTTATCGAAGATTCAGCAAAGACTTCTAAAAAATAGCATTGCCTCTATGCAAGTTGCTACAAAAGTGTGTGACAATTCAATTCTCAGCCATATATAAAAGCATTTGATAAGATGAAGGAACTGTTAACTTCTTCCCAAGTTATCCAGCCCCCAATCTGGAACATGTCATTCGAGATAATGTGTGATGCAAGTGATCATGCAGTAAGCGTTGTTTTGGGTCAAAGAATTGGAAAAGCCTTTCATGTGATTTATTATGCTTCAAACACTTTGAATGATGGTCAGAGAAATTATTCTATGACTGAAAAAGAACTTTTAGCTGTTGTTTTTGCTTTAGAAAAGTTTTGATCTTATTTGCTTGGTACTAAAGTCATCGTTTGCACTGATCATGTAGCTCTTCGTTATTTGATGACAAAGAAATAGGCAAAACCAAGATTAATAAGATGGATACTTCTCTTAAGTGACTTTGATTTGGAGATCAAAGACAAAAGAGGGATGCAAAAATGTGTTGCAGTTCATTTGATCATTTAGCTCATCTGGAGGATGAACTTCCTTTGCTGGAAACATTTCCTGATCTTGTTCTCCGTAAATGAGACATTATTTTGGTATGAGAATATTGTAAATTATTTGTCTACTAATATGTTACCTTTTGGTTTCGGAAAGGCTCAAAGAGATAAAATCAAGAGTGATGCCAAATACTATGTGTGGTATGACCCCTACTTATGGAAGCACAGTGCGGGATGACCCCTACTTCTGGAAGCACTGTGCAGAACAAGTGATAAGAAGGTGCATTCGTAACAAAGAAATTATTTCTGTTCTAACCTTTTGTCATTCTTATGCTTGTGGAGGTCATTTTGGAACTAAAATGACAACAAGAAAAGTGTAAGTATGTGGTTTCTATAGGCCGTCTCTATTCCGAGATACATACTCTTTTTGTAAATTATTTGACATTGTCAGAAAATAGGTAACATACCCAAAAGGAATGAGATGCCACAAAGTCCTTTATTTTTCTGTGATATTTTTTATGGTTGGGGCATCAATTTCAAGGGACCGTTCCCTGTATCTTTTGGGTGTATCTATATTTTACTTGCTGGTGATTCTGTCTAAAAATGGGTAGAAGCAAAAGCTACCAGGACTGATGATTCTAAAGTTGTGAAAGATTTTTTAGTTTTAACATATTCTCAAGATTTGGAATTCCAAGAGCTCTGATAAGTGATCGAGGAACATATTTTTGCAATCAAACTATGGAGAATTTGCTGAAAAAGTATCATGTAACACACAAGGTGTCAACTTTCTATCCCCCACAAACTAGTGGACAGGCAGAAGTTTCAAATCGAGAGATCAAGTCTATCCAGGAGAAGGCAGTCAATCCGAGTAGAAAAGATTGGAGTTTGCGCTTAGATGATGCTTTGAGGGCATATAGGACTGCTTAGATGCCAATTGGAATGTCAACTTGCCGATTGGTTTTTGGTAAACCATGCCACCTTTCCTGTTGAGGAACACAAGGCTTATTGGGCTATCAAGAATTTCAATGAGAAGATGAATGAAAATGGAGAACATAGGAAATTGCAACTACAGGAGTTAGAGGACATCCGTAATAATGCCTATGAAAGTACAAGGATTCACAAGGAAAAAACGAAAGCCTTTCATGACAAAACCACCTCTAGGAAGGAATTTAAAGTTGGTTAGAAAGTTGTGTTCTTGTTGGATTGGGCCTTTTGTGGTTACTAATATTTTTTTCTCGTGGTGCAGTTGAAATTCAAAGTTTTGTGGCTTCTAAAGTGTTCAAGGTTAATGGCCAAAGACTTAAGCTTTTCTATGAAGGTTTCCAGGTTGAGAATGACACAATTAGACCTTGAGGATCCCATTTATACTGATTGAGAAAGAAAGCACCGAGTCGAGCCAACGAGAATAAACAAAGGTGCTGCATGGGAGCCAACCCAAGAGGAGTTCATTATTCTTTTTATTTTTTCGCATTTTCTACTGCATTATCTTTGCATTTAGCCTTTGTTAGCCCCAAATTGGCCTTTGTTGTTTATTTTGAACCACAAACCTACACAACATGCCCTTTACCCAAGCCGTAGAACTGGTGGAGCAATGTTCATTATTTAGATATGTATAAGTATACAAGGAATAAGTGTGGGGTGTCAAGATTTGTTGTATGACTATGAATGATGAAATTCGGGAATATGTTTTCATTCTCCATTGTGAGCTCCATAGATGATGCAACATCTCTTGAAAAGAAAAGAAAAAAAAAAAAAAAAGGAAGTCAAGGAGGAACTTGATTTCAGAGTTACAAACTCCTCAAATTTCAAAAAAAAAAGGGGGGGGGGATGTGTAAAGAAG
The DNA here is from genome assembly GCA_022405105.1 of Aristolochia contorta. Classification (NCBI taxonomy): domain Eukaryota; kingdom Viridiplantae; phylum Streptophyta; class Magnoliopsida; order Piperales; family Aristolochiaceae; genus Aristolochia; species Aristolochia contorta. Next base: position 25,011,325 of record CM039666.1, on the reverse strand, counting down.
ACTGACAATGGTAGAAGTTGTTGTTTCTACTGCAAAGTGTTACAGGGTGTACATGTTTCAAAGATAAAATGAAGAAGCTACTGAATTGGTGGTTGGATTTACTTGTTTATTTGAGCTTGGTTTGATTCATGTTTGTTCCACTAGTTTTCCTGGCTCTTAAACCAAACTTCTAAATATATCCCACCTTGATCCTAAACCCCATTACAACCCTTAAAAAGTCCTTATGATTTGTTTTATGCAAGTAATAGTGGAGGAGAATGAGAAGATATGCAAACTTATGGTAGAACATTTCTGTTGGAATGAATTTGAGTGAAATACATATCCATCAAACATATGAGAGTCAAGAGTTTAATTCTGTGGGGCCCTACTTATTTAGTTTATTCCATTTTCAATTGAAAAAAAAAACATACTAAGGAATTGTAAGTTGTTTAAGAAGGCTTCTTCATGATGTTTTATGATTTTTAAAAAGTTTGATTGTTCTCTGCTCATGAAATTGCAATCATGGTGTCAAATGAATTTGAGTTTTGCATGAGAACGACCAAAAGTTAAGTGTGGGGAAATTTGATGGGAATCAATAATGTCATATTTTTCATTTTTAATTCTTAGCCTTTTATATTTATTTGGTTCCCGAATATACTGATTATTCCTTTTTTTATGTAGTATAAAAATGGAGGCATTAAAAATTAGAAGAAGCTAATGAACAGATTTTGGACAGTTTAACCATGGACACGTAATAGGGGATTAAGTTTGTACTCGGAGGTCCGATAGAAGTGATTCAAGATGTACTGGACCAACAAAATAAATTTATACAACTTTTATGTTTTCAATTTTGATAGATATGGGCTCCATAAAGGTCAAAATCAAGCATGAATTTACTGAACCTGCACAGCTGGCATTCCAAACATAGAGTTCGATTAAAATGGGTCTATCTACCTTAAGTTTTTTTTTTTAAGCCGAGTCTACTAATATGTGAGAGGTTAAACTTTAGAAGGATCATTTGATTTTCTATTCCCTCCTCTCTATTTTCTTTTCCATTTGTAATTTTCGCCATGGCCCTGCTGGCTAGATTTCTACCATTGGTTGAAGGAAACTGAAACCTCTGAGTCAGCAAAACCTGTGATATCTAATTTTTTTCTTTATTCAACAGATATTATTGGATGCTCTTTTGCACTTATTTTCTTGAGTGTTTCATTTAATTACTAGGAGGCCTACTAATTTATCGATCGTTATAACCTGCTGCTAAGTTAGATATCAAATCTGTAATTGTTTGTTCCCTCTAACTTGTGAATCAACTAAGATTTAATAATTACTGCATTTGAAGTTTTTAATTCTTAGAGAAAATTTCCAACTAAATTAAATGCATCCGCATGTGCTTGTGTTGTTTACCTTCATCGATTTCCTAATTCTTAATGTTGCTAATATATTGAATCTCTAGCGCATGTCTTGGAATGATTAGTAGTTAGAGTTAATTAAATCGTTTGTTTTCTAATTAGCTATGATCATGGAGAAATAGTTCAGTGATGAATATTCAAAGTGTGAATTGATATATGCGTGCAACAATGATCAGTTGTGAAATTCCGATGGTGCATGTTGACTAAGATCAATGTTCGTTGCTAAGTGTTTTTCATATCTCAATCTGAATTGTTCCTTATTCCGTTTTTCTTCCATTTTCATTATTTTATGATCAACCCCCTGTTATTTACAACACAATTCTTATTTATTTGTTTTACTAAAGGTTTTATAAAGAGTAGCCAATTCAATCTTGGCCACCATGTGAGAAGGAAGAACCTGTTGTAGATAGTGATCTTAGTTGGGAAGAACCCATACTTGGTCAGCATTGGAAGTGACTCTAGAAGCTTTATTTCTTATGGATAGGTTGTTTAAGCATTTTAGTGATGAAAGAGAGTGTAACATATTTGGTCAGCTTGTGAAAACTCTAAGGAGTTGAAGTGTTGAGGTTAATAGATCAGATCAGGAACATGGGCCCTTTCAGCCAATGGACGCCCCTAGGACTGAAAGCCACCTAGAGGAAATAGTAAAACCACCATTAGAGAACTCAATATTGAGGGAGTGTGATAATATAATTTTTAGTAATTGCAGGTTTATGACCCAACATTCGACGGATCTTCCCAATCGCATTTTGGAGAACCTCTTATTGGTTCGGCACATAGTGGCTCTATAGGAGATGAGCCTCACTTAAAAGAGAGTAGCTCACTCTCTTCCTCACTTGTGTTGAATTTTGAAGTGGGGCAGCAACAGTCTGAAAATATTGAAGAGGGTGAGATGGAATGGAGTGCACGTTTGGGGGAAGTGATAGAGTATAATGATAATCTAGAGTTATCCTTTGAAACCTAGTTGGACTTGGATGATAATTTAATTTGAAGAGCCAATATCAAGAAAAGAGAGATGGACAAATCCGGATGATCAAGATAAGTTTATCCTCCAACCCCATACTTCAACCTTCAATTCAATGTTGAAAGTTTTATTAGACAAGGTTGGAGGGGTGATAAAACACCTTGCACAATTTTAGTTATGCAAATCTTTGAGACATGGTGTAGATTTCTCTCATTCTCTTAGTTAGCCACTTTGAAGATATATGATGAGAAGTGAACTGATCAAATATAAGTGGCTCAACTTCCCTTTTGATCCAAGAGGAATGGGATGAGATGTCTCTCTTAATTTTCTCTTTATTTAAATAAAAATATCTTATGATCTCTAGTTTAGGCATGTTTTAAATTTGCTTGTATAGTTGTTTTGATTTTAGTTAGCATGAGAGTGTTCTACACTCAATTTTTGCATTTCACCATGTTTGTGCATGTATATAGTTTTGATTTCAATAAGATAGTGAATTTTAATTTTTCATTCTTTAAATAAAAGGATTGTGTGATATCTAGCTAGTAGGGCATTTTTAAATTTTGGATTAGCATTGTGTTATTCCATGCTCATTTTTTGTTATTTCACCATATACATGTTTCATAAACATTTCGTGAATTTAAATGGTGAAAGTTGAGTGTGGATTTTTTTTTTTTGAGACTTTTGATGTTTAAATTAGTACGGATAGATGTGAATTTGTGAAAGGATATTTTTAAATCAAAATATTGAAGAAATATTGCAAGGAGAAGTTTCTGGAGCACACTGCATTGTGTTGAAATGCATAGTTTGTTTTCAATTTACTCTCTTTCACAAATCATGTGCTCTTAGTTTGTGTATTAGCTCTTTGTGTGTTCTACTTTAGTTTTCTTAATGTGTTTTGAATTATTATTTTTGTTTAATAAAAAGAAGCTATCCATGAGTCTCATTTCCATTGGCAAGCCTTGAGACATTTTGCAGAGTTTGCTTCAAAGGCAAATCTCCAAGGTTGACCTTCACCATGGACGAGGAATGTGAAATTCAGATGATGTGATGTCACCAGGGAGTTTTCTCTAACCCTCTATTTTTTGTTCATTGTAAGATCGACATTGTAGAATTTAAGTTTGGGTGGGGATGGCAATTTGCATGCATTTAATCATGAATTCACTCCTGCAAATTGCATCTATCTTGTATGACTTTCCATTGCATATAGATATTTCCATGCTTAGGAATGCATTGTGATGAGATCATGCTTGTGATTTGAGAATGGAATTAGGTGGGGCTCGGTCATTACTTGAATAGCTAGACTAAGGAGATCAGGTCGTTTCAATTAAATGAATCAAAATATTTGTGGTTAATTCGTTTTTGAATGGAATGTTGTGTGAATGGTTGATGTGATCGAGTCTTTGTCTTAGTGTTCTAGAACTATTTTCAAATGAAACTCAAGGCGAAATGGATGAAAGTTGTTGCATCCAAATATGGAATTTAGGCAATGTTTTGAGGGATTGAGCTTTTCAAGCCACTCTTTTGCATGTCTGCTAGTCAACCAAAGTTTGAGCTTACATAGACCATGTTGTTCATAGCCAAAGTTTATTTAGCCATTACACACCTTTTGTGTATATTCTGTTCTTTTCTATTTGCCTATGCCTATGCTAGACGTACCTAGCGGATGCACCTATCTGACGTGCATGTTAATCTAAGCCCTTAAAAATATAAAAAATATATTGGTTTTTATAAAATCCTATTTTCTAGAAGATAAACCCTAGGCATCAATGGTTTAGATTAACAAGTGTGTGGGATAGGTGCGTGGGCTAAGTGCAACTAGCATTATTCTTTGCCTATCTCTCAAATTGCATGGATGAATTGAAATGGAGTTTCAGCTTCTATTGTGTGGTAAAATGAAGCAATTGGAGAGATAAGGAGAAAGAAAATGTAGAAGAAAATGAAGAAAATGGTTGAAAAGCAAAAGAGTAGTCAAAAATCAAAAGTTGGCTAATCTAAACGAAGAGAAATCAAGTAAAGTGCTTAATGGAAAGAAAATGAAGAAAATGGTTGAAAAGGGCAAAAGCCCAAATTTGGGGGAAGATTTTTGGTGGGAGATCACTCTAAGTAGGTTTGATCATACGATAAGAGAGAATGAACCTTTCATAATTGACATTCTGTTCCACACTGGTCCCTAACCTCATTACAACCTTAAAAAAGTCTAATGATCTTAGGTACAACTTTTCACAATTGGTGGAGAGTTTATTGAGAGCCTAGCCTATGGAATTCTAGGATCAATTTCTCGAGTGCATGGCTTGTGTTTTGATGGTAAGACCAATAGTATAGGGATCATAAAATTTGATAAGTAGTGGGAAAGTAGATATTAAATAAGTGAGTCTCTAAAGAATAGCTAGAAGGGTAGTTGGTCGAGCAACATCAATTTTCATCTCTTTACTTTAATTGCATAATTTTTCATCACTCGCATGCTAGATAGATCATTTAAAATCTGCATGAGAGGTTCCTTGCTCGAGGACGAGCAAGAATTGAAGTTTGGGGGAGTGATTGGCGTATATTCTTCACTCATTTTAATACTCTTTTGACCAATTTCATTGGATATTTAACCCTCTTTGACTTACTTTTGTTTTTCTTATGCAGGGAAAGCATGCAAAAAACCAAAAAGAAGCCAACGGAACAAATCTCATGCAAATCGGTGCTGAAATGAAGAAAATAACTTGAAAATGGATAGATGTAGAAGCTGCCGCCGCACGGCACCAGAACAGAGTCACAGCTTCACCACAGCGTTGTACGGCATCAAAGGACAGTCACAGCGTCGCATCACACAAGAGCAATAATATGTAAGTTTTGGCCAACTAGCCAGCGTCACAACACTGGCTTCCAACCGTCGAGGCACTGGAGTTCAAAATGCCCTGGCGTCACTTGACCCCAAGACGTGGGTTCAACGCCGCACGGCGCAGGGCCACTTATTGCACCGATATTCAAAAGTGATTAGAGCCTTTTCGTGGAAGAGCCTTTCAGGCCGGAGGGTACACATGTGAGGAAGATTTGGGGGCAATTTTGGGAGTGACCTAGGGCTCGAGTTGAGCTCAAAGCGCAGATTTGGAGCCACCAAAGGAGGTGATTTTATCTGGGAGGATGTTTTCCGTCAGAGGAACCATCTTTCATGAGTTTTCCTAACACTATTTCTCTTATTCCATCGTCTTGTTTATGCATTTGTGCTACAACTCATATATGAGTCTAGGGTTGCATTCATTTTGATGTATTGGAGATATTAGCCCTTGGAGGATTGTAATGATTGTACTTGGTTTAGTATATTCGTTAATTTCCTTTCATCTGAGGTAATCGTACATGTTCATGTGTCTTTGAGTGCGTGCTGCTCAATTAATCGTCTAACAAATGATTAATCGAAATTTAGCAATCCTCCATGAGTGACAGCAGTGAGGGGTAGACTCATGTTAGGCACTATCACATCTTAGTGTGATTAACGTAAGGATGTGTATGACTAATTGATTGACGATCAATTGTTATCAATCTGGTGTCTTAATTCATCATAGAAGGGTATGTTAGGATTGACACACGTTAGATTAGTGTGTAATTTTCTAGTTGGCCATGATCGGTCAAGGAATGTGCAAGTTGACTTAGGAATAAACACTTGATGCACATGGTCGTGGCGGCTAAGTGCAACGGGTTTCTAATTAGACTCTCAGATCTGAAGATAATAGTCTGACCAAGCGAATATGCTGAAGCATCCTCGAAAGGCGACTGTGCATACCCAATTCCCCGGTCCGCTAGGTGTTCAATAAAATGCCTAAGTGAAGGACTTTGGCTAATATATAGAGCAAGGGAGTGTGTAATTACATCTCCTAGTGCTTAATCATATCCCCCAAGTTTGACTTATAGTTTAGGTCTAGTTAGACTAGTTTTACATTTAGTTTAATTGTAATTCTCATTTTATATCGTTTGGTTAGATATAGTTAAAACAGACACAGTTATATTGTTCAATATCATATTTCCTGTGGGATCGACCAAGACTCTCCAATGTATTACTTGTTACGACGCATGCACTTGCGCACACAATACTAAACATACTTAGGTACGGTTTGAACCTGACAGGGTGCCTCTGCGTCTACCTCTACCAACACAACTGAAATTTCCCCCAGAGAGTAGAGTTGGGGATGAGTAACCAAGATAGGGATGTACAAGGACTGATGTGCAAGAGGTATATGAGGGTAGGGCTTCAATGAGGGAGGAGATGCACTTCTTGCAGTAACAAGTTGTAGAACTGACACTATGGTGATCCACTGTGTAGTTAACTAGTGGTTTGAATTATTTTCGAATTAAAATCAATTACATTGAATTTGTGACACTCCTTTCATTAGTCTTACCTAATTTGGCAAGAGCAACAGATCAACATGGGAGGAAGCAGCCAAATAGTTGAAAACCTTTTGACCTAGTTTTTTGTTGTAATACCTTTCAACAATTTAATAATACTGTTAAAACCTGTCAGCTTAGACATCTCTACCGATAGTTCAAACGGCCGATAGAAGTAAAAATTACAAATGTTACATTCTCTACCGGTGGTTCAAATGGCTGATAGAAGCAAAAACTACAAATGTTACATTCTCTGCCGGATTTCTACTAGCAGTTAAAATTTTGCCAATGAAAAAGTGCATCGGCGGTTTTGTCAACTACCAAAAGAAAAGCTAGCTGCAACCATAAGAAAAGCAAGCTTTTGCACCCTAAACTGTCAGGTCAAACGTACCTCTCTCCGGTAGTTATTTCCGATAGAAGAGATAACCGCATGGTTCTACCAACTAGTCATGTACCGGCGGACTCCTGACCGTCAGAAGAATTTAGTTCGACACTTTATAGATCTGCACCGTGGTTTTCAACCACAGGTGGAAACCATATTTCTACTAGTATCAGTGGTAACACATGAAGAAATGAGAAATTCAGAGAGCAAGTATGCTCGAGTTTAAAATTTATCTCTTTATTTCTTCTCTCTTCCTTCTACACTTTTTTTTTTCCCGCCAACACAAGTATTTAGGTGTAATGTTAGATGAGACGGCTTTAGGTTATAAAGTATTTTTAACATTTAGATTATTGAATCAGATTGAACACCTAAAAGATTCACTTTTAAATTTTTGACTAAAAATTTGTCATTTGACATTAACAAACACAAAGTACCCAAGTTTACACCAAGAGCTCACTCTTTGTCACATTATGTAGATGGGGTTAACATATTGTTGATAGGGCCTATTGTTTTTTCAGAAGATCAACAAATCTTTCTACTCATTGTGCACCTTACGGATTCTACTCTAAGTTGAAATCCTTAACGATTGTCATTTCAACTTATCATGTTCTTATTTATATTTGTGCCGGTAGGCAACATAATATTTCATGGGAAAAGGATTTAATATATTGGCGCCAAGGCTCTAGTGATGCCGTGTTGGCACTAAGAGCACCGGTTCAAAAGAAGGCAAAAAAGGGATTTTACGACATGGTAGCTGATGTTTGAGAGTGATATAATATTTTGTTAAATAATAAAATGGTAACTGTTGTTGCGTTTATATATATTCGACAGTAATATAATATTATATTGTGCAGTACATAGTATTTCGGAATCCCACTTCGGTTTAGTTAGTTGATAAGGGTGATGATGTGTTTGTCTTAGAGTAGAAAATCCGTAAGAATGTAACTTGTGTAGATGATCCATAAGGTGAAAACAATGAATAGTCGTAGATCCTTTGGTGTGTTGTTTTCGCTGGTAATTCAATAATTAGGATGAAGAATTGTTTTTAATAAACAAATTTTATGTATTAAATTTTCATATTGTTTAAAAATTTCTCAGAATGTTAGGTTTTCTTTTACATTTTAAAATTTTATTTATCTTTGATTCTTCCTGATTAGATGGATTAATTTATAAAGGGACCAACTATTTTCTCCTTTCACAAAAACTTATTTCCAAATTTCAATTCTAATCATTATTAGACCTCAGAAAGTAAAAATTTATGCCCCTATTTCAATTATAATTTAATATTTTTACTTATGTACACAAGAATTTTTTCATAAAATATATTTTGGTGTTTTAGTTTTTTCATATTCTTAATTATAATGTCCGTCTTTCCCTATAAAAATCCGGTTCTCATATTCTCCCAGGTTGGACGGGTATTCAGTCGGGTTCATCCGACTGGCCTGGTCCCCGTTCCATTCATGCAATTTCATGTTTCTTGGTTTGCGTCACTGCCTCTTCAGCATCACGACATGTCGCCCGTTGCGCCAGCTCTCTACTGCTGCTACTCTGTCTTGTTGTCTTGCAAAAAGCCATGCAAAAGGCACCCTTTCCAGCGCCTCTGTCGATGTGTTCGATCTCCTCATCTGCCAATGCACCGCGGTACGTCAGTGTCGGCAAGTTCATGCTCAAATTATCCTCAACGAGGTCCAGAATTCGCCTTTCCTCTCCGCAAGGCTCATCTTTTGTTACAGCAAATTTGACCGATTGTCCGACGCAGTGACCGTCTTTCGTGTAATCTTCACCTATCAAATTCATAATGTACTGCCATGGAATGCAATTTTACGCGCCAACCTGTCTCATGGCCGTTTTGAATATGCTATTTTGCTCTATCTCCAAATGCGGAAACTTGGGATTGATCCTGATAGTTACACGTTTTCACTTGTTATTAGAGCCTGTGTTTCTATTGGAAATCGTAGAGTATGTGAAGTTGTTCATGACCATGTCTGTGTAATGGGCTTTGGTGTACATCTTCATGTTGGAAACGAATTAATTGGAATGTATGCCAAACTCGGACATATGGAGAAGGCACAGCTGGTTTTCGAAAAAATGCTTCGAAGGAGTATCATTTCTTGGAATACTTTAGTTTCAGGCTTTGCTATGAATTATGATTGCGAGTCTGCCATGAAAGTGGTACGCCGTATGGAAACAGAGGGTTTGATGCCAAATTCTGTGACTTGGACTTCTATTTTATCGGCTCATGCTCGATGCTCAAAGCATGACGAAGTTATTCAATTGTTTGGTAAGATGTGTATGAGAAAAATCAGTCCTACACCTGAATCAATAACTGTGACTGTTTCTGTTTGCTCTGAATTGGGTGCATTGGAAAAGGGGAAGGCCATTCATGGATATATTACTAGGAAAGGGTATGACGATTACTCTTTCGTGAAGAATTCACTCATATGCATGTATGGAAAAACTGCACAATGGATTGACATGCAAAGGGTATTTTCAGAACTGAAAGTAAAAAATTTAGTCAGTTGGAATGCATTAATATCATCCTATGCAGGGGCCGGTTTGTGCTATGAGGCTTTTGATGTTTTTAATCAGTTACAGAAGATGAGAGGAAGCTCTTATGTCAATCCAAATGTTATAAGTTGGAGCGCCATTATTGGGGCCTTTGCTTCAAATGGGCATGCTGAAAAATCTTTTGAGCTGTTTCGTCATATGCTATGTGAGGGGGTGGAGCCAAATGAAGTTACAATTGCAAGTGTTTTGTCCATCTGTGCTGATTTTTCAGAGTTAAACTTTGGTAAGGAGATTCATGCCTATGTGGTTCGTGCTTTAATGGATAGAAGTACTTTGGTGGAGAATGGATTGATTAACATGTACCCTAAGTGTGGTCACCTACACAATGCAGCAATTATCTTTGATAGGATGCTTGATAGAGATTTGATTTCCTGGAACTCCATGATTGCAGCATTTGGGAGGCATGGATTTGCTGAGAAAGCCATTAAGACCTTTCTGGAGATGGTTGCAGCCAGTTTAAAACCTGATGGGATCACCTTTATTGCTCTTCTGTCTGCCTGTAGTCATGCTGGGCTTGTCAGTGAAGGTCGTTTCTTCTTCAATCAGATGGTTAATGATTTTGAAGTGTTACCTCAGATGGGACATTATGCTTGTTTGGTTGATCTGCTTGGTCGTGCTGGATTACTTCAGGAGGCAAGTGAGCTTGTAAAAACGATGCCTATGAAACCTAATTCTTACATTTGGGGAGCCTTGTTGAATGCTTGTGGGATCCATAGAAACATGTCCATTGCTGAAGAAACTGCTTCAGAAATTTTTAACCTTAACTTAGATCTTCCAGGTGGCTATATGCTGATTTCTAATCTCTATGCTTCATGTGGAAGATGGGACGATTCAGCAAGAGTGAGGGTTCTAGCTAAGACAAAAGGTCTGAAAAAATGTCCTGGATACAGTTGGATAGAGGTCAAAAAGAAGATTTATAGGTTCTCTGCATGGAATGCTTTGGAACCAGGATTTGAGGGTATCTATGATATTCTTCAGGAATTGGGACTCCAAATGGAAGCGGAGGGCTATGTACTGGATAAAACAGTGTTACAAGATGTGGGTCAAGGTTAGTAGTTGTGTCCATTAACATGCTAACGTGCTTCCCCATTATGCACATTAGAGTCTCGAAGGATCTTTAATATGATGATTTTTATTGCTGGATGATTTCTCAGATGAGATACCGATAAATAATGAATGGAGATGGCTATCACTTATATCGTTTAGTGGTGTCAAGTTTTAGGAATCAAAATCCAGTCTAATCAGTATGAAGAGTTGGCAGAGTGAAGTTAGTTCTATAACATGCAAGATTTTTGCTAATATTTCATCTCTTCTTATTTACGGTTTCAAACTAGTATGTAGAGTTGGAATGAGGCTACTGAGAGAAATTTTTGCACATGTATCCGCCTCTCTTGCCAACTCTCTGATGTCTTTCTATTATTTAGCGTGTGGTAATCAAAGGGTAGGAGGAGAAAGGGAGAAATAGAAAAGAAGAGGGAATAGGGTTTCGAGAAGAGAGGTAGAGAGAAGACAACGAAGAAGGTTCTTTAATCAATTCAGTTCTACCATGGTAGAATCGTACTGTATTCATTTATGCCAACTCAACGAGAAAGATAATAATGCCCTTAAGAATTTTAATGGGCGAATTACAATAGCGAATTTAACATTGAACATAATAAAGATATAAACTAGTGTAGAACATTAAATAAAAGAGTAGTGATATGCGTACTTTGACCTTTTACTGTGAGTTTTTAAGTATGACGTGGCATCCTCGTTGGTAGTCCAAGTAAGAAATAAAATAGAAACTATCTTTCTATTCTATAGGGAAGCCTAAACCCTAGAATCTGAAATGCCAACTAGGTTGCCGAGGAGGACAGCAACATCAGGATGTAAAACCTCACAGTTGTCAAAGTACTGATATTATTTTTCTAAATAAAATAAGAAAAATGATATCAATACTTTCATATCTTACTTTGGATTTTACATCAATGGTGTGGCAACTAGTAGCGGTCCAAGTACTCATAGTATAGGAAGATAATATTTAGAAATATAAAAAAAAACTCTTGCCTATTTTACCTTCAAGTTTATCTCTTACTTGGCTACGTTAGGAAACAGTATTTTAAAAACCGAACTGGTAATCGAACTAGTGGAACATTCGATTCTGGTTCAACTGGTTCAACGGGTTCAACCCTAAACAGGTGGTTGAACCGGTAAGAGTTGTATGTCATTAAAAATATTCATTACAAGACTCCTATAAGCCTATTACGGATTACCTATATTCACAAAACAAGTTTACAAATACGACAACCACTAAAAATGTTAAAATCAGATGTAATTAACTCCTGGAATAAAAATATCCTTTCAAAATACAAAATTATTCTAAAAATATTTATTTTCATGAGAATCCACACTTCTAACTTTATAAGTATTTCCACCACCAACTACATTTTTTCCCACATCTTCACCTATATTAACAATCTCGTCATCCTTATTTTCATCCATAATAGCCAATGTTTTAAAAACCGAACCGGTAATTGAACTGGTGGAACAGCCGATTCAGTTGAACCGGTTCCATCGGGTTGAACAAGTGGTTGAACTGTGTATGAGTTGTATGTCATTAAAATATTCATAACAAGGATCCTATTACCTATATTCACAAAAAATGTTTAAAAATACCACCACCATTGAAAATGCAAATATCATAAAAAAAAAAATATAATGTTTAAAATCAAATGTAATTAACTCATGGAAAAAAATATCTTTCCAAAATACAAAATTATTTTAAAAAACATTTATTGAGAATCCACACATCTAAGTATTTCAGCCACCAACTATATCTTTTTCCACATCTTCACTTATATTAACAATCTCCTCATCCTACTTTTCATCCATAATGGCTACAAATATAAATAAAATCAATTAACATTACACATTTTAATTATGCAAAATTTTTATTGTTGTACCTTCATCTTCAAGGAGCACTAAAGCTGGTTGCACATTTTCCCCAATTCTATTTTCTATATCATCAAGTATTGAAGGATCTATTTCTACTACCCAATCTTCTTCTGAATCCATATCTTCAAAAGAAATCGGATCAGAGCTTCTCACTTTAGCTTGATTTTTTTTCCTACAAAAACAAATTAAAGATCAACTAATAAATTTGATATTAAATATTTGAAAACATAATCCTAGTTTATTTGACTTACATCAAATTGTAATGGATATATACAAGGTCATTAAGCCTTTTGTGCTCTAATATATTTTTTTTTCTTGTATGAATGCGTTAAAAAGCTGACTTCTCTATCAAGTAAAGGATCACTCAGAAGATCCTGTCCAAGGAGACCTTCTTCAGAAGATCTGGCCGACTCCTAGTTAACTTGTATTTATTTAGTCTTGTGATTATCTTTAGAAATATTCTTTATTTTGTTTGGTCCACGTTATCTAACCTGATGTAATTCATTGTTTATGTGTACTCTCATTCACAAGCAATAATACAATCAGAAATAGTGACTTTACACCCAAATACGGAGAAACCCCCTCAATTGCTTGTCACCGGTGTCAGCCAGGCAGTAACGATCTCTAATTTTGAAGTTATGCGGAAGAAAAATGATATCAGTACTTCTTGATTTTACTTCGAGGTTTTACATCCTAACGTGGCTGCATAATTGGCAGTCCAGGTAGGAGAAAATCTAGGGTTTGGGTTTACCCATTAAATAGGTAGATAATATTTTATTAAAAAATTAAAATCTTGTAGATTTTATCTCCAAGTTTATCTTTTACTAAGCTACAACATGGACGCCACGTCAAGATGTAAAGTCTTGGAAGTTAAAACCCACAGTACTTATATCACCACTCTATGCGGAATCGTTGTTAATTATTTGGCTTGGTAGCCAATATTCTTGGTGCCAAATATACACTTTCTTAGTTTTAAAAATAAAGAGTGACTATGAAGTACCTCAAATACGAGATGGAAGTGTTGTATATATCACCATGCCTATATTATAAATCTAAATGTCGTAAAAGATAGGCCAAATAAATTGGTGCAAATATGGATGAAAGATATCTTTCATGAGTTATTGGATTTTTCCGGGCATTCATGAGATTGAATGGCATCACGAGAAACTTGTACTAACCATCGTGCGTGGGGAATAATTTCTTGTGTACATCCTCCTCCCCATGCGGATTTGGTGGTATTTGGAAGGAAAGTCGACCTTAGAAAATACCATCAATTATGTGGCCTAGATAGCTCATCAAACAGCTCGCCAATTTCCTAGTGCAAAAATTGGTTATAAGCCGTTGGGCGTCGTGGGCAGTGGTGGCCGCCACGGCGCCAAAGGCTCCTGAAGACAAAATATAAGCGGGTCAACGCTACAGCGCCAGCATCAGTGCCACACTGGCCCGGTGCAAAACTGTGCCGGATATATGCCCGCCACGGTGCAAAACCGAGCCGGTTCGATTCCCCGCCTCGGTTCGATTCCCCGCCACGGTTCGATGTCCCTACTTTAGAAAAACGATATCGGTAGATATCAGTATTCCCTTCTTTTACTCAGAGGTTTCTACACGTGGTGGTCTAGGTAAGAAAAAAATCTAGGGTCTAATAAAATTTTATTAAAACAAATAAACTCTTTCTGGTTCGATTGGTTTAAAATAGCAATTAGGACATAAATTTAGTACTCAATTCAAACTTTAGTCCCAGTGAGAACGATACCATACTCTCTACGTAAAAGACAACCCCTTAGGTAGGAGGGTGCACATTTGTAGGCTAAGAGTTTGACAGCTATCTCTACGTACAATACCCTACTATCTATGTACAAGACAACCCATTTAAAAATTCCCAAGTCACATTAAAGTCTTGCAATGGTTACAAGTTACTACGTTGGATTACACAGCATTGGCGTTTCGCATTGAGAAAGCCATACAGTACAGTTGACTGAAATTGCCGTTATACAACGGCTAAGGGCGATTCACAACTTGGACCGAAACTTTCATTAGAAAACCTAGATACACATCCGCATACTTTATAAAAGAGTACCAAATATAACAGGAGTTCAACCAGCTGACTAGAAAGGAATAAATCCACGTCTTACAGTGTTTCAGTTGAATCTAGATTAGCAGCTCCCGAATGGTTTAACCAGCTGCCTAGAAAGGAATATATCCACGTCTTACAAGTGTTTCAGCTGAATCTAGTTAGTAGCTTCTGAATGGTTTTGTGCAAGTAAAAGACCACCCGAAAAATGCCTTCCCGTCTACTAATAAATACTGGCAGCTGGAACATATAAAGAAAGCATCAGTACTGGTACTTGTGGCTCGAATGAGATTTTGGAATCCAACCTTTCAGCCATATGGCCTGTATCGCATTGGCCTACGAAACCTAGGAACCTTCCTGTAAAAATAATTAAGATAGCTGCAAATTAAAATCTAGTAGGGTTTGCTCACTGCTTTCAACTGCCAAACGGAATGAGGGGCAGAAATACCAGTTGAGAAAAGGCATCCGCACTCACCCATAACCATAAGGAGAGTAGAAATAAGGATTAACATAAGGCCTCCTAAAACGATACCCAAGGTAAGGATTGAAACGGCGACCTCGATACTGCTTCATCCCAGGAACATTAGTGCGTTTGGCCAAAACCTGCAACATTGAAACTACCATAGTTTAAAACAATATATGGAACAGCATAAGACAACTGTGACGGAATTGTGTAATGGTTTACACACTTTCAGCTGACGCCCGTGCAGTTCAGACTCATTCAGAAGAAGCGCCTCTTGGACTGCTTCTGTCTCCACAAACTCAACATAAGCAAAACCCTTTGGCTGTCCAAACTTGTCAGTCAAGATTGTCACTCGATTGACCGTGCCACAGGACTGGAAATGTTGTTGCACTTCCTCAGGAGTACAGGCATAGTCCACCTGCCATCATTCATAAGATTTCAGCACAGAGAACATCAGAAACTAAGGAAAGAAGTAATCTTTAAAGCTTTAAAATATACTGAAACACAAAGCACATCAGCCATTTGTTTTGTTTCATGCTCAGTCAAAAACTGGCCAATTTGCGCACACAATTAAGAATCAGAGCAAGCAACAATACTGCATACACGTTGCTTGGATCTATATATTTTGACTATCTTGTGGTTGAACAGAAGATGCAGATTCAGGAAGTTTTAAGATGCATCATTAAATGTATAAGGTAAAAAGATGCACCATGAAACCACTTATATTGCACACAAAAGGCATAAATGTGCAGTCATCCATTCCATAAACAACAGAGAAGCTTCCTTACAAATTAAAATTTAATTTGGTATTAGTACAATCACTGCTTCATCAACCCCATTAAAACAATATCCGTCAACAGCCATGGTGGCCTGCTAACTGTATAAGGCCAGACTAATTTTCTCAGGCTTTTATCCTTAAATTAAACTTGCAAACATTACTTAATACAAAATATATCATAATAAAGATTATATTAGAAGATAGAGAACAATATTCCCTCACTCTAAAGAGATTAATGCCACAAGATAGAGATCAAGGATCCCTCACCATGTGCTCCCATAGCTCATTTCAGGTTTCTCATGCACACCAAAATGATTAGCGCTGCCACCATACAGATCCTTTTCAACTCTGAGTAATCACCATTTCCAGCCTTCAACTTGGACAAGTCCCCTTTGTCCGATTTCAGTGTCTATTCTTTTCCCAACTGGGATCTAACTACTACCTTTTTTTTCCTGGCTTTCAATGATTGACTTTTTCTCTTGGCAAATTTGTCTTTTTTCTCTTCTTTCTTCTTTTTTTTTTTTTTGAGGGCACCTTCAAATACTTTTTCTCAGCCCATTTTTGTTTTTTCTCCTTAATTATTAAAAGTAGCTTTCTTCTTTTTTTTTTTCCTATCCCAGTATCATAGAAAGACAGAGGCGACATTTCCCAGCACTAAATTATCTGAAAACTTGAAGAGCAAAGAAAGCCTGCGACCATTATCAGAAATAGAGTCAAAAAATGACCCTCACAAACACATGCATAAGCATGCAAGAATGCAAGTCACAGAAAACAACGATGCCAATCATGAATGTCAAGGTTCATTATTCAGTTCATTTTTTTTTTTTTTGAGGAAAGTTCATTATTCAGTTCATGACAAGTTGTACACTCTAAATTCCAACCTTCTCACTTATAAAGTACAGATGGTGACTAAAAGAAACTAATTCTGAAAAAGAAAAAATTGGTCACAAGAACATAAAGCCCAATGAAAAGAGAGAGGGAAGGACAAAAAAAACTCTATTATACATTAATTATTACAACAAAAGAATAAAAATTGATGAAAAAATAAATCAATGAGTCATTAGCTTCTGAGTGAGAAACAATCAGGACCAGATGGATGCTTTTTATGACAAAACAAGGTTTTGACTTCAAAAAGCTTCATATGAACAAAATGAGCTACATAAAATTTGATTTCCATATAGTCATTTTCATTAACTTCAAATGAATAGTTTCCATTCTTCACAATCAGACTAGATACAAAGTGATCCGAGACAAGTTCTGTATCACATGGCTTATGTCCTTGTCGCACCTGATATTAATTACTTCATAGGACAGCATGGAAATTGATGCAACCAAATAAAAGTTAATTTGTTTATAGAAGTTGTGCCTCATAAGAGTAATCAGGGAGCCACACAGAT
Organism: Aristolochia contorta; assembly: GCA_022405105.1. NCBI lineage: Eukaryota > Viridiplantae > Streptophyta > Magnoliopsida > Piperales > Aristolochiaceae > Aristolochia > Aristolochia contorta. The sequence goes on along the minus strand of CM039666.1, from coordinate 24,994,012 downwards.
AAATTTAGCTTGAAACACCCTAACGAAAAACTAAAAAATTTGCTTTTAGTTGGTTAAGTCTTATCAAATTTTCACTTCTACATCAGGGTCATATCTGCAAGAAGAAACTAGAAGGATTTGTAGTCAGTAAAGCTGAGATGAATGGAAAAGGAGGCGAGGGAAGAGGAGCTCCATATGACGACTCCGGACGGCTCGGTGAGGAAGAGGGTACTGAAACTTCTCCACAGAGAGTCAATGAAGAGGATGATGGAGACTGGATTGTCGTATCACGAAGGAGAAACCTGAGAGAACCCCTTCGTTCTAGACTTCTCCGGTTCGACGAGTCTATCCTAAACGTTGAAGAATAGATAGATAAATCAAATGGAATTGCAGCGACAAGCCTAAAAATCTCGGTGATGAAAGGGGAAAAGAGATCCTTCATAAAATTTCCTGCGAGCATCTTGAATGAATGTACAACTACATTATTGAAAATTCTTGCCGAAAGCCATTCCAAAAGCGAGGTCAGGATTGTGAGGAGCGGAAAGGAAGCTTTTTTATTCATCATCTCGACTGAGCCAAAGGAGATATGTAAGATTATTCACAAACGGGAAGGGATAACACTGGCCCGAGTTCACATCCCAGCAAAAGTGATGAATAGTCTCCTCTGGATCGACGTTACGAAAGTCTTGGAAGAGCTATTCGGTCGAATGACGATGCCTGAAACAGAGATGGCTCCACCGCCGGCTCCCAGAGAAAGTAGTATGCCCCCCATAAAGCGGTTAAACATCAAGGAGGAATGGACGGAAGGAGAACAAAGTCTAAACATTGCGGCCGTAGTTCAGACAGTCAGCAGCGAGCAAAAGGGAGAAGAAATAGTAGAGTGGGTTGAGTGTGTCCTCTCCCTACCATACCGCCCTACCTTCTCCTTCCTAAGCCCTCGAAAATGGCTTTTCCGGCTACAGACAGCCGGCGATTGCCAAGCACTCTGTGAAGCCTGGTCCGTGAGCAGCAATGGAGCCTTCGAAAAAGTTGTCCCTTGGCGCATAGAAAAGAGCAGGCCCGCCAGCGAAACATGGTTGAGCATACTGGGCATTCCGATGGAGATTTGGGGAGAAAGAGTCCTCCGAAACATATTTAATGTTTTTGGAGAACTGGTCTTTTTAGACGAGGCTACAATCTCAAGAAACCACTTACAGGTGGCGAGAGGGTACATCCGATGGAACAACAGATGGCCACCCCGGGGGCACATGCACCGTTACGGCGGGTTAGAGAACATTCACGGTATTGGGAGTCCCTGAACATCCCTCTCCATCACCGTCGTCGGAGAAGACGCTGAGTCACGAAGAGAGTCCCGACTCGTCTCACGAGCAACTCAGATCAGCCGAATCACCCGAGTTCTTGCTAAGTCGATGGATACCCAGCCGATGCAGAAATTCAAACTTATCCCTGCGCGCGCGAAGTACAATCCCTCAGAACTCTACCGACCAAATAGGCCACTGCTCACACGCCATGTCAGATGTAGATGCAGAGGGAGAGGCGCGACATGACCACACTCTACAGCCTGCAAACGGAGAAAACAGGGGATCGCTCGTGGTTTTTGACCATGCAAACAGGTTTTCAGCCTTCGAGGTTGAGACCGATGGATACAACCGGGATCCCCTCCTCCCCTCAGAGTCTATTTAATAACCCGGTATTCTCACCCGATGGAACAACGACCAGCAATACGGGTCAGGTACGCAAAACAGCCACTTTTTTTCACACTTACAGTTGCTGAAATCTTTCCCCCCCATCTTCTCTGGCGGAAAAGAGCAATCCTATGGCCCCGCGAAGGAATCGGCTCCTTCGTCCTTCCCGTACCGTGAACAACCCACGAGTTGTCACACCGCCAGCAAGGCCGGAAAATCCCACTGCTACACAACTAGTGGCTGAACAATATGAGGACCCAAAAGGCGGGGAGATTCAGGAACTGCCGGAGGACTTAGTAGAAGACGAAACAGAGTCTTCTCGCAACACCCTGTTGAGGCTCTCCACCCCACATCTAGGGACCGAACCATTCCGTATGGCTCGGCGACAAGATCCTGGATGGAAAGTGCCGGATTAAATGGAGGCAGACACTCTAAAGAAGACTGGGAGCTGATTACATGTCGCACTGATAATGGAGGAGATAAGATACAATCAAGAGCACCCCGAGAATCCGATAGGGAGAAATCCAGCACCACGGGGGCGAGGTTGCGTTGTCAGGCGACGAGTTAGCAGACGCCCTGACCCTTAATTATGAAATTAATATCATGGAATGTAAGGGCTATTGGCGGCCCCATTAAAAAAGCCAATATCAGAAGTGTTCTACTATCTAATGAAGTCAACTTTGTTATTTTGCAAGAGACCAAGATGCAAGATATGAGTGACGAAATTGTTAGAGCAATCACTCTCTTTTCTCAACCTGAATGGCTCACTGTTGACTCCTACAAAGCCTCTGGGGGAATCTTAGCTGCTTGGGATCCTTCTCTATTCCAAATTGAAGACAGTGAAAAAGGAGCTTTCTGCCTGGGAATTAGAATTCGAGACAAGTCACAGAATATTAGCTGGAATCTAGGTGGTATCTACGGCCCATGTTCACACAGCAATCGTGCTCAATTTTGGGAGGAAATGGGGGGACATCCTAAACAGATGGGATGGACCGTGGTTGCTGGCGGGTGATTTTAATGCTATCCGTTTCAGGGTAGAGAAATCACCGCAAGCAACAAGAATAACTACAACCATGAGAAACTTCAACGACTTTTTTGCAGCATATGAGTTAGAAGAAATCTCCACAACCGGGAAAATATTCACTTGGATCAACCAACAGCAGCAACCAATTATGTCCAGAATTGACCGCTTCCTCGCCTCCCCCGAATGGCTGTGTACCTACACCAATGCCACCGGAAAGGTGCTGGGCAAAGTGGTCTCTGACCACTGGCCAATATTCCTAGATACCAGATTGAACCAATGGGGAAAGAAGCCTTTCCGGTTTGAAAACATATGGCTGCAGGACCGGGACTTCTGCTCCAAGCTCAAATTCTGGTGGGACAGCATGAATGTAAACTTCAAACAAAGATATAGTTGTTTAGCGGTGAAGCTCAAGTCTCAAAGAAAGTATAATTACATGGGCAAAACAACAGAGAGCGACCTCGACTGCTCAAAAGAGTCTTCTCAAGCTTCACATTGATGGGCTGGACTCCATTGAAGAGGAAAGACACCTGACCCTAGATGAATTCTATGATAGGGAAGCCTCGTCGAATCTGTTAAGGGGCATACACCACAAAGAATATATACTGGAAACAGCGGGCACGGTTTCGTTGGTTAAAAGAAGGATACTCCAATTCCAAATTCTTTCACTCGATTGCCTCGGCTAGAAGGAGAAAGAACAGAATGAATTCACTGATGATAGATGGCAAATCAATATCAGACCAAGACAGCATAACAGAGGAGGTTTTTAAAAACTTTTTTATGGATCGAACGAAGAGTGCAGGCCTTGCGTGGAAGGTCTACCTTTCCTACAGTTGACTCAGCAGCAAAAGAATGTGATCGAAGTACCATTCTCCATGGAAGAAATTGAGCATGCAGTCACATCCATGCCCATGGATAAAGCTCCTGGCCCAGACGGGTTTAATGGGGAATTCTTCAGAGAAACGTGGCACTTTATGAAGGATGATTTTCAATCCCTCTTCCAGAATTTCTATGAGAATGGCCTGACTCAGAAAAGTATTGGTGCATCCATTATCGCACTAGTGCCGAAGAAAGAAGGGGCAGAGCAGCTCAGAGACTTCAGGCCAATCAGCCTAGTCTCCGGGACACACAAGATAATAGCTAGAGTCCTTGCTACAAGACTAAAATCAGTTCTACCCCATGTAATCAGCAAAGAACAGAGTGCCTTTATGACTTCGAGGCAAATTACTGACTCGGCAATGCTGGTACACGAAGTGGTTGATATATTCTCCAAGCAAGCTGAACCGAGACTGATGCTAAAACTCGACCTGGAGAAAGCCTTTGACCGGGTGAATGGCGATATCTAGACTTAGTCATGAAAGCAATGGGATTTGGCATAAGATGGAGAAAATGGATCTTCTCCTGCATATCTTCGGCCCGATACTCTGTCTCCATTAACGGAGGATTATTCGGTTACTTCAAGGGGGAAAGGGGTATTAGGCAAGGTGACCCACTGTCGCCACTGCTGTTTAATATTGTAGCAAAAGGGTTTACAGCATTTATCAAAAACTTTATACACTCCAAATGGCTTCTTCACCCACTGAGTGACATGACCCCCATGGTGCAATTTGCTGATGATACGGTGATATTGTGCGAGGACACACTTGACCAAATAAGAAGATTGAAAGCTGGGTTAATCCTAATGGAGGCTTCCACAGGTCAAAAGATTAACTGGCAAAAGACAAAATTGGTCGAAATCAATACTACAAACAGTTTAGTGGAAAGAGCAGCCACCGAACTTGGATGTGGGACTCACTCTCTTCCCATAACCCACCTCGGTCTACCAATCTTCAAGGGAAGAGCGAAAAAAAATTTATGGGACCCGGTAATTGAGAGAATGAGACTGAGGCTTGCCACCAGGAAAGGGAGGCACCTCTCCAAGGCGGGCAGACTAATCCTTCTCCAATCATGTTTGGTAGGAATACCCTCCTACATGCTGTTTTTTATGCACTGCCCAGGTGAAGTTGGAAAAGAAATAGAAAGAATAATGAGACATTTTTTATGGAGAGGTAACAGCGAGACTTTCAAGCATCACCTAATCAGCTGGGGTGAAGCTTGCAAGCCAAAGTCACATGGTGACTCAACGATGAAGAAGCATGCGAGCTCAGTCAACTAGACCAGTTAATCTCAAACTTTTACTTCGACTTACAGCAGCAAGATACCCTGATCTGGACTCCTAGCACTAGTGGGGAGTTCTCAGTTAAGTCAGCCTACCTTGCAACATATGAAACCCAGCCAATTCAGCGTCACCCTGCAGGTTGGGCATGGGAAGCAAGGATTCCCCCTAAAGTCAAATTCTTCCTATGGTCAGCACTGAGGAAAAAACTTTTAACCAGGGACAATCTGGCCTAGAGAGGAATGATACTCCCCTCCCTAGCATGCCCACTATGTGGAGTGACCAATGAATCAATACAACATTTGATGATTGAGTGTCCATACTCCAAGAAGCTATGGGAATTTTTTCTGAACAAGTTCCAGCTACACATTGTGCTGCCACCAGACCTTCAAGCTATAACAGTGCAGATTGATGAGTTACAGATGAGTAAAAGGGGGAAAATAATGCTTAGAACCAGCCTTGGTTTTATTACATGGTCCCTTTGGGGGGAAAGAAACAGGAGAATCTTTTCAAACAAGTCATTGAATGAGAATGCACTAGCAGAAATCTCTCTCAGAGACACAATTAGTTGGCTGATCACTCAAAGAGTTCCTATGCTTCTCTGCAGCAGACCTCAGGGCCTCTTGGGCCACGGTGGCAGCATTGGGAATTCCACAACAGCAACCAGCCCAACAACCTTGGACACCTCTAGCCCATGTGGTGACCAAATTAAATGTGGATGGTTCATCCTTTGGTAATCCGGGACCAGCCGGCTTTGGAGGGATTTTCAGATCCCACGATGGCAATCCGATTCACTCCTTCACAGGCCCTTTGGGAGTTACTGACTCAACTGAGGCTGAAACTATGGCAGTCCTCAAAGGATTACAAATCTTCAATGATAAACTCACGGGTGCATTGCAAGTGGAAGGTGACAATTTGAATGTGATTCGATGGTGCAAGATGATATCTGCCCCCCCTTGGAGACTCATCACTCTTTTTAGAGAACTCTGGGATTTAGGGAGGAAAACAAATTGTACTTAGAACCATGTTGCAAAATCTGAGAATTCAGATGCCGATGCATTGGCAAAAGAGGGTGTCTCCCTACCTCATCTTGAGATCAGGGATCCGCCCTGAGAGCACTGTAATCTGAGAAGTCTATTGTCTGAATTTCCAGCTAATTGAAATGAAAGCATCTTCCTCGAAAAAAAAAAGGTATATTGAAATCATGAACATATCGTCCAAATACTTCCTTCTAATGATGCGCTTTCAACAGATCTATTATATCATTCAGAAAAGAACACACAATGTGGCTTCTTTTGAAGTTTGGAAAGCCTGAGAAATAAAAAATGCATCTAATCAAATGGGATGCAGTTTGGAAAGTCAAGGAAGATGGTAGTCTGGGTATTAGGAAGATAAGACACATAAATGCTGCTCTCCTTATTAGCTACGAACACTCAACACTGCACATGACGTAGCTTGGAGAGGAATGGTTACTAAAGCATTGGACAGCAGGCCCAGAGTGGTGGCTAGATGACACAAGACCAAGGGGACTATCTCCAATCTGGAAAAAAAATAATCAGGTTCTTACCCTTCTTTTGTCAAAGGATTTCCCTCCAGCCTAGAAGGGGGGATAGTATTCATTTCTGGTCAGAAATATGGCCTGGAGAGACTCCCTTGGCAAACAGATTCCCAAGATTATATCTTACAACCAGGAATCAAGAATGTTATATCTCAGACGTGCACTCAAATTGACAACAAAGAACATTAACTGGGTTCCCTAGATTAGGAGGAATATGAATAATGTTGAGGCTCTGGAAATTTTTGAGGTCCTTGGTGCTTTAAACAAAATATATCTGGGAAGAAACCAAGCAGATGAAATTATTGGGAAGCCTCACTCCAGGGTATTTACTCAGCTAGTACAGGATACAATTGTCTCACAACCGTGGGGCAAATAGACATTTTGTTATTGCTGCATGGTCCTTCTCCTGCTCAAAAAAGCAATCTTTTTTCAGATGTTGTAGAGGGGGAGGATACCTAGAGAAAAGGGGAGTCCAAACCCTACAAATATTTGCCCTCTATATGGTGCTGAGCCAGAAACATTATCTATTGCAAGAATAGCTGGAATATTTGGGTTTTTTCCTCAGTAAGTTTGGTGTTAATTATGTCACCCCCCATGATTTAGCTAGGTTTGCTCACCTTGCTGGTTACTTTGGGCTTGGACCCAAGGTAAGGGCGATGTGCAAGTGTTGCATTGGGTACATTCCATGGATAATCTGGAAGGAAAGAAACAAGCAAGGCCTTCCATAGCATTGCAAAACCATCAAGGGATGTCAGCAATCTTATCCTACATCAGGTGGTTGAGTGGCTGAAGCTTCAGAGTGTATTTCATGGTGTTGAGGCTGGAGCTATTAGGAGATCTTGGGCTGAGCATGTTACAGAAATCTGAAACAGCAGCACAATGATTCAAGCTTGACTTCCACCACCGGATTCCTCCTAGAAATTAAATGTTGACGGCTCACCACAGGGTATTCCAGGACCAGCAGGCATTGGAGGAAAACAACAACTTTTTTGTTTGCACAGCTTAAATTTGTGTAACCCCGTCGAGTGTGCTTATAGAAAAGCAATTGTTTCTTGCTAATTGTAGGACAAGTCTTAAGTAGACCATCCAAAAGCAACCCGGCTGCGTTGTTAACCTGTGTTGTCTAAAGGGATTTGTTCCTTTGAACTATTGTGAAATCCTTGCATGAGTATAAGCATTTGTTGCTTAGTACGATGCTGGAAGGATTTGTATGCTACGCGTTTGTTGCCTAGTTGGCTAAGAGAGTAGTTTGGCATACAATAGGGATTGGTTTCCCTTCACTGCTGGAAATCCCAATGTCGGTCCAGGTAGTGACATCCAGTTCCCCACTATAGAAATCCCTAATAGGGCATTGCAATAGTTGGAATTTGTTCCCAAGGTGACTATAAGTTGACCTATTATTGAGTTGTACTTCTAGGTGAATGTGTCAAATAAACATATCTAGGAGTGCCAAGTAAATAAAAAAAAACTTGTAAGAAAGCTAGTATAGTCTAATTGTTTTCTTTATGATCAGATCCTACGAATTTGCAAGTATCACTTGGCTTATATAGGAATTTGTGGAACACCAAGGACACCTTTTTAGAGTAGATTAAAAACCTTAAAATTGGGAAGCAAACCACTAAAATGTGTTCTTTACTTTTGCCATTTTACATTTCAAGCAATCTACATCAAACTAGGAGATAATAACTCACACGCAAAAAGGGTTTCCACTAAAGGCACTTATGTGAAGTAAGCTTTTATTGACTAACCTTACCAGCAAAACTATTCATTTACCCCTCTGGGTTTGGAAGGCATGGGGACTTTCATGGTTTTTCTAAAACCGAAAGGAGTCACATTTCTATGTTGTTGCAAATTGATATTCTATGATGGTAAGTATCATTCTATGCAGCAAAACCTCTCATGCTTCCACATTGTAAAGATCATCTTTCAGGAAGTTCTTTGTTTCTATAATGTTCGAAACCCATGACATGGCATAGATGTTGAGCTTGTGAGCTATTTTTGAAGAAAAAATTTAAAAAAGGTTTGATACCAGTACAACTTTTAGCTGCATTTCATCACCAACCTGATGAGCAAAATGAAGTGCTAGATAGGAATGAAGTGCTCTTTTGAGATAACATCAAAGATTGGGATCAACTAATCCAAATAGATGAATTGGCCTATATCCGTTCGATCCACTATTCCCGGGACTTAACCCAATCAAAATTTGATGGAACACCCAGCTTAAGAATCTATTGGCCTCATTTTTCTATCTCCAGAATCCATACCTTCTCAACCGGTTGAATCTTTCTGAACATGTCTCTGATACTTCAATGGCACTAAAACCTAAATGTGTCAGCATTTGGGTTAGTTTTAGAGACAGAACTTCAGAAGCTGAATCCAGACTTCTATGAAAATTAGAAGAGCTTCATTTCACAAGAAGTGAAATTTTTTGGGACCCACAGGAGAGGGCCTCAGACCAAAACAGAAATCTTGAGAAGCCCCATATTTTAAGGGTATATTCCTGTCAGAATAGGGGTACTGTCACTCAAGGGCACGAGGTAGGAAAAATATGAGGCCTCAAGGGCCAGTAGGAATACGCCAAGTGGTGGCTGGAAAATAAGATTGGTATTTAAAAGTAGGAGAGATGGTTAGAGGTAGGAATTCGGATCTTTTTTCTGATGTTTTTCTGAAGGAGCAGCACTGCTCAGGAAGCTTGTTCCTTACTATTGATCCACTATTTATTCACCTTAGTTAACTGACCTTACAACATGATTCCATACACATTTGATTTCATTTCCACGTCTCCAAATTTCTCTGAAGTAAACTATCAACCTCCATGGAGGCGAAGATGTTTGTTTGCACCAATTTATCACATTTAGGCAGTCCCCTTCCACATCTAAATCACCATGCAATCTTTCCTTGAATAGCCTTAAACCATGTAGTAAGGCTAAGGTTTCTGCTTCAACCGAGTCAGTATGTAGTAGAGGGCCAGAGAAAGAAAGGACGGTGTTCCCCTCATGGTTCCTTATGACTCCTATTCCAGCAGGTCCTGGATTACCCAAGGAGGAGCCATCAACATTTAATTTCAATCTTCCTAGGGAAGGTGGGTACCATTGTACAATCTGAACTTGTGGACTAGAGGAAGGAAGCCCAGCAATGACTGTCCAGGAGGCTCTCAGAGAATCTCCATCTATATCTTTCATTTCAGGATTGGCACTTAACCAATATACAATTCTCCCAAAAATAAGCTCTTGGAGTTCATTTGTGTTTGATTCTTTGTTTGAGAAGATACCTTTCTTCCCATAAGCACCATGGAATAAAAATGATGCAAGCTCCCATCATTAATTTACCTTTTCTTGTTACCTGAGCTTGGCGCCATTGTTCTATGATTTCAGGAAGGTGCCGGGCAGTTGGAGTCCCAGATTGAAATTTGGACCAGAAATAAGTCCAGATTTGCTTAGCATAATCACATTGGACAAGGATGTGATCTTCCGTTTCAAGTGTGTTATTGCATAGAGGGCAAAGTGTTGATGACAGGGACATTCCCCTTCTAGATAGGTTATCTCTCGTTATCAGTCTCCCATGAAGTGCTGTCCAAAAGAAGAACTTTGCTTTGGGAGGAGCTGAGAGTTTCCATGTCTAAGTGATTCTCATAACATAGAATAATAAAACGGACTTACATGATTCTCATTTCAAAGATACATTTCTTTCAAAAATAGACCTTACAAAGGACACAAATGAAAGAATTTTCTCTTGCAGCATGGCATAATAGGAGAATATTATTGAAAAGGTCAACATGAGCATATAGGAGATGATCATTAAAAAGGTCAATATGAACATAATAGGAGAAGATCATTGAAAAGGTCAATATGAACATAATAGGAGAACATATATGAAAAGATCCATTACACCTTCTCATAGCATCAAGCAATGAGGAATATACTAAAGCTAAAATCAGAAAAAAAAAAAAAAAAAAGATGAAGGTAGCCATATATTTCGCTATAGCTTGGACATAGTTTTACAAAAAAGTCTGAAGCAAATTCTGCTCTGAAATTGGGATATATAGAACTCAGATACCCCAATAACCCCAAGGCGTGCATGCATGACCTTATATTGTAAAGCCCTGTGTAACCATTGAGCTAAAAGGCACAAGGAGCTCATAAGGCTGGTCATGCAATTTACACCAGAACTTTTTTTCAATAAGGCTCACACAGCCTATTGGGGTGGCTGACCTTCTGAGAGCATTTGTTGTTTTTAGAGGCTAAAACAACATAAATTCTGTGTCTATGAGTCGTTCTTCATGGCGGGATGACTAAAGTAGTTATTAGCAGGGATAGCGATTGTAAACCCAACGAGTTAAAGATTGATGATGCTGCATAAACACTCCACAATTTGCAAATACAGTTTCAGCCTCTCTTAATATTGATTGTACCACAAACTGATATTTCACATTTGCACTTGATGTCTCTACTTTTCAATCTGAATAATTTGTACCATGTTATGTCTCTTAATCTTATTCTAGTAATATTTGAATTAAAGTGTGCAATATGTTTTTATCTTGGCAGAAAGAAAAACTAAATCACTATTATGCTTTTCCTCAGATAATAATGATGATAAAATATATAAAAGAAAGAGGCAAATTATCTCAATAAGCATGAGCAATCCCAAACATACATTGCCAACAAACACAGAGCGTGCATCTGCCTCCTCCTTACTAACTTGTGTTGCAGCAGCACTGGCTGGATCTGTTCACAGAGTCAAAAATAGCCTAGTTACCTTTTCCATGTTATTCAGTGAAATGTAAACACCATTCATAGATGACATAAACAGCTTGAGAGAGGGAAACAAGGTTAATGGGAGCATAGGAAGATGCCCTAATACTTCCTTTTCATTTCTGATAGTTTTTTCCGAGGTATATTTAAGTTGTTATTTACTAGAAATAGGTTGAATTATATTTTAATTAACATGGAAGGATAAAGGAGTAGTTCATTAACTGTCATAGTACATTCCAGAGGAATAAATTACCCCAAAAAAATAGCTATTGTGCACATGAAAAAGTAAGAGAAAGAATCTTCAAATTGAAAACATCCATCGTGTAGCATCTCATGAAGTTACAAATCCAATTGAAATCAACATGACTATGCACCTCCGTCAGAATAATTGAAACCACGGGGAAGAAACGGAACTTTTGTCTATTGATTCAGATATAAGTAGGAAAATCCAGAAAACAAAGACATTATCATACCTTGCACCGATCCCATTTCCCTTTCGACTTTGGCCTGCATTTCACGAAGTGCTGCGGCCTCCTCCTCCATCTCCCTCAACCGCTTTTTCATCTCGTCGAGTTCCTGCAGCTGCAAAGAAACACGAAACATAACTTTAGGGTATTAGAAGAAAACGAGATTTTTTTACATGAAAAAAGGACGAAAATAGGAAAGGAAAAATGAACACCTTGACGGCATCTTCATCAGCTCTTGCCATCTCGACATCAGCGTTTTGGCCTTCCATGTCCCCTTCCATCTCTCCCTCGTCGGGGATTTCGCCGCCGTACACTTCGTGCTCTTCCTCATCCATATCTTTTGTTTTGACAACTTTGGGAAACAAAATAGTTGGCTGCTGGGCACATTTATTTATTTATTTGGACCATGAACTCGGTCGAGTTTGCTGAAATAAGTAACAAAGAGTTGGATCGGTATCAATACCGAGTCAACGGGTATGGCCGAACCATTTGGACCAGCCCGTGAAACGCAGGTCACAAGGTTATAGGGCAATATGAGCACAAAAAATCTAAACACTCTAAGAAAAAATTAATAAATTAATTTCCTTCATTTGCTTTGGATCCATATAAAATTTTGTCAAAATAATTTGATAATGAATAAATAATTTATTCTATAGTATTTTTTGTTTACTTATATATTTATCTTGATTAAAAAAAATTATTAATTAGTATTTTGATATAAATTTTATTATAATGTAGTATTTACTATTTAGTCACTTTTCAGTCAATGTAAATGTTTTAAAAATAAAAGTCATCGACTTTATCCAGTGTTTTAAAAACCGAACCGGTGATCTAACCGGTGGAGCTTCCGATTCTGGTTCAACCAGTATGAGTTGTATCTCATTAAAAAAATTCATAATAAGAATTCTATATACAAAAACAAGTTTAAAAATACAAAACTATTAAAAATGCTAAAAAAGGCAACTAGACAGGTTAAATCGATCCAGTCCGACTCACGATTTAGCTGTTGAACCGCTAAAACTGGCCAGTCAACCGATTTTTTACCATTTTCGGGTATTTGATCAAACCGAACCATTCAAATCCCCGGTTCTGGTTGAACCCGGTTGAACCGGCCGGGTCGGTTCGATTTTAAAACACTTTATCAATAAAATTTATGTAGTTTACATAAAAAATTGTTATTCAAGTATTTACAATTCAAAGGAAGTCAACTCCCCATAAACTCTATCACTAAACAAAGAGTCTACATACATACGGGAAAGATCAAAAGTCCCAACACAAGATTTTCCTCAACACAAAAGTCATAAAAGAGTCGACACCCACAAATGTGGCTTAAACGTTTCCTTGCTCATTTGTGTTTCTTATTTCAAAATCAGTTAATACTTATCAAACATATTAGAACAAGTGCTTGTAGCAAGGAAAAAACTACACTCATTGTTTGCATGTCGAAAGCAGAAGGGTGGAGACGAAGAAGCAAGATGCTTGGTGGCAAAACTGGAAGTTGGCATTCACTCCTGGCTTTAGAAATCGGTGTGCATGGCTGACACTAGGGATCCTCCATATCTCGCCCTGGATCCACCAGATATGAGTTTTTGTAAACGATATACATCAACTGTAACAATGCAATCAGAATCATACCATCTCAACCGATCAACCAAAGTATCTCCAACAAATCTGGAGCTTCAACTTAGCTTCAACTTATCACATCCACCGTTGTGGATTGATTCATAATCTCCAACTGTTATCCACCTTCTTATCTTCTGTTACATTATGTTGTAATTCAGCTTATATATATTGTAACTTAACAAATCAATAATCAATCCAATCACTATCTATTTTAAAAATCATCGTATTACATGGTATCAGGAGACACACCTGGGACAGATATGGCCAACTCATCTTCTTCTTCTGCAACCCCATCCCTGCACATAAACACCTTTCAACTTGGCCCACCTCATGGGAGTTTTACCCTCACCATTTCCAACATCAGCAATCACATTTCACTGAAGCTCGACCAAATGAATTACTTACTCTGGCATTCCCAGTTCTGACCTGTGTTTCACAGCCAGGGCGTCATACCTCCCCAATCTGATGCAAACGACCTCACTCCGGGTCTATGCCCCAACCCGCACAACAATGTGTGGTTTTGTGTGAATCAAATGATCCAAAGCTGGATCCTTTCCACCCTCAGCCCTGCAACACTTGGCCAAATGTTAGGCCTGAAGACATCACAAGAAATGTGGCAGTCATTGGAGCAGACATATTCCTCCAATCTCCAAGCGCGAATCTTGCATCTTCGCCTTGACCTCCAGACCCTCAAGCGAGGCACACAAACTCTCCCTGAATATTTAGAGAGAGCAAAGACACTAGTTAATAGCCTTTCAGTAGCAGGTTGTCCTCTTGACAAGCAAGATCTTGTCTCGTTCATATTAAATGGACTTGGAGCAGAATTTGAGCCGTTTATTATGTTCGTCACAGCACAGACAGAACCACTTCAGCTTGAAGAACTTGACCATGCTCCTATCTCTAGAGCATCGTCTAGCAGTTACCTCTCAACTCGGAGGTCTCTCTCTCCCTATTGCAACTCCTTCAGCCAATCTGGTTACTCACAATGCTAACCAAAGTCGTGGAGGAAGTCATACACAAAACAAAGGTAGACGATGCAACAACGGCCGCTCCAGCAACTCCAATCACAATCAAACATCTCAGCAGCTCCCCAACAATTGCCCATAGTGTCAAATTTGCAACCGACGTGGGCACAAGGAGCCTCAATGCCATTTCCATTTTGATCAAACTTATCAGCCAACTCCTGCTCCCACTATTAATCAAATCAATATGAATGATTAGAATGTCGAGGGTCTTTAATACCCCCACTTTGGCGCAACGAATCACTTCACAGGTGACCCTTCTATTCTCGGTGAACGCGCCTCAGTTCCAGGTGACAAACATGTTACCTTAGCTAATGGCAGTCATGTCCCTATAATCTGCAAAGGCATTGTCCCCTTCATTCATTTTTTTCAGAAAAATGTTCACTTTCCCAAGATTAAAAAAATGAATTCACCTACATTCTAATCTGATTAAAAATTCCATTAACTCTTTTTCATTTCTGAATTCACCAAGCATACTGACACTTATTTTGAATTCCATCCTAACTCTTTTTTGATTAAGGACCGACGAACGGGACAGGTTCTTCATCAGGGATGAATTCCATCCTAACTCTTTTTGGTCCCTACGTCTTTGGCTCATCCACCCCACAAAGTCTCCTTGTAGAAAAAACGTTCTCCTTCCCACTGGTATTCAAGATTGGGTCACCCATCCGTTTCAATAACGAATTCTGTTTTAAGAACTCTTTCTCTTCCGGTTCAAAGTAATAAAGATTCAACTATTTCTTTGCCATGTTGCATGTCAAAATCGTAGTGCCTTCCATTTAGAAATCATTTTTTCTGCATATTCTCCTCTTCATATAATTGCCATAGATATATGGGGACCAGCTCCTATTATTTCCATCGATGGTTTCAAGTATTATATGTCCATCGTAGATATTTTTACAAATTATACTTGGATATATTTCCTAAAATCCAAAACTGACGTGTATGTTCTTATTCCTCAATTTGTTAAGCTAGTTCAAAATCAGCTACAAACAATAATAAAAATAATTCAGATGGATGGTGGGTCTGAATTCTTAAGTCGTCAGTTTCAAGCTTGTCTTACATCCCATGACATTCACCATCAAGTGTCTTGCCCATACACCCCATAGCAAAACGGGGTAGTTGAAAGGAAACATTGGTATATTGTGGAACGCAGTTTAGCACTACTATCCTATAGTGTTGTTCCTACTACACACTAGGATTCTGCATTTACCCCCGGAGTTTACTTGATTAATCGTCTTCCCATCCAAAACAAAAATCTCATTTCCTCATATAAAAAACTCTACCAGACTCTCCCCGATTACAAATTTCTTAAATTGTTTGGCTGCCTTTGTTTTCCACATCTCAGCCCTTTTACCAAACACAAACTCCAATTTCGAAGTTAGCCCTGCGTCTTTTTGGGATTTTTTCCAAACTACAAAGGCTACCGATGCCTTGATCCAGTCTCTCACAAAATCTATTTGTCTCACCATGTTATATTTCATGAAGATACGTTTTCTTTCAAAGACAATCCAATGGCGCCACTTGCTTATCGAACCTGTCCTGCAGAATCGACTCATCTCAAGGTTTGATCCCTATTTTCTCTCCTATTACATCAGTAACTTATTTTGATTGCACTAATCCACCTATATCTGCAGATTCTTCATTATCTTCCCTGGGCCCATAGATTTCCCCTACTTTATCTCCTAGCCCACCAGCCGTAACAAACACCACTCCACTAGAGCGTTCTCCAACCCAACTTTCCTCTCCTATTCCCTAACAAATCCCTCCAGTACAAATCCCTTCTGCACCATCCTGGTCCCACCTAGTTCCATTGCACCACTATCAACTCATGCAATGACAACTAGATCTTGCACCGGCAATCTGAAACCCAAGCTCCTTCACACTCTAAAACTTCCATAAGAAACGTATCAGCCTCCACCAACTTGCTTTACCCAAGAAATTAAAATTTCCCATTGGCGACAAGCCATGTAGGAAGAATTTAATGCGTTCATCACAAACCAAACCTAGACCTTAGTACCCAAACCACCAAATCGAACTCCAATTGGGTGTGAATCGATTTTTCGCACTAAAGAAAAATCAGACGGAACCATTGAGCGGTACAAGGCTAGACTGGCGCCAAGGGCTTTTACCAAAGAGAGGGGATTGATTATTTTGATATGTTCAGCCCTATTGTAAAACCAACAACAGTTCGGCTTCTACTAAGTCTCACTCTTACATATAACTGGAAAATTCAGCAGTTAGACATCCAAATGCTTTCTTGCATGACAAACTTCAAGAAGAAGTGTATATGTCTCTACCACCGGGCTTCCAAGACGAAATTCATCTTGAGTTCGTTTGTCGCTTAAATCACTCTCTACGGACTCAAACAATCACCAAGGGCCTGGTACAATCGTTTCAAAAATATACTGACAAACATTGGTTTTACGGGGTCAAAAACCGACACCTCACTGTTCTACCTCTTTAACGGCCAGGCAGTATTATTCCTTTTGATTTATGTGATCCTACTCTACAACAGAGCTGCAGCTACTCAGTAGCTCCTCGCATCTCTTCAAAAGAAAGTTCCAGTGAAGTGTCTTGGACAACTTCACTATTTTCTGGGCAAACAAGCTACACACTCCCACAAATGCATTCATTTAGCCTAGACAAAGTTTGCCACAGATCTCCTGCATCGTCTTGATTTAATGAACACCAAACCAATCTCAACTACAACACACACAAGGACCAAGCTATCAAAATTTATAGGGGAGCCTATGACTGATCTGACTCTCTACTGATCTACAGTTGGTTCTTTACAGTATCTAACGGTGACACGACCAGATTTACAATATTCTGTAAATCAAGTGCGCCAGTTCCATCAAACGCATTCTCTGCTATGTTTGGGCAACCATTGTTCATGGTATTACTCTGACACCAATCGACTCCTTTGACATTAACATTTTTTCAGACGCAGATTGGGCAGGCAATCCAGATGACCGACGCTCTACTACTAAGTTTTGTATCTTCCTTGGAGATAATCTATTGTTTTGGTGCTCGAAGAAACAGCCTATTATATCCCGGTCAAGCGCCGAAGTTGAATATCACGCCCTTGCTGCTGCTGCGTTTGAACTCTCCTGGCTACTGGAACTCTTAAAACAAATTTGAGTCAAAATCATCC
The DNA here is from genome assembly GCA_022405105.1 of Aristolochia contorta. Taxonomy (NCBI): domain Eukaryota; kingdom Viridiplantae; phylum Streptophyta; class Magnoliopsida; order Piperales; family Aristolochiaceae; genus Aristolochia; species Aristolochia contorta. The sequence goes on along the minus strand of CM039666.1, from coordinate 24,976,594 downwards.
CAAAGCCATCCATCTGGTGTGATAATATATCCGCCACATACATCGAACTGGCTTACTATTTCGTTCGGGAGCATATAAATTAGGGCACTCTTCAAGTGCATTGCATTCCTACAACAGATCAGCTGGCCGACATTCTAACCAAGGGATTGTCCAAGCTAGGTCATAATCGGTTTTTATCCAAGTTTACCGTCAGCCACTCACGACACAACTTGCAGGAGCATGTAAACGATATACATCAACCGTAATAATGCAATCAGAATCATACCCTCTCAACAGATCAACTAAAGTATCTCCAACAATTCTAGAGCTTCAACTTAGCTTCAACTTATCGCATTCACCGATCTGGATTGATTCATAATCTCCAGCTACTATCCACCTTCTTATCATCTGTTACATTTTACTGCAATTCAGCTTAAGTATACTACAACTTACAGATCAATAATCAATCCAATCACTATCTATTTTAGAAAGAATAATGCTAGTTGCACCTAGCGGACGCACCTATCCGATGTACATGGTAATCTAAACCATTGATGCACTAGAAAATAGGATTTTATAAAAAAATATTTTTTTATTTTTAAGGGCTTAGATTAATATGTACGTCAGATAGGTGCGTCTAGCATTACACTATTAGAAATCAACGTATCGTATTTCAATTTTATCGCCCTTAATTTCTTTCCTCTTTTGCACCCTACTATTTACCAAAGTCAAACCCTAATTTCCATATTTCTTTTCTAAAAACACAAAAGATTCACCATTACCTACTCTCTCCCACCTTTAATGCAGTAAACACAATCCCTCTATCCCCTACAAAATTAAACAGCCACCAGACCCCTTTTTTAATCGAAAAACCAATATGAGTTCTTGTAGCTTGCATATAGTTTTACATTCATCCAAATAAGATTTTGAAAAACATGGCATAGTTTTCTCCTAGATATTGATTCAATAATTGTCTGCACTAGCCCTCGAAGAAGCTTCCTTGGATAATCTGTCTGCTACACTGTTGGCCTTGTGGTGCACGTGCCGAAGTTGGTAGGATGGATGCTTGATAAGCAGATCCCGACAAGAAACGACTAATGGAATAAAACATTGTTGGCAGGTTGCTAACTATTGGACCATTGTAATCACTAACTTGGAATCCCCATCTATGATTACCTGTTGATGGGGAAAGAATTTTTGTAGCAAGTGTAGGCTAAGTAACAATGCATAAAGCTCAGCTTCGTTATTTGTTTTCTTTCTTAGAGGCCAGATGGCGGATAACAAGTGGGTACCCTGTAGATCTCGAATAGTTACCCCACACCCAGCTATGTGTTGATACAAAAGACTAGTGCCATTGAAATTAACTTTCAGATAAGGGTGGGGTGGAGGGATCCAATGCATGTCATCACACAAACGTTTGTGAGGTAATTCACACGGGTCACTTCTTTGTATTGAGACTGTGTAGAAGAAAGGATTTTTCAACAGAGGGACCTTGCATCCTGTGTTTTGTAACTAAACAACCTTTGGTGCCCACACTTGATTTCCCATAAAGTCACCACAATTAACAAGTTAAGTTTTCGTTTTGTTCGGGAATCAGCATCAAAGAAACTGGTGAATAGAAATTGTCTAAGTGTAATTGTTCTACTTGGGATATGATGTTGTGTTGAGTGGTGGTTCCAAACTGAGATAGAGTATGGGCAGTGGAGGAGAGCGTGTGCTGCTGACTCGGTTTCTGATTGGAAGAAGACAAAGTTCATTTGTGATGAACTGTCGTGATACAAGAAGGGTTTTTGTGGGAGATAGTCGTGTTGGAGTTCCCACAGGAAATTCCTATGCATAGGAAGGAAGTAGGGAGACCAGATCTTTCCCCATAGACGATCTACAAGTCCAAGTTTAAGAGTCCTTGCTAGTAGTTGCATCATCCTACAAATAACATGATATGCAGTTTTGACAAAGAAAGCTCCATCTGTGCTTAAGGTCCATATTGGGGTGTCTTGTTCAGAACTTAAAGTTAACGTTTTAAATATTTTATCTGCAACGTTTGGTGCCCAAAGACTTCGAACGCAATTTTTAGGGATGAAAACAGGAGTGATTACCCACTCTACCATCCGACCAATTACTAAACAGAACTAAATAAAAATAAAATATTAATTTCCATTTACCGTTCTACCATTTAATAAACAAAACATAAATGGAAATAGCTCTTCCGAACCCATTTTAGCCGTTTACCATTTAAGTAAGGGTCATATAGTAAATTTATATATTCAATTAGTTTTAACATAATTTTTAATTTTTCATATGTATAACCTTATTTTCATTCCAATAAGTTTTTTTATCACTTATCAGAAAAATTATTAGAGTTGAAAGTTTGGATATAATTTTTAATTTTTTCATATTTTTTGTAATTATTGACTCATGGTCTCATAGGTCATATATCATAATTAAAGTTTGTAAGTGTTGGAACTTAGAAAAATAAGTGTTGTATCTACTATTTTACCATATTTCGTTTGATATAATTTCATAATTAATTTTCCTTAATATTTTTGTTTTTAGTGTTTTTTAATTTTTTGATTATTTTTATATTTTTTTTGTAATTTATCCGTTTATTACCTTTTTTACCCGTTTACCCGTCGGAATAAGGGGTAATAAACGGAAACGAAATAACTAGAACTAAATGGATACGGACGGGTAAATGGGCACAGGGTCCTTAAATGGTAAACAGTAAATGGAAGACCCTTACCCATATCGTTTATTACCCGTTTTCGTGCCTAGCGACTTTCATTCCACAGATGAGCATGAATCAAAGAATTAACTTTGTCTTCAGGAATAATCGGACCAACTTGTAAAGTATTGTGACTGATAAGAGGTTCCCCTATATCATCTACCCATGTATTGAGCCACAACGAATCTTGAGATCGATCTCCAATATGATATCTTAAGTTGTGTTTGAAGAAATCAAGATTTTTTATAATTTGTTTCCAGAGGATGGAGTCCCTTTGTTTTGTCTTTAAGGGAACCTCATGGGGGGAGGCCCCGTATTTCGTTCTCATAACCTGAGCCCACAAAGAATTATTTGATGGTAAGAGGCGCCATAAAAGTTTCAATTTGAAAGTTGAGTTAAGGGCACTTAAGTTCCTAATTCCCAATCCTCCTATGCTAATCCTAGAGCACACCTCTTGCCAGTGTAGTAGGTGAATCTTATGTTGTCCCTTATAACTCCAAAGGAACTCCCTCATTAATCTTTCAATGTTGTTGATTGCCGCCTGAGGGAGATTAAAGCAACTAATGAGGTGTATCGAAATATTAGCCTATACTGACTTGATCAATGCTAGTCTACCTACAAATGAGAGTGATTTCCTAATCAAGCCTTGTAGCCGATTCTTAATTTTATTTATTAATGGCTTGTATTCTTCCTCTATAATCTGTGAGTGGTACTCAAACCAAGGTATTTTCCTAAGGATTCAAAGACATTATATGGGGGGATTTGGGATATTTGTTGCTTGGTGTTCTCTGTTATTCCTAAAGCAAAAAACATAGTGGTTTTGCTGTCATTTATTTTCTGTTCTATTGACTTTTCATACTCCGTAAGGACCCCTAAAACCTCATGTGTTGTGTCAGGGTTGGGTCTTGCAAATAATATTGTATCATCTGCGTAATGCGGATTACAGATTTTGGGCCCCTGAAGTGTGTGAGTGAGTCCATGGGTTAATCTTTCTTTGCAAAATGAGATCTTGAATTCGTGAAGACAGTAATTTTTCATACATGATGTAGAGGAATGGGGAGATGGTATACCTCTGCCGAATCCCCCTCTTTGGGACGATTTCTTTTGTCTTTTACAGCCAAATCCCCTTGAGATATCCATTATTAAATCATATGCATCTTTCCAATGCATTGATATTTCCTACATCCTGATATCGGATCTCTAATAAATATATAGAATTAAGGACTCCACCTACCTGGACACGTGTAATTGTAATGAAACATGTTAAAACCACATGCACTACCCCTTGCCTTACCAAAACATTTTCCTTCCCGTTCCATGTCACCCTAAAAATAGGAAAACAATACTTACTTTACCAAAAATGAAAAAATATGTTGTGGTCCATTAAACGGAATACATGGAATGTCCGCCAGAGGTTCCTAGAGAGGAAGCTACTAGTGAGATGAGAAATAAGGCTACATCCTCGTCAATTGGATCCCCAACCCTGACACCCCGGCCCATCTGCATGCATGCTCAAGAACCCCGTTGGAACAAATAGGTCAGTTTTTCTTCTCTGTTAGGATTCCAGCAAAAGTAGAATCAATCGGTGGTCTTGCCTCGTGTCTTCACAAAGTCACTTTTCCAAGAAAATGTATTGAGAAAGGAATGGCCCAACTGAGACCTCCTTGATTGGTATATTTATGGGCAAGATATCCAACGCCCCCTCCTTCATCACATCAAGCTTGCAGAGAGCTCTTTGCACTGCAAGACTCCCTGACCCATCCATTCTAGTATTCAAAATGCCGAGAGGATATTTCTCCTTTGAAATGCACTCGAATGATCATTCCGAGCTTTTTCTTCCCTTAGTTACATTTTTCCCCTGGCCAAGGGGATTTCACATCGAGTCCTACTTGTTCACTCACACGTCTGTTGGGTCAAACTCCTTCGGTTGCTGCACATGCATTGTGATGAAGAGGCTCAGGCCCATATCGTAAAGCCATTCAGCCATTACCTCACAATAGTTGAGGAGACCTGTAGAAGAGAAGGATGTAAATTCCATGTGAGAGTCAAGGTGGAAATAAACTAGCACAAACCGGAGGTTCCTCGAATAGACATAGACACTTTGGATGGTATGTGCCAGGTCCCTTTTCACGCAGAAAACCGTCCTAGGATTTGGAAAATTGCAAATGTTGGGGTCACTCGACTGAGGACTGTAGACGATAATGTGCAAGATGATCAAATGACTCAAACAGATCGCCAGATCAGGATGGAAATGATCAGCCACCCTCCGATTGGCACTGATCGGGATGCAACTTAAATTTCACCCTGACGTCTCTGGTTCAAGGGCAGTTGTCGATCTTTTGATCAAATTGCCGGTTCTTGATCCCACAAAAACACTTCATGGATAACAAATGCAAATCGTCAGCCCACAAATGATGTGTAACCCGATCCCCAATAGTGATGTCTTTCGTATGGCACTGAAACATTTTCAAAAAATGCAAATCATGACGAGGCTCGAATTTGAGGCCTTTACGAGTCGCAAGCTTTCATCAGAGCCGAGACAAGATCCACTAAATCAGGAAGATAAGTCCTCCTAGCAGCTGCAGTTCGTCGAATTCTATCAAAAGACACGTTCAACTATCTGGGACCCATAGTCAAGTAATCATTGGGTATAAAACATATCTCGACATATCTCAACATCATCTGGAACTCCGAGGAATAAAACATATTTAGGTTTTACACATTTTGCAAAATCATGTCAAAGACAACAATCTTGACATCATCTTTCTCAGTGAGACCAAAGTTGATGACCCAATAAACACAAAACTAATGAGATGGGCATTGAACCTATAACCAAACAATTTTATAGTTCCCTTTGCCGGACTTAACGGAGGATTATGTCCGATCTGGAAAGAAAAAATAATTGTTAATCACTTAAATACAACAAACTTAAAGAAAGCTGTATATATATTCTAAGTATGAATGTATATATATTTAGGATACTCTAAATATATTGTAATACTGTGTAAGATTGTCTTTTGTAAGGCACAAAATCCTATTGTATAAGTACCCCTGTTGTGGGATGAATCAATAAGACACACAAATTGAATTTCTACAAGGTATCAGAGCCGATTCGACACTGATTTGGTTTGTACATGATGACTTGGACTGTTTCACCTATGACTCGGCCTCCCTCGGCCTCACTAGTCCTCACTCGTCCTCACTCGAACCTGAAAAACAACTTCAACTCATCATGACTTGTTGTCTTCCAAAAGAATTAGGTTTGTTGTCCTCGTCTACTCTCCCGACTTTGATTTCCATTGATTGAGCCACCGTTGGGCTTGGAAATCAGTCGGAAACACTGATTTAGTCCCGATTCTTGGTGATTTGAATTGGTTCGAGTACATCGCTTTAGATTTGCGTGGATTTGAACTAATTTTTTGTCACCCATCCATTGCCACCGTCCATCCATTACTGCGGCTGAACGACAACCTTGTATCATGTTGCTGCCATCCTTCCACTGCCTCTGAATAGTCAACCTCCGGATTTGCTTGCCGGAGATTTCTGTTTGGAGGTTCCACCAAGATTTGAGCTCTGGTTACTGGATTGTCTTCTTGTTCATCCGTCTTCTAAATATATGATCTACAAGGTTCTGGTTATAGTCCCCGAAGGCAAAGATAAAAGAATGGAATCTGAAGCCCTAATCTTTGTCTCTTTTAGGGTTCTTCTGCAACACCTTGACGAATTTAGAACTTTATTGTGTGAGTTTTTTCTCACCTTATAGCTGACTGTTGCCGTGGTTGGAAACATTTGAGTGGGGGAAGAATACCCTAAAACAGAATTTTGAATCTTGAAGAACATGGTAAAAATCCAATTGTGCCAGAAACTCAATCATCCTCACAAGTCTTTCATCCCCACTATGCTCAACAAGACAACTCTGTGTTTCCAAAAGCTATTTCGTTGGATGAATCCAATAACACCATATGGGATCCTCTCATGAGGATGCGCATTGGAGCATGAGGGAAGATTCATTATTTGATTGGCGCAAAGGTTGAACCACATATAAATTCTCCAGAGAATGAAGGTTGGGCCAAATACAATGAAAAGGTGAAAAGCTAGATTATTGACTCCACAGAGACCTTTTTTATGAACCGATATATTCGTCTTCCTATAGCAAAAGATATTTGGGTAGCTATGGAGAAGACCTTCTATAATGACTCGGACGAAAATCGAATTTTTGAATTGAACAAGAAGTGTTTTGGCCATGTTCAAGGAGATTGATCAAAGGTTGACCTCTCAGAATAATAATGCTGCAGTTGTAGTTCATGAGACTTCAATGATGTCACAATTGTGTGTTCATATGTTTTTGTGTGGATTAGATTCAGAGTATGATTAGATGCGTGGAGAGATCCTGCGTAAGGAACCTAAATTTTCTTTTGAACAGAGCTATGCTTACATCCACATGGTGCTATCTGAGAAACAAGCTATGGGGCGGTTTGTATCTACAAAATCCTCTGTTTTGGCTGTTCAGAGCAAGACAGATGCTGCTCTAGTTTTTTCTAGTCCTACGGGTAAATCAAATCCATAAGGTAAAATTTGTGTAGAATTAGGCCATAGTAAGGATATATTTTATGAAGTGATTGGTTATCATGGTTGGTGGGACTTCACAAAGAAGCCACAAAAGAATATAAGCAAGGTTGTCATTGCTATTGCTGGAAATGAACATCGAGACAATGCTTCTGCTAATGTAGCACAATCAGGTATGAATAATAAAGTTTTTTTGAATAGTACATGGATAATTGATTCAGGTGCATCTAATCATATGACAAATGAACCTAACTTTGTGGAAAGTCTTAGAGCTTCCCCTCAAAATGTTGTTTCTACTGCTGATGGTACTACAACTCTAGTTAGCAGAGAAGGTTCTATTGTCTTTTCTGATGTCCTAACTCTTGAATCCATCTTAGTTGTTCCATCACTAGCTTATAACCTATTGTCTATCTGTCAAATTATTCTAACACTTGCATGTATTGTGGCGTTCTATCAATCTTTTGGTGTGTTTTAGGATACTCTGACTTGGTAGATTCTTGGTTATAGTGTTAGGAGGGGGAACCTATACTAGTTGGATCTAACAGAGACTGGAGAGAAATGCAAGAATCTTTTGGGGCAACTTACTCAGCTCACAAGGGCCGATAATGTGAAGGAAGTCTTATGGTATGGCTTCGCCGTTTAGGACTTCTATCTTATAGTTATTACCTTAGGAAGTTGCAACCTCCTTTATTTTTCAGTTGTAAGTGATTCAGAATTTTATTGTGACATTTGTGAACTAGCTAAGAGCCACCGTGTTTCATTTCTACCAAATATTAATAGATGTCATATTCCTTTGATGAAAATTCACTCAGATGTTTGGGGTCCAACAAAATTTTTCTTCATTTTCTGGAGTTATGTATTATGTCACGTTTATTAATGATTGTACTCGTATAACTTGGGTGTCATTACTGAAAAGTAAAAGTGATGTATTTGGAATTTTTACTGATTTTTACAAAATGTTAGGAACACATTACCAACAATCCATCAGAGTATTTCAATCTGACAATGGTGGAGAGTTTGTAAACACCCGTATGTCTGAGTTTATCAGGTCAAATGGAATTCATCATCAAACCTCCAATTCTAGTACTCATCAACAGAATGGTTTACTTGAACAAAAGAATAGGCAGTTGTTGGAAGTAATTCGTGCTTCCCTGTTTGGTATGAATGTACCTATATCCTATTGGGGTAAAGCTGTGAAATCAGCAGCATATGTTATTAATCGTACTCCCTCACGTGTAATTGTGTTCTAGAATCCTCATCAGAAGTTTCATACACTTTTGTCCATCCTATCTATGCCTAATTTGGAGCCCCAAGTGTTTAGGTGCACAACTTATGCCCACATACCAAAACCACAACAGAGTAAACTTAATTATTGTGCGAAGAAATGTATTTATGTGGGTTATGCAAAGTTCCAAAGGGGTACAAGTGTTATGACCCAATCACTGATATAATGCATATATCTCTTGATGTCTCGTCCATGAATCCAAGCCATATTACTCAGGGGAGTTTTGCAGTCTTCCCTTCAGGGGGAAAGCGGTAGTGAAGGGAAGAATTCTCGTTCTTTTGCTGATTTTGATGTCTTTGACAAACTGGAACAATTTGAAGTTCCTGTAGCAGCGGAAACTATTCCCACAATAGCAAACAATGGCGTGTCTCGAGAGATAGACACTTCCAATGGGAAGACAATTGACCATGTTGTTCCTAGCAAATGATTTTCCTCATGAGACTGAAGAATATGATCAAGATGTATTTGAAACTCACACACATGACATTCCCCCTTCTACATCAGCAACTGAAGATCTCGCTCAGAATGATCTACCTCAAGTACCTTTAAATTCTAATGAGTCTCATGTGTTAGAAAGTGTTGAACCTAGCAAATCACAAAGGGTTACTAAGGGAGTTCCTAAAAAGCAATATGAACCAGACATCAAAGCACAAGCTAAATACCCTATAGGTAACTTTATGTCCAACCATAGGCTTTTTGAGTCATATGCACTTATTATTGATCAATTATCTATTGCATCTATTCCCACTAACGTACAAGACAAATTGAAGGATACAAAATGGACAACAATAATGATTGAATAATTGGATGCTCTTCAGAGAAATGTCACATTGAGGTAGTAGATAAGCTTGTTGGAAAGAAGACTGTAGGATGTCATTGGGTATTTAATGTGAAGCTTAATGCAGATGGAACTATTAATAGATATGAGGCTGGATTAGTTGCCAAGGAATAAACACAACACCATGGAATTGATTATGAGGAGACTTTCACACTTGTGGCGAAGATCACACTGTTCGAAGTTTAATTTCACTTGTAGCAAATAAAGATTGGCCTTTGCACCAGCTTGATGTGAAGAATGCCTTTCTCAATGGAAATTTCGAGGAAGAAGTGTACATGGATATGCCTCCGAGTGTGAAGAATAACCCAAGAGACGCTGGTAAGGTGTGTAAATTGAAGAAATCATTGTATAACCTGAAACAATATCCAAGAGCTCGATTTGGAAGATTTTCGAAGTCCAAGAGATTTTTCGGGTACAAACAAAGCAACTCTGCGAATACCTTGTTTATCAAACACACGAATGGTAAGATAACAAATTTGATTGTATATGTTGATGACATGATCGTTACTGGGTATGATCCGAAAGAAATAAATGATTTACAAAACTATCCGTCGAAAGAATTTGAAATGAAGGATGTCGGGCAACTGAAATATTTTCTAGGTATTGAAGTTGCAAGGTCGAAGAAAGGGATTTCACTTTCACAAAGGAAGTATATTCTTGATTTGCTCGCTGAAACAAGGATGTTGGACTGCAAACCAATCGAAATACCCATTGAGATGAATCATGGACTTGCTATTCTTCCTGATCAAGTACCTACTGATAAAGGGAGGTATCAACGTCTTGTAGGAAGGTTAATTTATCTTTCTCATAGTAGACCTGATATTGCTTATATTGTGAGTGTTGTTAGTCAGTTTATTGATATCTTGAAATATCTGAAGATAGCGCCTAGTAAAGGATTATTGTTTAAAAAATGATACATTAGAAGTTGTTGGATACACAGATGCTTGATTGGGCTAGTGATGAAACTGATAGGCGCTCTACATTAGTGTACTTCACTTTTGTTGATGGGAACCTTGTAACTTGGCATAGTATGAAAAAAAAAGTTTTTGCTAGATCAAGTGCAAAAGCTGAATTTCGACGTATGGCACACAGAGTTTTTGATATTTTATGGATCGGTAATGTCCTGAAGGGGTTGGAGTTCAATCTTCAAAAGCCTATGAATTACATTGTGATAATACAACTGCCATTCAGCTTGCTCATAATCCAATTCAGCATGATCGAACAAAGCATGTGGAGGCTAACCGTCATTTTATTAAAGTGAATATTGATAGGAAAGTTATTTGCTTCCCATTTGTAACCTAGGAGGAGCAATTTGCTGATGTTCTTACTAAAGGGGTATCTCAGAAAGTGTTTTACTACTCAGTTGACAAGTTGGACATGACAAACTTTTATGCACCAACTTGTGGGGGAGTATAGAAAATTGTATATATATTCAAGTATAGAATGCACATATATTTAGGATACTCTAAGTATATTGTAATATTGTGTAAGATTGTCTCTTGTAAGGCAAGAAACCCTATTGTATAAATACCCCTGTCGTGGGATGAATCAATAAGACAAATTGAATTTCTAGCATGGGCCCTTGCTGGTGATTTTAATGCTACGATTAGCGCAAATGAAAAACCATCAGCCTCCCCGTCATATAAGCCAAATGCTACCTTCGTTGCTTTCATTGAGCAAGGAAAAATGAATTGACACAGGGGTCTCGGACCCACTACACACATGGTGAAATGCTGGATCAGGGAGCCAGAGGGTTTCAGCCTACCTAGATGGAGTTCTGGCTTGGCCTTCATCTTGAATAGTCAAGTAGAGGTTCTCCCTAAAATCAGATTAGACCATGCAACAAGTAAAATTAGTCTTAAGCCTCAGGTCACTAGACCCAAACTTTTTATATATCAATCTATGTGGAGGGAATCACTGGACAACGGTAGTATTGTACCTGATGGGTGTGCCACACTAGTTCATCCACATAGAGCTACAGCTCCACAAGAATTTCTACCCATTAGACTAGGAGAGAGAGCTGACAGATTAACCACTTGGAATGAATCAGCTTTCAAAAATTGCCAGTTAAAACTTACAAAATTATCACAAGAAATTACCCAACTGCAAGGAAAATTGGTCACAACCTAATGGAAATGAGGGATCAATCGACATTCCTATTGGACCGATTACACGGACCCGAGCCAAGAAGTTCAAGATTTTGTGGCTTCAATGGGATGAGATGGAATTATGTACAAAGTTTTCATTACAAGACGATGTTGAAACAAATCTTACATATGTCATTCAAGCTAGAGAAGTGGGTGAAACCCCGAATTGCTGAATAATTTTAAATTAATTTTGTTGGGTCAAGACTTTGCAATTTAATTGGGTTATTATTTGTATTTTGGGCCCAAATAAAGTTAAATAAAGTCCATACATATGTAGTATTGGGCTGGGCTTATGTTTAATAATTAATCAGTCAAACCAGGGTATTAGAAGCCCATTTAAATTAGGGTTTTAGGGGAGTACGAAAGTCACATTGTAAAACCCTATTTAAAAGGGGTTTTGTAGGAAATAAAGTCAGTTATTGATTGCTGGTTAAATCTTGTGAGTTATTCACTTGTTCTTTGCATACTATTGAATTGACGAGAAGCTATCTCCTGTCTTTGAAAGCTTAATTCATGTAGAGACAATCCATGAGCTAGCTAGGATATTGGGTCTTGGAGTCTGGCGTCCGATGTTCATATCAGTTGGTTTTAGAGCGTGGGATCTCTACGTTAGGTTTGTGTATCGTTTTTCTTCTTGAGATTTGTTTGATTCCAAAGTTATTTGTTCTTGTAAAGACAAAAAAAGTAGTCATTGTTACTTGCTAGTTCGTTCTAGTAATCTATCTCCTCTAGTCGTTTCATCTAGGTTTCGTTAGTTAGATTGTCTGCTCCTTCGATTTGTGTGCTGAATTTTTTTTCTCCAAGTTTGGATATTGCAGAATTGAATTGGCTGCACAGAAAAAAAAAAACCGAGCTGCTTGAGATTCCAACAGCGACCTTCGATAAAGCTCACGATTGAATTTTCACAACCTTTGAGAACTCCAAACTTGCAGCAAACTCCATTGTTATAAAAAAAGAAGAAAAAAAGGAGAAGAAAGAGAAGAAGATCGAAGAGCGAGAGCTGTGACTGGAAGAATGCGACGGAAGCTTCATGCCTCTTGCATTCCGAACACGACTGAAGAGACCTAGTTTTCAAATCGGCAATTACAAGTGCGAAATGAATTTCACAGCAAAGTCTATTTTTGAATAATCGCAACAACCTTTGAATCGAATTCCAGATAGCAGCATTTGAATCGAGTTCCAGATCACATCAAATCCAAAATAAAAAAAAAGAAAAGGAAGTGAAGAAGAAGAAGAACGAGATTCAGACTGTAAACGAAGTTAATCAAAATTTACCTTCACCATAAGTTCCAGCAAAAGATAAGATTCAGAATAACAACTTCAGAATCAGTTCAACCTCCTCCAACAGTCTAGATCCTCATCAAGCATCTTCATAACAATTTTTTCAATTTGAAAATCCGATCTATGTAAACTACCTTACTGTATTACTCTCTCTGTAAGCAGTGTATAAAGACAACATCCTTTCATCAATACAATTGTCGAGTTAGATCCAAATATTATTCTTCTTAAATGGTATCAACCAACACACCTGGGAAAATTATGGTAAGTCCCTCTTCTTCCTCAGCTGCTCCTGTTTCCACCAACAATGTTCACCTAGGCCCACCGCATAGTAGTTTTCACCTCCGTGTATCCAATATCAATAATCATGTCTCGCTCAAACTCGACCGCACTAATTTCCTCTGGTGGCGTTTGCAATTCCTCCCTGTTATACTCAGTCAAGGCGTCAAGGGTGTTCTAAATGGCAGCATACCTGCACCTTCCCACATCAAATCACAGAAGATTCAGCCCTTGCTCCAAACCCCGCATACGATGCCTGGTTTCATCTCGACCAAACCATCCAAAGCTGAATAGTATCCACTCTAACTCCAGCAGCACTCGGTCAAATGATTGGCCTTAAAACTTCTTGCAAAATGTGGTCCACTCTCGAGCAAACCTATTCATCCAATCTCCAGGCTCGCATTCTCCAACTACAATTGGAACATCAAACTTTGAAGAAAGGGAACCTTAGTATCCCAGAACATATTGAGAAGGCAAAAACTATTGCCGACAATCTCTCCTCACCGGTCGACTAGTACACTTAGAAGATCTCATCTCCTTTATATTAAATGGTCTGGGCTCAGATTATGAGCCTCTCATCATGTCTATAACAACACGTACAAAACCTCTTCAGTTAGAGGAGTTTGAAAACATGCTACTTACACGAGCATTGTCAGGCAGTCACAACACAAGCTGCTGGCTTAACTCTTCCCGCAGCAGCATCCTCTGTCATGGCCACCACCATATCTAGCAGAAGCCGTGAATCTGGTCTCTCAAACAGAGGATGAAGAGGCAGAGGAGGCGGACTACAAAACTCCTCTAACTCAGCGCATTTTAATAGGCCACGATCAGTCAATCGTCCAACTTGTCAAATCTGCAATCGCAGAAATCATTTTGTGCCCCAGTGCTACTATCGATTTTATCAAGCCTACCAGACAGCCCCTCACCGTCAATTTACTCAATCAATATGAATGAAAATGAGGGCCTGTGGTATCCAAATTTTTGAGCCACCGACCACTTCACTGGCGATCTGTCAATACTTCATGATCGCACTCCTGTTTCAAGTGATGAACAGGTCACTCTAGGTAATGGCAGCAAATCACGTATTCAGTACAAAGGTTTTGTGTCCCTTCAATCATTCCTTCTGAAAAATGTGTTTTTTGTTACCGAACTCATTAAAACTTTAGTGTCTATCTCAGAATTTACCAAACATACTGATACGTTTTTTGACTTCCATTCCAATACCTTTTACATCAAGGACTAACAAACGGGGAGCCCTCTTCATCAGGGCGACTTATGGATGGACTTTACACAAAGTTGGATATAATCCAACCTTGTGGCATGACCGTCTAGGCCACCCATCTTTATCTACTAGTAATACAATTTTGCGTTCTATGTCAATTCCAATTATGTCAAATAAAACTGCGCCTTGTGTTCTTGCCATGTTTCTAAATCACATCATCTTCCATTTTTGAATCATAAATATCATGCTTCTCATCCTCTAGAACTTCTCTCAATCGATATATGGGGTCCTGAACCTCTCATTTCAGCTGCTGGTTTTAAGTTTTACTTATCCATTGTGGATGTCTATAGAAATTTTACTAGGATATATTTTCTAAAGTCAAAATCTGACATTTATTCTATATTTTCTCAATATGCTCTTTTCATCCAAAACCAGTTACAATCTTCCATAAAAATTATCCAAACAGACGGTGGTTCTGAATTTTTGAGTCAAAATATTTAATAAATTCTGTCTAAACTTGGGATTCACCATCAGATTTAATTCCGTACACACCCCAACAAATTGGCATTGTGGAGCGAAAGCATAGTCATATAGTTGAGACTAGCCTGGCTCTTCTTTCATGCAGTACAGTAGCTTCCTTGCATTGGGATTCAGCCTTTTACACTGCTACCTATTTGATCAATCGTATGCCCATCATTTCCAAAGAGAAGCCATCGCCATATGAACAATTGTTCAGTCGAAAACCAGATTACAATTTTTTAAAGACATTTGGTTGTCTGTGTTTTCTCTTCTTCGCCCACATTCCAAAATAAATTACAGGACAAGAGCAAGCCTTGCATATTCTTGGGATATCATCCCCACTACAAAGGCAATCGTTGACTAGATCGAGCCACCGAACACATATATACGTCATGGCATGTCCTCTTTCATGAGTCTTTCCCGTTTCAAGTCCATCCTGTAGTCGTGTCTAACCCGCTAGCCACTTCAACCACCAAACCAGGTACGCACAGAATATTTCCTCCCCTTTTTACTCAACCCGGTGCTGTTATTTCTTCTTTACCACATGTGGGGTCCTCTTCTAATCACTCATCTACCAACTCTCCTACTCAATCCACTTGTCCCAATTTAAATTTTGACGGCCTCCCGGATCTTCTGGACACTTAAATCTATCACCACCTGGTTCCCAAAATGCTGAGTCCTCGCCAACCCAAACTGCTCATAATTTTCCAACTACTCCACTATCTCTGCCAGTCACCGAAAATCCAACATTGCCTCCAAGCACCATTGACCCACTGTCCATTCATAATATGCAAACCAGATCCCGCACAAGAGATCTCAAACCAAAAATCCTTAATTCTGATACTGCTGCTGCATTACTAGATCCACCTATATGCTACTCTCAAGCCATCAAAGTACCACACTGGCGAGCTGCAATGAAATCAATGTGCTCTTAAATCAGACCTTGACTTTTGTACCATCTCCTCCTGGTCGCACCCCATTGGATGCAAATGGATTTTTCGCACAAAACAACTCTCAGATGGCACGATTGAAAGACACAAGGCAAGGCTTGTCATAAAGGGTTTCAGCCAACAAGGAGTTGACTTTTCTTATACTTTCAGTCCCGTCGTTAAACCAATGACAATCTGACTTCTATTAAGTTTAACTCTTACTTTCAACTGGAACGTTGAGCAATTAGACGTCCAAAATGTTTTTCTACATGGCGAATTGAAGGAAGAAGTTTACATGACCCAACATCTTGGGTTTATCGATCAGAACAGGCCCGACTTCGTTCGTCGTCTTTACCACTCATTATACGGCCTCAAGCAATCTCTGAGGGCCTGGTACATGAGATTTAAAACAATTCTTAACAAATTTGGGTTTTACAGGTTCAAAACCAGACACTTCTTTGTTTTATCACTATAATGGGGTGACAGTCATGTTTCTACTCATCTATGTAGACGACGTCATCCTTATCTCTAATAACAGCACTTCATCAGTTCGATTTCTTCACACTCTTCACAGCTTCGTTCCTGTCAAAACACTTGGTCGACTGAAGTATTTCTTGGGCATTCAAGCAACTTTTCACAGCAGAACACTTCATCTCTCTCAGAAAAATTCGCCAATGATCTCCTTTATTGGCTCGATCTCAGTAATGTCAAACCATAAGCACACCTGTCTCCACAGGAAACAACCTATCCAAAATTATCTAGTGAACCTCTCACAGACCCAACTATATTTCGGTCTGTTGTTGGCGCCCTTGCAGTACCTCACACTTACACGGCCTGATCTCCTATACGCCGTCAACAAGGTCTGCCAATTTCAACAATGGCCTACCGACGTCCGTTGGGTAGCAGTCAAAAGAATCTTCTGATACATAAAGGGAACTATAAATCATTGTGTTACTCTGTCTCCAATCGACTCGTTTGACCTTAACGTGCACTCTGATGCAGATTGGACCTGAAATCCAGATGATCACCGTTCAAAGAAACAGCCAACTATTACCCACTCCAGTGCCGAAGCAGAGTATCGCGCCTTAGCCACAGCTGCCTCGGAAATCTCTTGGCTGTTAGAACTATTCTAAGAACTATGAATTCGGATACTTCAAAAACCCACAATGGTGTGACAACTTCTCTGCCACATATACATTGCTGTAAATCCGGTATTCCACGCCCGAACCAAGCATATAGAGCTCGATTATTACTTTAATCTGCACGTATTTAGTATCTTGATACTGTGTCCAATTCTTTTTCTAAATTCTTTATATTTTTTTTTGCTCCTCCGTCAGCCATTCCTTTTGGTTCTTATTAATTTACTTGTCTTACGTCCTATTAATTTCTCTTGATTATCTCTGTGAAGTGTTACAGTGAGTCCTCATTTATTTATTTTTTGTGTTACTCTTTGGTCTGTTCTCTTTTGATTTGCTTGGAACTTCAATTTCTTGTTCAACTTCTTTCGTCCGATAAAGAACTCATGTAGAAGTGTATTGAGTGAAGAGAGAGAGAGAGAGAGAGAGAGAGAGAGAGAGAGAGAGAGAGAGAGAGAGAGAGAGAGAGAGAGAGAGAGAGAGAGAGAGAGAGAGAGAGAGAGAGAGACATAGAGAGAAGTTGAGAATGCCCAACAATTGCTTCAACATCGAGGCGACATTTTAGGAAGGAGAAGAGGGGTTTCATGAAGAGAAGTTGAGGAAGAATTTGGTGAAGGAGATGATGATTGGGAAGAACATAATAGGTGAGTAGGATGCCATCAAAGGAGATTTCAAGGGGGTAGAGAAGATAGGATCCGGGAAGAGGGAAGTATGGGAGGTATAAAACTGAAGGTGCCATCTTTCCTGGTGAAAGAACGACCCCGATGCATATTTTGAGTGGGAAAGTAGAATACAATTTGTGTTTGACTGTCAAAACTACTCCTACCAAAAGAAGGTGAAGTTTGCAGTAGCTGAATTTTCAGATAATGCTGTTGTTTGGTGGGATAAATTCATAACAAATAGGAGAAGAAACAGAGAGAGATCGGTTGGCACATGGGATGAGATGAAGGCAATAATGAGGAAGTGTTTGTGCCTCATCTTTACTATCGGGAATTGTTTAAGAATTACAAAAACTCAAGCAAGAGAGTCGTAGCATCGAGGGGTATGTCCAAGAGATGGAGGTTCTTAGGATGAGGGCCAATGTGGACGAAGATCGGAGTCTACAATGGCCAGGTTCTCGATTGGGTTAAACACTGATATTGCTAATGTAGTAGAGTTGCATCATTACGTAGAGATGGAGGACAATCTGCACATGGCTATTAAGATAGAGAGGCAGCTCAAGATGAGGGATAACAAGCGGCCTCAGCGGTATTCGGAACCACTTAGCTGGAATAGGAGTTTTTCTAAGGGAGAAGGAAGTGCAACTAAGCCTGCACAAATCCAAAAGCCTCCACTTCCACATCTCGTGTGCCAGATAATCTAAACCTCTTTCATTTCTTAACCGTGACGTTAAGTGTTATAAGTGTCAGGGTTGGGGGCACAAGGCTACACAATGTCCAAACAAGAAGAGTTTGATGATCCTTGATGGTGGGGAGGCGATTAGTGACATCGAGGAGGTTGCTAACTTCCTGCCACCCCCAGGGGATGTTTCAGAGGAATAATGCTTGCCGGATGCAGAACTAACATTGGTGTCTAGGAGGGCATTGAACACACATGTGCGAGAGGAAGATAATTAGCGGCGAGAAAATATCTTTCACACAGGGTGTACCATCAAAGAGAAGGTTTGTTTGCACAAATGCTGCTAGTACCGATATGGTGAAACAATTGGGACTACCAACCATCATTCTCTACCGTACAAGCTGCAATGGTTCAATGATGGAGGGGAAGTTTGAGACAACAAGCAGGTTCTTGTGTCTTTCTGTATTGGACAGTACAAGGACGAGGTATTGTGTGATGTCGCTAACATGGGATCAGGGCACCTACTACTAGGGAGGCCATGGCAATTTGACCTTCGAGCGAAGTATGATGGTTACACAAAATAACATTCCTTGTTGTACAATAATTGACCCATTACCCTTGTACCATTGGAACCAAAACAAGTTCACGAAGATCAACTTAAGTTGCAAAAGAAGAGGGAGAGACAGAGAGAACTTGTACAAAAGAACATGAGTGAGAGGATAGCAAGTGAGAGTTCCAAAAGAGAGGGAGGGAGACAAGAAAAAGAGAGAAAAGAAAGGCGGGACAAAGGGAAGTGAGGAAATATCTCAAGGTTAACAAAAGAATTTCTGTACAGGAGTGAGAGATGTGAGGAGAGCATTGTTAAAAAACCAGCCGATGATTTTACTTTTGTATAAGGAGGCTACACTTTTGACTAACGCTCTTGATATTACTTTCCATAGTGCCATTATTTCTCTTTTGCAGGAATTTAATAATGTGATCGTAGATGACATGCCCGCGGGGTTGCCACCTATCCGCTGCATAGAACACCAAATCAATCTTGTACATGGTGCCATGGTTGGGCGAATATACTCTTAATTAAATAGCCCTTCGCAAGTGCACGTATCCCTCCAAGTAATATAGTGGATAAGTCCAGATCGATCCCACAGGGACTTTACTATGTACTAACACAACAATACTCCACGACTATATCTAACTAACGAAATTAGCAGAAAGTTGTCAGTAGTATCTTATATAAACTAACTACACTAGATACTAATCCTACTAATTAGGAAGCTGCCTAAGGTGATACATGCACACTCGTGATTAGATGCAAAGTAGTGGAGCCGAGGAATCGTGATATCATGAAACAAGCGGGGGAATTCATATAATCCTTAGTTTGGGTTTGTAATTCCTAACTTGCTAGAGGATATGGAATTTAGTACGCATAGCTCTCTCTCGAGGCACTACGACCATGCCTCCCTCCTTAGCCATATTGTATCTCGGGGTTGAGGGTCTAAATCAAAGACTCGTAAGCCACTGCCAACCTGACCACATGTGTCCAAATGCTTCTCTCGAAGTCCACCAGCGCACCCCTCACCTAACACTGCCTGATTACAGCCGACTTGGCGATTACATGCAAGTTGAAAGGTGTTTATCCCCGCATTACCTCTCAGTCTCAACGAGGGGTTATCAGTTTTACAAAAGGGGTTATCCCTTGAGTCAACCACACTAGATTAAAGATAGATTACATTGAATATTAACTAAATCTTATATGACTCCTTACCACAAGTTACATTACATCACAAACTCCCTTAGGGTTCTTAGGCTCGACATAGTTGGGATGAAGGAAAATACCTAATCTGAATCCATACAAAACATACAAGCTAAGATAGCACAATAAACAGGAATAAAGAGAAGAAAAGAGATAGAGGCTTCCCTTCCACCCTAGGTCTTCTCCTTCTTCCTTCCTTGCAGCTCAAGGGTGTTGTTCCCTAACTCCAAAACTTGCACAAACTTCAGGAGTGGAGGCGTGATCTCCGAATGAGAGAACGTCTTGTCTATTTATAGGGAACCCTTGCAGTTCTCCCAATGTTTTGCTAAAAAGCCGTCTGGCACCGTGAGGCGTTAAAAGGTTTCCACGACGTAAAGTCTTGGTGCCGCAAGTGGCGCCACATGATCCTGTGGTTCTGCACTACATCATTCTGTGGTCGCCAAAGCTGAGGTGCTGAGTCTGAGCACCAAGGAGCTTGCATTAAGCGAGGTTGGCGCCTTTGCTGGGATTTCAGCGCCTAGGCCCTCAACCCTGAAACATCTTCCACTCCATGCGCCGCAGCTCTGGCTTGGGCGCCGTGGCGTCCAACACTTAGTCATTTCTGCTCGGTCGCTGGTCTCGTTCTTCTGGCGCCACGACTCTGCTGCAGGCACCATGTGGCATCGCTCACAATCTGTTCTCCTCTTATCGACGTTGTGGCTTCCTCTATTGCGCCTTGTGGCGCCGATTTTTGTGTTGCTCTGAATTGGGGTGTTTTCGCATGAAAATGCTCAGTTTAGCTCTTTTCTCCTTTCTTTAGGCGTTTTGCTCATATCGAGGCTTGATCCTACAAATAACCAACAAAAGCAAGTGAGAATAGCTTTAACTCATTACGAAATCTAGCCTAAAAACATAATACATTTTAAGCTATCCATGCCACTTTACCAAATAGACCAGCTTATTGCACAAATCCAGAGGAGACAAAGGAATTGCAACGGCCAGTGGAAGAGCTTCTGGTTAAGAGGTACATCCAAGAGAACATGAGTCCGTGTGTGGTATCAGTGTTACTAGTGCCGAAGAAGGATGACTCATCTAGAATGTGAATTAATTGTAGTGCAATAAGGAACATCATGGTAAAGTATCATTTTCCTATTCCTCGTTTGGATGATATGCATGATGAATTGCATGGTGCTTGTGTCTTCTCAAAGGTTGATTTAAAGAGTGGGTACCACCAAATTTGGATGAAAAATGGGGATGAATGAAAAACGGCTAATAAAACTAAGCATGGGTTGAATGTATGGTTAGTGATGCCTTTTTGCTTAACCGATGCACCTAACACATTTCTATGACTTATGAATCATGTTTTGCGCCCCTTCATTGGCAAATTTGTGGTGGAATATTTTCATGACATTCAAATTTACAACATGTCATTGGCAGAACATGTAGCACATTTAGGAGAGATTTTTGCTGTCCTTAGACAAGTGAAGTTTTATGCTAACCTCCAAAAGTGCACTTTTTGTACAGATCATGTTGTTTTCTTAGGTTTTGTTGTGAGTGCAAAAGGCGTATAGGTTGATGAAGAAAAGGTTAAGGCAATTCAAGACTGGCCCACACCAATGAATCCAGCATAGGTTCAAAGCTTCCATGGCTTGGCGAGTTTTTCTCACCGTTTTATCAAACTTTAGCACAATCTCAGCCCCTCTCACTGAAGTGATGAAGAAGCATGGTGAGTTTAAGTGGGGTAAAACACAAGAGGAGGCTTTGCAAACCATCAAGCACAAGCTAATCAGCCATCCTGTGCTCACGTTGCCTAACTTCGATAAACCACTCGAAGTTGAATGTGATGCTTTGGGAGTCGGAATTGGAGCGGTTCTCATGCAAGATAGAAGGCCAATTGCATTTTTTAGTGAGAAGCTCAGTGGGGCTACCCTTAACTACCCCACCTTTGACAAGGAGTATGTGTTGGTCAAAATGGTTGAGACTTGGCAACATTATCTTTTTCTGCATGAGTTAATGGTCCAAACTGATCATGAGTCTCTCAAATTCTTAAAGGGTCAACAAAAAATCAACAAGAGGCATGCACAATGGATGAAATTCTTAGAGTCGTTTCCATAGTTTATCAAGTTTAAACAACGTAAAGAGAATGTGGTTGTCGATGCCCTTTCTCGTAGGTATGCCTTAGTTTCTACTCTTGACACTAAATTACTTAGTTTCGAGTACATAAATAATTATATCCTTTAGACCAAGATTTTAGTGAGATTTATTTGGTTTGTATTACAAAAGCTTCTGGAGAATTTATCCAGCATGATGGATTTTTGTTTAAGAAAACAAACTACGTGTACCTGGTTGCTCATCAAGGGAATTATTAGTAAGGGAAGCACATAGTGGAGGTCTAATAGGTTACTTTTGGATAGCTTAAACTTTAGTTGAGTTTCAAGAAAACTGTTATGGGCCCAGAATGATAAGAGATGTTAAGAGAATTTGTGGCAAGTGTGTCACTTGTAGGCAAGCAAAATCAAAATTTCAATTGCATGGTTTGTATACACTTTTACCAATTCCTACTGCACCTTGGTTTGATGCTTCAATGGATTTTGTCTTTGGGATGCCTCGGTCTAGAAAAGGACAAGATTCAATTTATGTGGTAGTCGATAGGTTCTCCAAAATGACACATTTTTATTCCTTGTAATAAATCTAATGACGCTTCTCATGTGGATGATTTGTTCCTTAGAGAGATTGTTAGATTGCATGGTATGCCTAGGACAATTGTTTCTTATAGAGATGCTAAATTCTTGAGTTACTTTTGGAAGACCTTATTGAGTAAGTCACGTACTAAGTTGTTGTTTTCTACAACTTGTCACCCACAAATTGATGATCAAACAGAAGTAGTGAATCACACTTTATCTTCCTTATTGAGAGCTATCATTATGAAAAACATCAAGACTTGGGAAGATTGTTTGTGACATGTGGAATTTGCTTATAATAGACCTATTCATCTATCCACTAAATTTTCATTGTTTGAAATTATTTATGGCTTTAATCCACTTACGCCTTTGGATTTATCACCTATACCAATGTCTGAGCGTGTGAATTTAGATGGACAAAAGAAATCCAAACTTGTCAAGTAGATCCATGAAGAAGCAAGACTCAACATTGAAAGTAGGACGAAGAAATACATCAAGCATGCTAACAAGGGGCTACCAAGGTTGTGTTTGAGCCAGGTGATTGGGTTTGGTTGCAGATGCGAAAGGAGAGGTTTCACAACAAAGACGTTCCAAGTTACTTCCACGGGAGAATGGACCATTTCATGTTTTTCAGTGCATTAATGACAATGCATATAAATTGGATCTTCCAGGTGAGTATAATGTTAGTGCTACATTTAATGTTGCTGACTTATCTCCATTTGATGTAGGAGATGATTTGAGAGCAAATCCTTCATAAGAATAGAGGAATGATAGAAAATCGGGATCAATTGACATTCCAATTAGACTGTTACACGGACCTGAGCCAAGAAGTTCAAGGAGACAATGAACTGTCTAATTTTACGGCTTCAATGGGACAAGATGGAATTGTATAAAAGGCTTTCATTACAAGACGATGCTGAACCAAAGTTTGTATACGTGGGTCAAGACTTTAGCATTTAATTGGGTTATTCTTTGTATTTTGGGCACAATTTAAGTTAAATAAAGCCCATAGGGCTGGGCTTAGGATTTTATGATTAATTAGTCAAACCAGGTAGAAGAAACCCATTTAAATTAGTGTTTAATAGTAGTACGAAAATCACATTATAAAACCCTATTTAAAGGGGTCTAGTAAGAAATAAAGTTAGTTATTGATTGCTTGTTAAATATTATGAGTTATTCACTTATATTGGTTCTTTGCGGACTATTGAGTTGACGAGAAGCTATCTCGTGCCTTTCACAAGCTTAATTTGTACAAAGACAATCCGTGAGCTAGCTAGGTATTGGGTCTCTGAGTTTGTCGTCTGGGGTTCATATCACAGCTCTTCATGATCAAACACTTTTTCAAAAGGAGTGTAAACACCAAACAGGAGCTTATGTGACAATTCAGAATACGTTACACACTTGAATATCAGAAAGTGAGGCAATACTACATAAAATTCTGGGAATAAAACAGTAAATTCTTCCATACTTTTTCCAAAATAAGAAAACATACAAACACTATTAGAGAAATTACTCCAGAAAAAAACACAAATGTAGAGGTGGAACATGACATTAGGAAAGAGTCAAAAAACTACTTTGAGCAAGTCTATTCATCGGATTCCTTCTCTGTCAATCCAGACACTTCCAGCCCACAGTGTGCTCTAGCAGATAGACACATGGAAACACTGGAAAAACCCACCTCTTATCCAGAGATTATCAATGCTATTTTCGCTATGGAACCTTTTAAATCCCTAGGTCATGATGGATATCACCCTTTATTTTTTAGGTACGATTGGAGTTTAATTAGAGAGGATCTCACACAGAATGTAGATACTATGTTTAGATCTGGAATTATGGATAAAGAAATGAATAAAACTTTCATCATACTTATTCCAAAAATAAAAATCCAAAAAACTTCAAGAATTTTAGACCTATTAGCTTATGCAATGTCGCATATAGGATATTTTAAAAATACTAGCAAACAGATTTAAAAAGTCATACCAAATATAGCGGGCCTCACCCAAACAACTTTTATTAAAAAGTTCTTTATTCTCTCCTAGAATATTATCAAACACACATTGAAACACTTAAATTTCGCCATAAGATGGCAAGAGCTACTTATGTCTTGCATCACCACACTAACCTATCAGGTACTCATAAATGGAGTGCCCACAGAAATTATCAGACCCAAAAGAGGTATTAGTCAAGGAGACTTCCTCCAATATTCTGGATCTTATACTTCACCATAAGGTCCACCCTTAGGCCCATTCAACAAATGGACCGAAGGTCTGCAATTTATAGTATGCAGACGACACAGTAATATTTGCAAGGGCTGATACCCAAACGGCCCAAAAGTCTTAAACTAGTCCTCCCACAGTATGAACCAATGTTTTGAAAACCGAACTGACCCGGCCGGTTCGACCGGGTTCAACCGGAACCGGAGTTTCTTATGGTTCGGTTTGCTTTAAAACCAGTAAGAGACTCAAAACCGGATGACCCGGCCGGATTTTTTGGTTCGACCACTGAACCGTTGAACCGACGAAACCGGTTGAACCGTTTAAATTAAATCCCTACAAAGCTAGGTCATGAAACAAAATGTGGCTCTCTCCTCTCTCGACCACTCTCTCCTCTCTCGACGGCTCTCTCCTCTCTCGACCACTCTCTCCTCTCTCGACGGCTCTCTCCTCTCTCGACGGCTCTCTCCTCTCTCGACGGCTCAACGGTCACTACGGTGTTTCTGCTTTTGTCATTGGCAACACCCTCTCTGCGATGCCTTTCCTGATAATGATAACTTTTATTTCGGGAACCATATGTTATTTCATGGTTCATCTTCACCCAGGCATCGTTCATTATATTTTCTTCGTTTTATGCCTCTATGCAAGTGTCACCGTGGTGGAGAGCTTGATGATGGCAATTGCCAGCGTCATTCCCAACTTTCTCATGGGAATTATAATCGGCGCCGGAATCCAGGTGGGTTGGTGCATGCTTCGATCACTAGTGACTAGCTAGTAAATTTTAGTCTCAGTTCGGAAATTTGCTTTTGCTGAACAATGAACGATCGCCGTGCTTGACATGCATGATCTCTTATTTTATCTTCAGGGCATTTTCATGCTGGTTTGGGGTTATTTTAGGCTCCCAAAGGATATACCAAAGCCCGTCTGGCGTTACCCCATGTCTTATATCAGTTTTCATTTCTGGGCGCTTCACGTATGAGCATATTATTTCAGATCTTGTTGGTGAAAAATTAGTTAAAACCAATTCAAGCAGTATGTATGACAAGTTATGATCTCCTAGTATTTCCTTATCCGGGTCCCTTTTAAAATCATAATTAGTTACTTTAATTAAGCTTCGTCGCTCTAATGTCTCTGCTTCTGCTTGCTTCAATTATGCATATGCATGATCTACTTCACTTCTCTGTAGGGCCAATACCAGAACGACCTCAAAGGTCTGATCTTTGACAACCAGTCGCCTGACCTTCCAAAGATCCCCGGCGATTATATCCTTAAAAATGTCTTTCAGATTGACGTGAACTGCTCCAAATGGTGGAACTTGGCCGCCGGCTCTCTCCTCTCTCGCCGGCTCTCTCCTCTCTCGACCTAAACAAATTTTTAATGACATACAACTCCCGGTTCAACCACCGGTTCAACCCGATTGAACCGGTTCAACCTGAATCGGCTGCTCCACCGGTTCGATTACCGGTTCGGTTTTCAAAACATTGGTATGAACAAGCTGCAGCCTAAAAAATAAAAGTTGAGAAAACAAATATTTTTTCTCAAATGGAACATCCGAGGATATGAAAAATTATATCCTTCAACTCGTCCTATATAAACTCAATGACCTCACTAGGTAAATATCTGTCTCATAGTCCCAACCACTAAAGGCACCAGAATATCATATGAGCCACTGATTGAAGCAACTAGAAGTAGAATCCAAGGCCCCTTTGGCATCGCTTCTTGGGGGCTTTGATGGAGTCAAATTCTGTCGCTTCGGAAGAGCCAAAAAATCAGACTCTTCCAAAGAGACAAAAAGGTCTCATGTGTGGAGTCAGTCGGGCATACTTTTGAAGGCAGCGTTTGGCAACGTATTTCCAACTTTACCCTTACAAAATCTACTAGACCTGATTTTGCAAATCGTTGTCAAACGTCATCTACTTTATTAAAGAGTTTTTTTTCTTAGGGAACTCTTTTAAAGAGTTAATTTGAAAAAGCCCGGATGGTTAAAAAAAATCTCTAACTTTTGCTTTTGGAGGATTGGGAATCCGTAGCATAAAGGCCTTATCCAACACATATAAGATCAAGCTTATATGAGGAATCTTCACAGAAATAAATTCCTTGTAGCCTCAGTAATGCGAAACAAATATGGTCAATCACCTTTCCATATCCACTGTGAACCAAAAACAGGAACTTCGACCCTTTGGAAATAAATCATTTCGCATATGGATTTTTCAAAAGCACATAAGATACCAAATAGGGGATGGTAAATTAGCTTCTTTATGGTTTTATAAATGGATTGAGGATTCTGACAAACCTTTGATTGATCAAAACCAAAATTTTATTGGCCCAGTTACTCTAGAAGATTGAATTTCTTCTATTGTACAAGCAGATAAATGGAACGAAAATCACATCCGTAGCCTCTGGCCCACAGATGTCGCTTGTCAGATCATTCATACTAGAAGAGTTAAATACGGATAGGATTCACCGATTTGAACTCTTGAGTCTGAAGGGATCGTTTTCCATTAAGAATACCTATCAGTAATCAATAAGGAACTTCGTTACAAAAACAGAAGTTCAAATACGGGCCAATTGATTGTATTTGGAAAAGAATTTGGTCCCAATCCTTTACCAAAACACAAAAATGTCCTATGGAAAATTTTACACGTACGACTGCTTACCTACAAGCGTGTTACTAGCTTATAGGGGTATGCAAATCGAAGTAAGGTGTAGTTGGTGTCAAATCCCATCAGAATCGGTCGACCATGTCTTATTAACGTGCCCTTTTGCTATGGAGGTATGGTCACTGTTGGCCACATATATATTATAAAATTCCCGTACGTATATCTCCAATTAGGAAATACTCATCACGGTGACTCTCTGGGAACTTTGGTGTGATCGCAACGATAGAATTTTCAGGGAAAAAACTAAAACTCTAGAGCTTCTGTCAAGACAGATTATATACATAATAGAAGACATAGTCAAACAGAAAGAAATCCAAACAGACAAGCAACAAAAAGAACCTAGACTACACATCGCTTGGATACCCCCACCAATTGAACCCCTAAACTTTGATGGTTCGTGATTTTTGCAAGAGAATGTGGCCGGTAGTGGAGTTATTATCAGAAACTATAAAGGAGATCCTTTATTCTCGGCTATCTGGCCCCTTAAACAAAAAACAAATAACTTTGCTGAACTCAGTGCACTGTTACTAGTACTCTAGCTGCTGCATCATTTTTTTCTTCGCAACAGGTTATTATAGAGGGGGATTCTCAGTTGGTGATTATGGCTACCCTGCGTTTGACACCATGCCACTGGCGTATGATCCCTTTAGTGGATGCCTGTCCGGACCTGCTACTCCCGCACCCTACTTACTGACTCCAGCATGCTTTCAGAGAAGCAAACAGTGCAGCGGACAAACTAGCAAATGAGGCATCCTCCAAGGATAGATCGGGACACTGCCTCATCAGAATTTAGAAAAAACTCTATTCCCCACTTTTTAAAACAACAGTTTTTTGAAGATGGTAGCAGAAATGGGATTAGCCCAGAAATAATATGCTCGGATGACTGTATATCTCTGTAGAACCGTCAGGACATCTCTTTAATTTAAAACCACCTACTATTTTGAGATAGAAAAAAAATTCTCTATCACAATGTGCCCATGCCAACTTGCTTCCTTCTTTCTCCAATACCTCTATACAACATAGATGGTCACAATTACAATAAATAATAACAATAAGTTCATTTGCATAAATAAATTATTATTATTTTAGAACTAAAACATATAAGACCACTAAAATAACAAGCTAACATGGCTAATATTAGCATATTACAAAGAAAAATATAAAAACTCAAATACAAATAAAAATTAGATTCATATTTAAAAGATTATTATGATGACACTAGTGAAGTAGTTTCAACTTAAAAACTAATGCGCATTTGTCCACATTTTCTTTAAGACACATTTTCATATGTGACTATATCTTAATTTCATATGGAATCTCTTTGCGATTTTTTTATTTACTGTATGTCAAGCACCGATCTACAATAAAAAAACAAAAGGAAAGAAAGAAAATGAATAATAAGGTTGACATCTGAGTAAAGAATGAAAAAAGGGTATTCAAGCAAGACACCACCTAGTTAGACTTCCAACAAATTTTTTGTTGCCCAATAACAAAATTCAACAAATCATACAAAAAAATGTATGGAATGGAGGGTTTGTATTCCCCTAAAATTTCTCTTTGAGTAACATTGTCGCTGTGAGAGATACAAAAATAAATAGAGGGTTTAGAACATGGGTTACATAATGGGGTGTAATGCCAGATATGTAACATGTATTGACCAATTCGGCCATTTTTAAATAGGTTATAGAGTGCAATGCCTATATAGGAGAGTAGTTCTTAACTCTTGGCCTAAAATTTGAGACGTATATGTTGATATGGTGATGCATCGGTCTATACAGGCAATCATGTTTATCAACTCTCCTAATCATCTGCCAATTCAGGGCTACGTGAGGAGAGAAGCAATTCCTTGTAGTTTATGTTTTTCCTTTTTTTCCTTTGGCATGGCGTTTTTAGAAGTTCATGTTTTGCAATTGCCAATTGTAGAAGTGACTGGTTTTGGAACCAATGGGGAGAAAGGCGACAAGGGAACAAGGGTTTCCCTCCCTTATTGGCCATCTTGAATTGAGGGTTGAGAGTAATTGAGTACTCCCTAAATCCAACATGCTCAACTACATATGAAGGGTATTCATGCAAAACAATCATCCTTGCAAAACAATGAAAGCTAACTTGTGGGTCACATTTAAAATTAGCCACACCTTTACTCCCTTCATCGGTTTCGGTATTCGTTTTAAGAAGCATCTGACCTACGTCAGACTTGGATCCCTTTTTCACTTTAAGTTGGCCGCTGGCTTTGCTAAAATAATTTAAGTGACTTGTGCCTTTTGTGGATTCAATAGCTAGTTTCAAATTTCAAAATTTACAAATAATAGTCATTGTTCATCAGGCAATACAAGTCTCTCAAAATCCATCCCACACCTTTGTTGTCAACCTTCTTCCCTTGATCTCACCTTGTGTGTTTTCATTGCAAACATTTTCGTTCAAAAGTGTTACTACCGTCACGGTAAAATTGTTATTTTTTGCTGAGTCTACTTCATCACATTTCTTACCCTCATCCACAGCTCAAGAGAAGATTCAAACATTTTAAGTTTCAAAATATATCTACAAACAAATATGGGGTGCAAAATCTAATAAAAACACAGTGGTGAATTAATTGAATAAGTAAATAATGACAAAAAACCATATGGCTGATTAAAATATTAACTCTGTTTCTCCTCACCACATGGTATTACCATGCATTGTATTCAATAAATAGAAAAAACACAACAAAAGTGGTGGATTAAATTATAAATCCAAAATCTTCTCACCACACAGTATTACCATCCATTGTGCTCTAATAGTATGATTTAAAATAAATTAATACAAAATAATAATTATTATCTATTAATTACGAATTTATGATAAATTAATACAAAATAGTGATCACCGTCCATTGCACTCCAATAGTACGGATTTATGAGAAATCAATACAGAAACAATAATTATTGTCTATTGCACTCCAGTAACATGAAATTGTAATAAATCATTACGAAACAATAATTTCACAAAAATAAATAAAACAAAGTGAGAATCAAAGAGAAGAAAGAGGATCTAGGAGAGAAAGAGGGAATTAAGGAGAGAAAGGGAGAATCGAGGAAAGCGAGAATCGAGGAAAGGGAGAATCGAGGAGAGAAAGGGTGAATCGAGAGAGAAAGGGAGAATCAAGGAGAGAAATAGAGAATCAAGGGGGAGAGAGTGAAGAGAAAGAGAGAGAGAGAGAGAGAGAGAGAGAGAGAGAGAGAGAGAGAGAGAGAGAGAGAGAGAGAGAGAGAGAGAGAGAGAGAGAGAGAGAGAGTGTGTGTGTGAGAGAGAGAGAGTGAGAGAGAGAGAGAGAGAGAGAGAGAGAGAGAGAGGGAGAGAGAGAGAGAGAGAGAGAGAGAGAGAGAGAGAGAGAGAGAGAGAGAGAGAGAGAGAGAGAGAGAGAGAGAGAGAGAGAGAGAGAGAGAGAGAGAGAGAGAGAGAGAGAGAGAGAGAGAGAGAGAGAGAGAGAGAGAGAGAGAGAGAGAGAGAGAGAGAGAGAGAGAGAGAGAGAGAGAGAGAGAGAGAGAGAGAGAGAGAGAGAGATGAAGAGAGAACAACACAATGGAATAGAGAATCGATGAGAGAAATTGAATAGATAAAGATAGAAGCACTGAGAGAGTGAAGAATCGGAGGAAGAGGAGAAACGCCTTGGACCTTGGTCCTTGATACTATTTTTCGTGAATCCGTGATTTCGTGAAGAGATTGTTTGTTGTTGAGGCTGTTTGGGAAGTCGAAGCGGTTGTAGTGTAGGGTAGGAAAAGGGAATTAGGGAATTTGAAACGTTATGCGTAGTGAAGGAAAATAGAATTAGGGAACTAGAAACATTATGGGTAGGGTCAGCTGACAATTTTATTATATTACTTTTATTTAAATGGTTAATGGGAAAATGATTAGTGGAACTAGAATCCGCTGGTCCAACCCTGTTGAAATGGAACTGAAGGTTTTCTGGTTCATTTTAAGCCCAGAACCAGAGTACTACTTCGTTCGAACAGTCGGGTTGGTTAGGTCTGATCACTAATAAGACTGGTTGGACACGGTCTGGTCTACCGATAAACACAATCAATTTCAGATCACTTCACTTTTACAATGGAAAGCCTAACCAGTTGATCACAAAGGCTTATTGTTATTTATTTTAAATAGTAATTTTAAAGATACTTAATTACAATGATTCTTCTGTAGAAATCTCTTGACGTTTGTTTTGCTTAATTGCTGTTGTTTCAATCTTCTCTCCTCAACACCCCCACCTTCTTTCTTGATTCAAGCGAGCTCTCTCGTTTTCTTTCTGGAAATAACTTCTGCTTTTTGTTTTTTGTTATTGGTAAGTAACCCTCTGCGTTCTTTCTTTTGGTGGTTTGGTGTTTTCTCTAAATCCTCTTTGGCATGAAAACCTTGTCTTCACTTTTACATTTTTCTCAAAAAATATTTTTACATTTTTTTCAGAAAGATCGTATTGAAGCAGTATGCATGCTCCTAAGCCTCTTATATTGTTGAAGAGAAATCTTCGAGGTTGTCAATCGTTGTTCTTTTGGTGATTAACTTTTGTCTACGTTGCTTGTTGAAACTAAACTTTATTACAAAATGTAAGTTTTTTTTTCTTCATTCTACTATAAATTTTCTTCTTCTTTTCTTATTTATCAGTTTTATTTTATTTTTATTGCCTATCCACTGGACAAACGTGATGAAGGGCAGAGTAGGGCAGAGAGAAAAGAAGAGAAGAAATAGAGAGGAAGGGGAAAAAGAGGGAAAAAGGGTTGAAAGAAGGAAGAAAATGAGAGGAATATAGAAACAGAGAGTACTTCAATTAATCATCCAAACATAAAAACATTTGTATACTATAGCCTATTTATAGGCTAATTACTAGGTCTAATAAGGAGTTTGTAACCTCATAGATGATTGAATAAAATATTAAACTAATGAAAAATCGCAACTCAACTCTAACTCAAATACAATTCCTCAAATACACTTCTTATGCATCCCACATCATTCCCACCTGTTGAAAAAAAAAATCTACTCTGTCGAGTTGGACTGCAAATAAACCTTCTTGAAGCCATGGCCTGGGGACAAAAGACAGCTCCAGCGACCCAAGTAACTTCTGTTGATGGGCGATCTTCCAATGCACAAAGAAATGATAAGCCCCCCCAGGAGATGAAGTCACATGCGTGTCATGCAGAAGGTCCACAATTACATCGTGTGGAGCAAGAGTCAACATAGGCAAACCTGGAGTAACCACTGAGGATGAACCTTCATTTATAGAAGTAGGGAAAACTGGAGACTCACATGTTGTTCAGTAAACGAATAAATACAGTGAATATTGAACTGGTAGAAAAATCAGGAGACAAATCAAGTATGTATGCGTTGGGTTCGATCCGACAAAGAATGACAAAAAACCCACTAGAACGGGCATGTGGTGAGTAGTGAGTAGGAGAAATACGAGCCATAAAATAATCACCAACCTGGAATTTCTTATCCCTATGATGTGCATTAGTAGAGAATTTAAAATTAGCATTACGCAAAGTAATTTTGCCCCTAGTCTCAGCTTGGAAACTGGAGAAAGGATCAGCAAAAGTATGGGCTGAATCAGAAGGGCAAAAAGTTGCGGTGAAAGAAAAATAAGGTCAGTAGGTTGTTGTGGGGATAGGTCATATGCAATCTCAAAAAGGCTTTTACCGGTGGTGTGATTGGTAGAAATGTTATACACAAACTCACCAATGGGTAAAATGACCGTCCAAGTATCAGGCTAGTCACCAACTAAACAGTGAAACAAATCCCTCAAACTATGGTTAACCACCTCCTTTTGACCGTTGGTCTGTGTTTGATAAATAGAGCAACATTTTATTGAGGTATCATCGGTCTCAGTTCCCATGCTTTGTGGAGCTGCAACAAACAAAATACATACCATGAAAGTCGAACAGTGGGTTGGGCCTGTAAGAGAATTATCCAATAAATCACTTTCTCGGTCTGGATACTTCATAGGAGTAATAGTGACAATATTAGACTCCTTAAGTGTGTCTTCATAAACACGTTCTAAGGCTAAGGTTCGCTTTGGGCATCGGGAAGAGATGTGACCTCTCTCATGACAATGATGAGACTTTATTTTCAATTGAGAGGCAGGTGTCTAGGGTTCGCGGTGCAGCAAGTTAGAGACTCACTGCTCTAGCAATGGTAAAAATAACAGAAATACAAACTAGCATTGCCCCAACTTTGTGCAAGTAGACGTATCGTCAAGTAATAAAATCTGGAAAGTCCAGGTCGATCCCACGTGGATCTGAATGAATTATCGAGCTTACCCTTATCTGCTATATCTAGATCCAAGATAATTTGAGAAAGAGTTGTCAAGTCTATTCGAACTACCTGCTGAAGTAGGGAGAACATAGAGATAGATCAAAGCTACGAGTATACTATCCGGAAGCAAAGAAGGGTGTGGATCTATGTGTTATGCATCTATAATCCGAATTGTGCATCACGCGCGTTTTGATCACCAGTGGATCCTAGGTAAACATACTTGTAATCGATTTTTGCTCACAATACAACCGTGACATCTTTTTTATCTCAGGTGTCATACAATGCCATGAGAGTTCAGATGCCCGACCAATTGCATACAACCCTATGGACCACACATGCTAGTAACTCTCTATACCGATACTAAATCATCACCTTTCCCGCCATTAGGAATAGGTGAACTCACGCTAGCCATTGCCTGTGTACTACCCTCTACTTTGTTGAGATCGAGAGTAGTTCCTTGATAACGGTAGGATGGTGATCATTCACCCACACGTTTTGAAGTCCAACATTAACTACACATACAATGAAATGATAACGCTTGCAACATGGAACGATCGAATTAGAAATGCATAAACAAAGTAGATCCACATCCCTTCAAGGGATTTAGCTAGACATTGAAGTGAAAAGGGATAAATCCCATAATACAAACATCAGATACATGTCTAGAACTACAAATAAACAGATGTATATAATATATCAAAGAAAATAAATAACTTCCGAAAGGTGAGAGCAAGAAATGTCACATTCTCACTTTCCCTTCCAAGGCGCTGATGACCCTTCTCCCTCGCATTCTAAGCAAACAAACCAGAGTAACCTTCTCTCTAGAGAGTTCCCTTGGACTCTTCACACCAGCCCTCAGAGATACACAGACTCCTCACCCCAGCCCGGTCCCCCCTTCCTAAACTGGAATGTCTGAAACACTCTACTGCTCTAACTCCTAAGCTTCTCTCTACTCTCTTCTCCTAGAACAAAACTCTGCTGAATTCGCTCAACTCCTCCTAGAGCTTCCAATTCTGCCAACTCCCATTGCAAGTTCCAATTTGTCTTCTATTTATAGGCTTCAGCGGGTGAACATTGATTGTTCCACCCTTTTGGAGCTCGGCACCACTGGCGTCAAATTCCCGAGAAGTGGCACTAGGCTATTTTTCCCGTTGGTGTGGCATGTGAGGACTAGCACCGAATTACTGAGGCAGGGGCTTCCGACTGAGTTAGGGGCTCCGACTGAGTTAGGGGCTTCAAAGCGTTTAAAGTAGGGACCTCTGATTGAGCCAAGGGCTTCAGATTGAGGCAGGAGCGCTAGCTACTTTTATAAATTCTGACGCTTGTGCCCTTTGCCAGCCGCTATGTGGCGCGAACCAGTTGTGTTGTGGCGTGGATCCTCCTTTCTACCTGTCAGAATGCTATGTGTGGCGCCATAGCCTGCTCTATAAAGTCGTGTAGCACCAGCTCTATTTCTTTGATAGGAATTTAGGTAAACTTATTCGATTTTTAGGCTCTTTTAGCCTGATATTCTTCATCTTCGCTCTTTGGGCATGTTTGGTGAATAACCTGCATATAAAAGGTGAAATGGGCTTAAACTGGCCAAATTCAGTCAAAAAGTAATGAAAACATATGGGTAAAACCCACATGAAATTGACTAATCAATTACCCCCATACTTAAATCCTTGCTTGTCCTCAAGCAAGAAGCTCTATTCAAATTTAAGTATGATTCATGCTACATGCCTATGATCCAACTTGGTGCTCATAAAAAGGATAAATTATAAATTCAAGTTGTCTAGCCATTATACTATGTTACTTCACTAAGGGATTCCTCTTCTCGTACTTCCAGAGCCTCTCATTTGTTGATTAGTTTATGGTTTCCACGGTTACTGTGTCATCCAACAATCCATTCCCATGCACTCAAGAGTTTTAGTTCAGGACTCCAAAAGCTGATTCTCAACTCTTCTCTCCACTAATCATGATGGATCACCCCTTGGATCTTTAGGCCTTAGGTTGTAATGGGGCTAGGGACCTAGGTAGGATATCAGGCTAAAAATGAATGTTCAACTCTCTTGCAAAAGCCTGATTTCTCCTCAGAATTTGGCTCTTACTAGTATTCTCCCCAAACTTGACTTTTGAACTCTTCTTCATTTCAGGCCTTTGGCTTGACTTTTTGCTTTCAAGGATCTAGCTGATTTTATGTTTTTGAGCTAGTTTTTGTTCCCTTGCAAATTCTTTTCTTTTCAAGGCTCCATAAGTTGCTCAGCTGACTGCATAATTCTCCATTCAACTTCCTTTCCTATGTTGATGGACCTGTTAGTCATTATTGCATAGATCAAATAAGCTCTGGCTTTTGTCACATCAGAGTAGTGTGTTGTGGGGTATAACTTTGCTCTAACAATGTAAAGCCAAACAATTGCTTCTTTGCTAAGATCTCTCTTTGGAAATGACTAATATTCTGAACCATTCATATTCCAAGTTGTCCCCTTTGGGCATAACATTTTAACAATTTATTGGGCTCTACCTCCTCCAGGTTGAGTACTTCATTTGGACAGTTTGGAGGGAAGTACTTATGTATTTCTTGATTGCTAAACCATACTTTCTTCCCCCCCTACTATATAACCTTAGGCTCACCTTGAGGAATTAGATTGTCATAGAACTCTCCTACTAATGGACACATCCTCCAGCAGGCCGTGTGAAAAAATATTCCTATGCCTTTCTAAAATTGTCCTTTCATTATCTTTGCTGAAGTCTGAAAATAATAACTAAACAATGATTAAGAATACCACAATGTACTGCTGTTTACATTTTGGAGGGATGTTGCTGCAAATATTTCGTGAAGTCATAACAACTTTTAATATTTTTCATGAAGTCATGGCAAGGTGCAACCTCAGATTTTTCTATTGTCTTAAGGAATAAGGAAACTGTTTCAGATGAAACAAACTTCTCCATGAAGACAAATAAGAATCAGGATGTTGATTCTGCATTATATTATAGCAGTTAATTCGATAACACCTACTTCGGGTTTGAAAAAACAAAACCCATCAAAATAGTGAAAATAAAACACAAGAGGTTAGAAATAAAAGAAAAATTGAACATATTAGCTCAATACCATTCGTATGCGAGGCAACGAGAAGAAGAAGATAAAGGAACTTTAGAAGCATGAACAACATAAAACACAATGAATAACAGATAAACAGTCAAAACTCAGCTAAATGAGATCAACGAGAATACACAACAACACTACAATAATCAGATTATTCCAGAAACTCTGATCTGGTCCTTCTAATTAATCTGCACAAATAAAGTATATGCAATCCAAATTACTTTAATGAAGTCAACAGAGCTACAACAATAAAGTTTAAATAGAAGATGAACTGAAGATTAATTAAATCAAAACCTTAATCTAAATTACAACATGCAATCAAGATAATGAATCAAGAAAATGAATTCAGACTTGAAGTAACTAAGTTACTAATTCAAACAGTTAATTCTACAAACTCTAATAAGACACTATTTTTCTGTTAAGAAATAATTCAGATAAATGAAATCGAATTTAAAACAAACTATGACTTACATAATCTGAACCACCATTTTACATTTAAAACACAGACTACTATTTTAACATGCAGTCTTTGAATGAAAAACGTAGATGAAATCAATTAACACTCTGTATATAAATCAAGCACGCTCGTGACTCATTAACAAGCAAAGGAAACAACTACTGATTAGAAACCAAACAAATATAAAACCTATCGATTTGAAGTCCAAGCTGCGGCATAGAGAACCCACTACCTTAAAGACTTAATCAGCGATCTTGGATGCACAATCGATATTCCGATAGTCTCCCAAGGTGATGCAGCTCTCTTTCGGTGAGGTGCACTTGTCGCCGGAGATGTCCCAAAACGGGATTTATGAGTTCGGACAAAAACTTTGATTAGGAACAAAAATAAAGAAAAAGGATTGAACGAAAAAAAGATTTGTGACAAAGAGGGATTGAGCGATTGAGAGAGATCTAAAAAGAGAATGAATTTTCCATACCTTTGATTCTTTGAAGAACCCTATTTATATCTTCCCTTTCAACTTCAATGGTCGCCCAAGTTCTAACGGGAGGGAAGAATGAATCTTATGCCAAAGAAACGCCTTGTCGAGAAACGCCTCGCCGAAGCAGTCGGGTGAAGAGCCATTGCCGAACGGATTCTTCTTCGTCTCTCTCTCTCCCTGTCCGCTCTTACCCTAACTCTATTTTCCCCAAATTCTATCGAGAGACCCAAGATGAGGATAAGACATGAGTGGGATCCAACTATCGGATCCAGACCCAAATCTGAACCCGAACCCCGGACCCGACTCGTGGGAGTCATTTTCCCAACAATCCCCCACAAAATGACACATAGGAATGACACACATGAATGATTTATGTTCTGGGCACAACAAGAGCTAAATAATTAAGTTTCAATATCTTTCAATTTGAATTGATACTTAGTGAAATGAGGCAATAAATGGATCCACCAAGTTAAGTACTCTTGAACTTAGTGAACCATATTTGAGACTCTCACGAAACACATAGTATAGCGTTGTGCTTTATCGAACTCTTACCCTCTTTCATAGGAGGTGGCAACTCACGAAGGTGGATCCATAGTATCTCCAGCACCACCACACATATGGTTATGGACCCATTTTATAAGGCCATTGCACAAACCTCAAAGAAGGGA
The DNA here is from genome assembly GCA_022405105.1 of Aristolochia contorta. Lineage (NCBI taxonomy): Eukaryota > Viridiplantae > Streptophyta > Magnoliopsida > Piperales > Aristolochiaceae > Aristolochia > Aristolochia contorta. Next base: position 24,938,100 of record CM039666.1, on the reverse strand, counting down.
TTTCTCATGCCAAAGCGTATCACGCCTAGGGATGGATAAAGAGTATCTGAGAAAAGAAATTGACTTCGTTTGCCCAAATCTTTCATAGGGTTAAACCCTTAGTAAAGGGTCAGTTGAATTTCTTTCGGATTTGACATAATCCAAAGAAATCACTCCATTTTTCAGAAGTTGTTTAGGTGTTTTAACCATTACACACTATTCTTAGTTCTTGAACACTCAATCTCCCCACTGGCACATCTACCAAGCTAGCTCAAGTGCAATAAACTCCGACTCCACAGTCGAGCGAGCAATGTAAGTTTGCTTACCAAACTTCCATGAAATTTCCCCTCCACCTAAAGTAAAACATAACCACTCGTGGAACTCCATCATTGCCAGACACCCAATTGGCATCACAATAGCCTTTTAACACAATGGAAAACTTACCAAAAGTACAGCCCCCAATCCATGGTGTCTTTCAAATATTTCATTAAATGATAAAGTGCAGTCCAGTGTTCGCTACTAGGGTTATGCGTGTACTAACTCAGTCTACTAACTGCATAGGCTATGTCCGGACGAGTGAAGTTCATAAGTAACATCACACTTCCTATGATTTTTGCGTACTCAGTTTGAGACACACTCTCGCCTTCATTCTTCTTAAGGTGGACTGTTGGATTATAAGGAGTTTTCATAGGCAGTAAATCATAACAATTGAATTTCTTCAACATCCTCTCAACATAATGGGACTGACTCATTGAGAAACCTTCTTCGATTTTTGTTAATTTCATACCAAGAATTACATTGGCTTCTCTCGCGTCTTTCATATCAAATTGGGACGACAAGAATGTCTTGGTTTCAATTTCCTCATTTTCCTTGGTTCTAAAAATTAACATGTCTTCCACATATAGGCATATTATTACATAGTTTATAGTGCACACCTTTGAATACAAATCCGTTCGTGATTAGAGTGTGGTGAAATTTTTCATACCATTGCTTTGGAGCTTGTTGCAAACCATAGAGAGACTTCTTCAATTTGCACACCTTATCCTCTTGACCTTTAACAACAAACCCCTCAAGTTGTTGTATATAAATCTCCTCGTCCAAATCTCCATTGAGGAATGCGGTTTTAACATCTATCTGATGCACAACCAAGCTATGTATAGCTGCCAATGCTACTAACGATTGTATAGTTGCTATTTTAGTCACTAGTGAATAGGCGTCAAAATAATCAATGCCCTTATTCTTTGTATAACCTACAACGACTAGTCTAGTCTTGAATTTATCTATGGAGCCGTCAAGCCTTAGTTCCTTTCTAAAAATCCATTTACACTTAATAGGTTTACATCCCTTAGGCAAATCCACTATGTCCCATGTATGGTTGGACATAATTGAGTCCAGCTCACTATTAATAGCCTCTTTCCCAAAACTAGCGTCTATTGAAGTTACTGCTTTTGTATAAGTCCTTGGATCATCTCCAACTAAGAACGCAGAAGCTACATATTCATCTATCTTGTCAGGGTTCTCAATTAAGAATACAGTAATAAAATCTGATCCAAAACTAGTCACAATCCTCTTTCTTTTACTTCCCTAGGTTCATCTACGTATTCAATCACTCTAGTAGAAGAACTAGGCAGGGAGGAATGTGCACTAGATGGACCAGGATCTATGCCAAGGAAATATATGTTCAAAAAATTCTGCATCTCTAGATTTAGAAATTGAGTTGACATTAATCTATAAGCAGCTAAATTTTGTGCATGTTTTAGGTCTTATGTTAGTCCTCTTAGGAGCTGGTAAGCTCACTTTAGCAAGGCACCCCAGACTTTAAGGAATTTCATGTTAGGGGTGAATCCTTTCCATAACTCATATGGAGTTTTATCTAGTTTCTTGTTAGGTATTCTGTTAAGGATGCAACAAGCTGAAAGAATGGCTTCCCCCCACATTTGTACAAGTAACCCAAAACTTACAAACATTGCATTCATCATATCCTTGAGGGTTCTATTTTTCCACTAAGCTATGGCGTAGTGGAGTGTTAGGTGCACTAAACTCATGTATAATCCCATTCTTTTCACATAATTCTTTAAGGAATAGAGTTCCATATTCTCCTCCTCTATCGGACCTAATTCTTTTAATTTTCTTATTCAGCTGACTTTCGACTTTAGTTTTAAACTTCAGAAACTTTCCTTCTGCTTCATCCTTAGTTTTTAGGAGGTAAACTCTAGTGTACCTAGAGAAATCATCTATAAAGGTCACATAATACTTTTACCTCTTTTACTAACAGTGTTCCTGAAATCGGCTAAATCTGAATGGATTAACTCTTACACTTCGGTTCTTCTATTCTCAACTGGTTTAAATGGCTTCTTAGCGTATTTGGCTTCTACACACATAGGACATTTAGAAAAATCTTTTACATCCACTGAAGGAATTAGGTTAAGTTTTCTAAGTCTTTTAATAGAAGCTACGTTCACATGACTGAGTCTCTCATTCCACATGTTAAATGACTCAGTAATATAAGCCAAACCAAAGGAAGAACTTTAATTGATAACTTGTGATACAATGTTTAGGACAAATAAACCCTCATTGAGATAACTCTTTCCTACAAACTCCTTTTTATGGTTGTCACAAATTTATCAGCCTCAAATAGAAGTTTTAGACCAACTTTATTCAATAAGGCACCTGACACTAAATTCCTACGTAGGGAGGGTACATAAAGTACATTGTGCAAGGCTAAGGTTTTCCTAGAGGTTAGTTTGAGATTAACTTTTCCTAGAGGTTAGTTCAAGATTAAATTTTTCCAGAGGTTCGTTCAAGTACATAAAGCACTCCAGCCACACTTTCATTTCCCATGTAGACAACTTCACTTTCTGCAGCATTCACAAAGGTATGAAATAGTTCTCTGTTGGTACATAAGTGTTTAGAAGCTCTAGTGTCCAGCACCCAATCTGTCTTGTTTTCGACTAGGTAAGCTTCGACAACCACTGCAGCAGTGGCATCATCAGCTTCAACTATGTTGGCCTGGTTTGAAGGCTTTGTCCCATGTTGCTTGTCGTGACGTTTGTGACATTCATAGGCTTTGTGTCCAATTTTCCCGTAGGTGTATCACTTCACCTTTGTATTTTTCTCAATCATCTTGACAACTTTATTGGAGCCGCTTTGCCAATTGTACTCCCCTTTGTTATGTCCTTTCTGGAAACCCTTCTTAAACTTGTTTTTCCCGAGGATTCACCAGATTCAATTAGGTTAGCCTTGCATCCCATGACATATGAGGAGTTGGGATTATCTTTAAGGTGATTGGCCTCTTTGGTTCTTATTTGTCCTATAACTTCTTGAAGTGTCATAATTTTCGGTTCATGTTTAAGTTTATTTCTATAGTCACTCCAAGATGGCGGAAACTTATCCAACAAGTAATCAGCTTGGAACATGTTTCATACTTCATATCCTTCACTAAGCATTTCTAGAAGTACATTTTCATATTCATGTACTTGTTCCATGATGGGGTTTTCATCAACTATTTTCAAATCAAGGAATTTTTAGGTTATATATTTCTTCTTTCCAGCTTCATCTCCCCCATATCTTTGCTCTAAGAGTTCCCAAATTTCTTTTGCTGAATTAATGTTTACAAACAGATACATTAAGTTTTCTTTCATGTGAGTTATTAGATGTCTTCTCACTAATTCATTGTCTAACTCATATTTGGCTTTTGTCACTAGTTCTGAAGTCCTGGTTCGAACGGTAGGAGGGGTGGTCATCTATATTTCTGTGGAGCCTCCACCCACATTTGTCTCAGGAGGTTCTGAGAACAAAACATAACCAGCTTTTATTTGCCAAATGAAAATTAAAATTAATTGGGACCATAATTTATAATTTGTCTTGTCTAATGGTTGGTTTCGAAAAGTCAATTAATTCCTTCTTTCCCATTAGGTGTTTTATGTACAAATTTGGTAAACCTGAAATAAACAATCAGTTTTTTCACCTAATCAATTATTTCAAACTAATTTAGAAGTTCTAGTATAAGACTTTAGAATTCAGAACAGGATATTACAACTGAATCTACAAACTGATCTTAAGTCTAATTTATCAAAATAATAATAAAAAAATACAGATTGGACTATTTACTACAGATTTAGCTCATAATTCAATCAATCAAATAATAATAAAAGGATTTCAATTCAACAATTCTAAAAATGACAAATAATACAACACCACTTTCTGATTTCTATATATAAAAAAAACAATCATCCAATTTCAGCACTTAAAAAAAATTCGAATTTTCCACTAAAGTAATGAAAATTTACAAATTCTGATGTTACTAAGTAGTAAAACGAATTTGGTCTTCAAATTTAGAAAACTATTGGAAGATAGAAGCAGTAACAACTTATATTGTCTTTTAAAAAATATGTTTTACAGCAGATTTAAAATCACTTATTAAATACTCAACACTCAACCATACGCCCTTTTTTTATAATTTAACTAATAAGAACACTTTGGACACCAATAATATGCATGCTCATGAAATAAATTCAGAAAACCTATTTCTGATTCTATACGAAAATCAGACACTCAAACAGATCCGAGACTTAACTGATAAAAACAATAGATTCAAAATATCATGCTCCTAAACAGTCTTTAAATTGAAGGAACTTTAGAAGCATCAACAACATAAAACACAATGAATAACAGATAAACAATCAAAACTCAGCTAGATGAGATCAAAGAGAATACACAACAATACTACAATAATCAGATCATTCCAGAAACTGTAATCTGGTCCTAATCAATTTCCACGAATAAAAGTATATGCCAAATTACTTTAATGATGTCAACAGAGCTACAACAATAAACTTTAAACAGAAGATGAACAGCAAATTAATAAAATCAAAACCTTAATCTAAATTACAGCATGCAATCAAGATAATGAATGAGGAAATGAATTCAGACTTGAAGTAACTTAGTTACTAATTCAAACAATTAATTCTAAAAACTCTAACAAGACACTATTTTTCTGGTAAGAAATAATTCAGATAAATGAAATTGAATTTAAAACAAACTAACACTTACATATTCTGAACCACCATTTAACATTTAAAACTCAGACTACTATTTTAACATAGGCGTGCTGATGGGCTTGGCATTTTCCATGCCGAATTTCTTGAGCAAATCAACAATATACCTTCTTTGAGATAGAAACAGACCACCGGATGCCCGATGGGCTTCGATGCCTAGAAAATAACTCAGATTTCCCAAATCTGTAATCTCAAAGTGGGACCGAAGACCAAAAAATGAAATTTTGAATAAGAGTTATAGAAGATCCAATGATGATTATATCATCAACATATATTAGGAAAATCAATGTCATGCCAGATTTCCGTTTAATGAACAAGGATGAATGATGAGGAGAACCAATTCAACCAGAATTTTGTAAGTGTTGACTGAGTTTAAAATACCATGCTCTTGGCGCTTGCTAGAGCCCGTATAAGGATTTTTTAAGAAGACAGACGTGGTGAGGATGAGTAGAGTCAACAAAGCCTTCAGGTTGACTCATATAAATTGATTCGGAGAGTTCTCCATGGAGGAAGGCATTTTTGTTGTCGAGCTGTCTCAGAGGCCAATTGAGGGAGACAACAAAGGACAAAATAATTCGAATGGTGACTGGATGAACAACCGGAGAGAATGTGTCATGGAAGTCTCTGCCAGGTTGTTGATTGAACCCCTTAGCTACAAGTCATGCTTTATATCGGTTATGCTTCCATCAGAGCGTTGTTTAATATGATAAGCCCACCGGTTGCCAACAACATTCATTTTATCTGTCCGAGGAACCAATCTCTATGTACGATTTTTCTGCAGTGCCGTAAGTTCTTCTTTGATTGCCTGTTGCCAGTGGGGATCTCGGATGGCGATGGAGAACCAGGTCGGTTCCGGAGGCAAGTTGGATAGAGCAATCGTCAGACACACCGGAAGAGGGTAGCGCTCGGACAATAAAATTTTTGGTTTGTGGATTCAAGCATGCTTCGAGTGGTCATTGAATGTGCCCGAGTTGAAGTTTCTGAAGCTGAGGGCTCTGCAGCAGACGGCTGCGGCAAAGCAGGGACAGAAACACGGGCTTGGTAGCAGGAGATGGCTGCAAAGTTGAAGGCGGAAAAGGGGGTGGCATGGCTGCAGGAACCTAAGTGCTGGAGGAAGGCAGAGGCGTGGATGGAGTAGGAGCTTCCCGGTGAGAAGCAGTAGGCGACGAAAGCTTAATAGAGGAGCGGACAGACATTGTGGGCATAGGACCCGCCATTCAAAAGGGCTTATTGCTATGAGACGGCGAGGTGGAGACTAAGACACGCGGCAAGAGGGAGCTACAACAGATCTGGCGACAACGGATACGGTAGGGAGCCTTCCAGGCAACCAATCTGGAGTAAGCGAGGCGGGTATGATCGGAAAAATAGAGGAAGTGGCACTGTTTGGGCATGTCCGAGCCTGGCTGGTGGGTCGAGGAGAGAGAGCTGGAGCACAGTGTGGTTGGGGCTTCGGTGAGCGGCAAACACGCACGGGAGGACGGCGGATGTAGAAGTGCTGGCAGACGGGTTGATTTGAAACGGCCGAGGAGGGGGTCGCAGCGGAGTTGCAGGGGATGCAGCAGCAGCGGGCAGCAGGACGATGAATGAGTCGACAAGCGCATCTGTTGAGGGAACAGATTCAACAGTTGGGCCAGCGGGCCTGGTTGGTGGAGGTGACGGTGAGGTGGGGATCGCTGCAAAGGCACTTGTGCTGTGGTTGATTGCAGAAGGCAGTAAATCACCTGGAACATTAGGAAACGTTAAAAAGGTGAGGATGATTGAAGATGACATGGCGTGAAATTATGAGACGAAGCGTGTTTGGATTGAGACAAATATAGCCTTTATGTTGACTACTGTAGCCCAGAAAAGTACAGGGCTACTTTTGTAGTCTAATTTTGCCAAAGGGAAAGGTCGTAAACATGGAAGACACAGGCAGCTGAAACATCTGAGATGGGAATATGTGGGGACTGTTATAAAACGGAAAGAATGGGGTGGATTTTTTGGAGCAGAGGTGTAGGTAATAAATTGTTGCAATGCACAGCCATTAGAAAAGCATACATCAAGTATGTAGGGGGAAGATTAGACTGGGCTTATAATGTTAAGCCAGTTTCGACGTGTCGATGTTTTCTCTTTGCAATCCCATTTTGTTCAGAGGTGCCAGGACAAGATAAGCAATTGTCCCCAATAAACTCGCCACCACTGTCAGAATTAATACAACATATTTTATTGGAGCATGAATTTTCAATTAATGGGATAAAGTCTTTAAAAGCAGTAAATACGTCTGATTTCCTTTGGAGGGGAAACAACTAGACAAACCTTGAAAAATCATCGACAAGAAGTAGATAAAAACTGAAACCAGTAACAGAAGTTATTGGAGCGGGTCCCTAGACATCGCAATGGAGCATTTCCAGGGGCAGTGTGGTGCGAATTGGACTAGGAGAGAATGGCTACCTATGGCTTTTCCCCAGTTGACAGTTGGAGCAAGGAGGTGAGGATGACAACTAACGAAGAGTTGATGAAAAGGATGATCCAGGCGACCGTGCTAGAGTTCTGAACTCATTTTATTTGCAGAGAGACAAAGTTTAGATGGAACTGAGAGAGGGTAGAGTCCTCCCTTACTGGGCCCTTGATGCAGTATCTTGTGAGTCTGTAAATCACGAATCATGTAAGCATGTGGTGTAAATAAGATTGACTAGTTGTTTGATTTACGAGTTGAGATATGGAAAGCAATCTTGTAGAAATTTGAGGAACTAATAGAGTAGGACAGGTGGCAGTAAGACCAGATGATAAAGGAATAGAGGTAATCAGAATGTGAAATTGATAAAGAGAGACCATTGCCAACCAAGATAGAGTCAGAGCCCAAATAAGGGAACTTACCAGACACGTCAACCGGATCTGATGTTAAGCTATGAGTAGCTCCACTGTCAAGAAACCAATTGTCATTAAGAGGAACTGAAGGAGTAGTGGTAGTGAGTGCAGTCGTAGAAGGCAAAGCAGACTGGCGAGCCCAACAATTATTTGCATTGTGATAAGCACGTCCGCAGCGGTATCAGACCACGGAACCATTTGTGTCCGTGGCGGCTGCAGATGAAGTGGGATTGGTTCTGCCCCTACCACAAATTCCAGAAGACCGGCCCCTGTTGGATTGGGGGCGTTGAGGATTGCCTCTGCCACGGCAAGCAGCGGGAGGAGGACGTGGTGGGTCTGAATTGTGAACTGCAGGACCAGAAGAGGCAACGAGAGCAGCCGGCGAGTGAGCAGCACGGTGACGTGAATCATGGTCCAATAAAAGAGCGGAAACGAAGCTGAATGTTGGAGGAGTTGGTTGTGAGTCGATTACTGCAAGAACTGGGTCAAATTCAGAACCCAGACCTCTGACAGTATAGAGGATTAAGTCGTCGTCATCTACAGGTTTGCCAGCACTCGTAAGAGCAAGGGCGAGGGATGTTGCATGAATCAAATACTCGTGAACAGACCGGTTGCCACGCTGCAGTGTATGGAGCTCCGTTTTTAATTGTTGAATGCTGGAGCGGGTGACCATGCCATAGACTTCTTCTATAATGGACCATGCAGCAAAGGTGGTGTGGGTATCAACAAGTCGTGGGAGAATCGAATCGGAAACACACTGGAGCAACCACCCCAAGGCAATCTGATCAAGTCACCTCCATTTGGTGAGATCGTCAGGCGTAGACTGGGAGGGAGGGAGAGTGCCATCCAAGAGTCCCAGGAGGTTGTATCTGCATAGAACAGGAAGAAGTTCAACATGCTAGATGAGAAAATTGTCCGGCGTTAGCTTCATAGAAATTTCATGAGAAATTTTGGTGATGGTAGGTATAGGCAGGAGCTCGCTCTCAGCAACAGAAGGCAAGACAGCAGATGTAGACGACATAGTGGAGCAAAAAGGGAGAAAGACACTCGCAAAAAAGGAAATTGACACCTAGGCGACTAATACCGTGTAAGAATCCAATAAAGATGATGACCGACAAGTCAACAGAGTTAAGAGAATACATATGAGAGAGAGAGAGAGAGAGTTAAGGATTATACAGTCCTCCAAAATAAAAAGTTTTGGGCTAAGTGTTGCCCATGAGCAATCATCTACTATAACATTCTTCATAAAATGAGGAATTCTGTTTATCCATATCTTGATATGTGTCTCCCCCTGTTCAGCCAAAAGAGTTGCCTTCTTTGCCAAGGTATCAGCGGCATTGTTTCCTTCTCTAAACTGGTGCATCAACTTGACCTGTGGTAGTTCCTGTAGTAGGTTCTTGCAGATATTTGTCAGCGGTGTGAGCTTCCAATGGTTGCTTTGAGATTCCTGCATCAAATGTATTACTATTTGAGAGTCCCCCTGAATGAGTATTGGTGAGTTTGGCAGAAAATGTTTAATACAAGTGAGGGTAAGGTGAAGAGCAGAAAGTCCAGCTTCATTGTTTGATTTGTTTAATAATGGGCACAATGCACATAACATAGTTTCACCCATTGCGTTTGAATAATAACTCCTCCTCCTGCCCTCTTTGATTCTAATTTAGATGATCCATCAAAGTTTTCTAGAAAAAAAGAAGGAGAAGGTGGTTGCCAACAAATATGGTTTTTATTTTTTTTTTTTTTTTTTGAGAGCTAGTTTCAGGGATTTTTTGATGAGTGATAATCTGGTTTGATGCAAATAGGATGCAATTGAGGCATTGAGAATTAGTAGATGATTGTTCAAAATTTTTTCTATTTCTAGTACATCATATTTCCCAGATTGTAGTAGTAGCATATATATGGGATCTAGGCAGGAATTTTGTAGGGGATGAGTATAACAAAGTGTGGAGATATGATCTAATTGACTGACTTTGGGGAATTAGTTTTGTGTAAGGAGATAGTAATTGCCAAAGATTTGTGGCAAATGAGCAATGAATAAACATATGATCAATAGTTTCAGTTTCTAATCCACACAGCACACAGGAGATTAAGATGTAATCCTCTTCTATGCAATTGAGAGGTTGTTTGTAGTTTGTCTGTGAGTATGAGCCATAATAGCATTTTTTGTTTAGTAATGGATTTGATTTTCCATATTTTTGTCCAAAGGGGATCTAAAGGACCATGTAGCATTTTATTTTGAGAGGTTTTTGTGAGGGAATGCATAATGTGATATGCCATTTTAGTGGAGAAGGTTCCTTCTTTTGAAGGTGTCCAGATAAGGGTGTCTTTTTGAGAAGGAGAGATCACATAATTTAAAACTAAAGAAGCAACATCAGATTGCCAAAGCATTCTGATGCGAGATTCATTCCACTGATTACAATCAGTGATAAAGGAGGACACCGTGTCCTGGAGGTGGTGAGGGCCCAGTGAAATTCTAGGAAGTCGATATAATGGTGTATCTATGTCATCATATCCATGTGTCATACCAGAGAGAAGAGTTCTGGCCGTTACCAATTCTGTACCTAGTGTGGGAAATGATTAATGGAAGGAGTTTAAAGATTTGATTCCAAACAAGGGAATTACCTTGTTTGGGTTTGCGAGCGACAGCGAGATGAGGAGAGGGGCCATATTTTGTTCTCATGAAAGTTGTCCATAAAGAGTCTTTATGACTATAGATGCGCCAAATGAGTTTGAGGCACAAGGCTTTGCCCATTGATTGAAGACTTCTAATTCCTAATCCTCCTTTTGTGGGAATCACATGCTAAGAACCAACTAGCAAGGTGTAATTTTTATTATCCTTATACGAATATAAAAAGTTTCTCGAAACTCTTTTTCAATCTTGTCTGTGATTTTTATAGGTAAATGAAAACATAAAAGGAGATGTAAGGGAATACTTGTAAGGACTGATTTTAAGAGGGTGATTCTGCCAGCTAATGATAATGATTTATTTGTCCAGCCTGGTAGTCATTTGTTGATGGCATCTAACTGTGGTTCGTATGTACTTCTAGTGATACGGGTTGTAGGGATGCTTATCCCTAGGTAGGAGCCAATAGATTCTGATTGGGTGAATGGAAAGAAGCTTCTAAGACTAGCTTTCGTTTCAATGCTAACACTGTTAGAGAAGTCCAGAGTATTCAGCATATTGTTTGAGAATATGCATTAGCTTTTGGGCTGAGTTAGATTCCGCAACACAGAACAGAAGAATATCATCTGCATAGTGCAGATTACATATGGGTTGCATATTTGGAATGGGTGACCAAGGTTTAATCTGATTTGTTGTCATCGCATGTTGAATTTTATTTGAGAGGAGTTCCGTTGCAAGAATGAATAGTGAGGGTGAGAGAGGGTCTCCTTGTCGAAGTCTGCATGAGGGAATAATGGACTCCGTAGGATACCCATTAATGAGGATTTGGTAGGTGGCAGTTGACAGGCAAGATTGAATAATGTTTTGCCAAATTATAGGAAATTTATATTCACCTAAAGCATGAGCAAGGAATGACCATGACATAGTATCGAATGCTTTACATATGTCTATTTTTGCTCCTAAGTAAGCATTTTTTTTCGTTTTGATTGGAATGTTTTTAATTTTTCATGTGCAAGAATAATGTGGTCTGATATTTGTTGCCCCTTAATAAAGGCTGCTTGGGTGGGAGAGATTAAAGATGGTAAGATTGGTGAAAGTTGGGTAGCTAGCATTTTGGTAAGGATCTTATAGATGGCATTACATAAGCTTATAGGCCTATAATCAGCTAGGGTTTTTGGGGTGCTGGATTTTGGGATCAAAACAATATATGTTTTATTTAATGTTGGTTCCATTGTTCCTGAAAGAAAGATTGAGTTTAGATTTTTAAGTAAATCATCTTTTATTAATTTCCAGTGATGTTTAAAAAACAAGGCTGGAATCCATCTGGTCCTGGGGCTTTGTATGAGTCCATTGTAAAGAGTGTTGCCATCAAATCACACATAGTGAAGGGTTGACTAAGAAGATTTTGTTGGGTGTGAGTTATGGTATTTTTGGGATAGAATGGTGGAGGTTGATGATTTGAGTGATCTGTGTATAGGGTTGAGAAAAAGGAAGTTGCCTCAATTTTTATTTCTAGATCAGATTCTAGTATGGTTCTAGTTGAAGTTTGTATTTGTTGGATTTTGTTGAATTGGGCTCGTGTTCTAGCAAAGGAGTGAAAGTACTTGGAGTTTTCATCAGCTTCCTTGAAAATGTTTTGCCTTGCTTGTTGGAAAATATGTATATGTTTGATTTGAGAGAGTTTCATGAGGGAGTGTTAAAGCTCTCTCTCCTCAGATTGTAGGGATTGATCTGAAGGATTTAAGTGTAGAGATGTTTGAATTTTTATTAATATTTTTGAAAATTCCTTGATTTTTATATGAAAATTTCCAAATCTCTCTTTGTTCCATGTAGTGAGGGTTGTTGCTATGTGAGGAGAAAAAATAGAACTGATGTGCAGCTGTTACGGGAGTTTGGTGAGTCCCGTTAGACTAGGATTGGTGAGTCCCGTTACACATAGATAAGGATGGAGTTTGAGTTTTAACCGCGCTGGGTTGTGACTCTTAGAGCGCTCGGGCCGGCCATTTGATCTACATTGTGCGGGCTGCCCATTTCGGTCGGTCCCACATAGTGCGCTGCCCATTAAGACCTGAACTGAGTTGGGCCACCCTTTTGGTGAACCCAGGGTGCTTGTTGAGCCCATGAGGGGACAATTGGGCTGCCATGGGGCGGGCATGGGAGCCATTTACTCTTGAAAATTGGAAAAATCGGAAATATTCATAAAACTATGGTAAATATAAGGAAAAATTATGGAAAATAATCTAATAAATCTCATATAGATTCTAGCTACGAATTTCATATTTTTTAATCACAAAATTGAGTAATTTTGTGGATTATCCTTAAATTAAAGTGTGATTCCATGTGTAATTTTACTGTGCTCATTTAACATGAAGTGTTTGTTATTGTATTCATGTCTTAGAAATTAGAGTATGATTTATATGTAATTCTTATTATACTCATTTTTGCATGGATATGTTTGTATTATTTTCATGTTTTAAGAATGAAAACATGTTATGCATGAAAGCATGTAAATTGCATGATATATATGTTACTTTTATGCAATTCCTGTTTATTTAACATTTTATTTGAGCTTCGAAATTGTTAGAACTTGTAAAATTTAGTTAAATTTTCATCATATTAATATTTGAGCATAATATTTAAGATTAGTGCCTAAATTAAAGCACATTGAGATTCATAACATGTTCACTGAATAACTTTAGACAATTATTTAGATGATCTATTCACAAACAATTTTGTGGTTGAAATAAGACCGTATGAACCAAGTAAGTTTCACATAGACTAGCACATTGAGGCCCACAGTGCCACTATTCTCCTGGGAATGCATCTCTCTGTACGAAGTTTGGTACTTAATGAGCCTTAGCTCAACCAGACTTTCTTGGGAGTATATTTCGTGAATGCCTATCATATTGCTGCATTATTGTTCTTATAAATATTTTAGAGTCTGGAATATAAAAACCACCAACAATATCTAGTGATCATATAAATATAATTATAGTTAATTAGAGAGTAACCACAACATATTTAGTTAACTAAAATTATATATTAAGTTAAACTATATTGATCACATAAGGAATTAGATATGAATTGTAATTAATTATACTCAACATGAAAAAATTCATCCCACAGGAAATTTAGCTCATAGGAAATTTTTATGACCTTAGTCAAACTGTAGGGCATGTTTTACATTGCTAATACTTGTCATTCAACTTTATCAACCTCATATTCTAATTTTTCAACAGTTATTCAACTGCTAGTTCCTCTGATATTCATCTAGAAATTCTGGAATTTAGTGGTGATAATTTTAAAGTTTGGAAAGAAAGGATCATTCTTCATTTAGAGTGGATGGACATAGATTATGCTAAAGAGGAACAAACCGTTGGTTGTAATTGATCAAAGCACTCCTTCTGAAGTTGCGCCATATCAGCGATGAGAGAGATCCAATCGGCTCAGATTAATATTCATTAAGACTAAAATTCAATTAGTATTCGAGCAGTATGACAAAGTCCAAGATTTGCTTAAAGTCGTTGATGATCAATTCGTCACATGAGAAAAGGCATTAGCAAACGTCCTCATAATGAAGTTTTCTTCACTGTGTGTCACAAGTGTTAAGGGTGTGTGTGAGGACATTATGCAAATGCAGGACATAGTGGCTCAACTTAAGAAACTTGAGGTAAATACTAATTGAATTATGACCATGTGTGTTCAAGAAAGAGGAGAAGTTTGTGATGGAATTGGGTGAAAGTGTCATGCTAGCTACAATTCACGGGAAGAACAAGACTCATAAATAAGACAAATCTCAAGCTATCACTTCCACGTCTTATTAGAAGGGGAAATATAAAATACTACTTCAAGCTGATATTAAGAAGGACCCTAAGTGTTTTTTCTGTAAAAGGAAGGGACATGCTAAATAGGATTGAACAAAATTCAAGACATGGCTTGTGAAGAACGGTACTCAATCCTCATTTGTTTGCTATGAATCTAATATGACTAATGTTAATATTAACACACGCTCAGATTATGAGTTACTTCTTGTTGGATGAAACCATGGCAAGGAGAACGAATACCTTCCCATCTTCAGATGGTGAAATCCAAGATGTTTATACATTCTTACTCAATGAGCTCAAGGACTTCATGAAAGTAGAACTACATAATAATCAATCAATGATTTTTTTCCAACACCTCACTCATAAGCTAGTCATCTTTATGCCAAAAATCTGTGGCAAAGATTTAACGAGAACAGCCCATGATATAAAAGACTCTCTCTTTCAGAAATAATAATGTATATATTTCATGTTTCATCAATGTCCATGGATGATATTTATTCAAATGAAAAAGATCAGTTGATAGAAAGTGATATTTGTTTGGAAGAAGATGAATGTATTATTTTTCTTTTAGCATATTTTGAATCTTACAATGATTCATCATGTCACACATACTTGAAACAAATTTGTCATACCTCATCTTACAAAGGCATTCGTTATGTTAATTATGTATTGGGTGGTCACTAGGTGAGAAGTCATGATACGAATAGAAAATGAGGTATTTATAAAACTTTGTAATGTCCTAAGCAATAGAAGGTTACTCAATGAATACGAAAGGAGTATCTTTGAATAACAAGTTTGTATATTTTTAATCACCATAGGTCATAATGAACCAAATAGAGCCATGAAAGAGTGGTTTCAATACTCTAGTGAAACAATTAGTCGACATTTTAATAATGTCTTCAAAGCCATTTTCACATGGTCTTCGGAGATTATAACACCTCCTTCATCATGCATGATTATCTTAAAGGGAAAAACGATTTTGCTCATGGTTTAAAAACTGTGTTGGTGCATTTGAAGGTACCCATATCAAAGTTATGATACCATTAGATAAGCAAGTACCTTATCTTGGAGGAGAGAAAGTGTGCACCCAAAATGGTTTAGTCATACGTGATTTTGATATGAGGTTTACTTTGTATCAGTTGGATGGAAAGGAATCACTACTGATTCTAGAATTTTTATGGAGACCATTTACAATCCAAATTACAAATTTCCCGAACCTCGACTAGGTATATCTTACACTTTATAATTTGATTTGAGAATTATTTTGAATTATAGTTAATTTATATAATGTTATTTTGCACGAAAATATTACTTGGTTAATGCTAGATATCCTAATATATCTGGTTTTCTTGCTCTCTCTGTGATAAACGTTATCACTTGCAAGACGTTAGAAATCACACGACTTATGGATAAAAAGAGGAAGCATTCAATCACTATCATTTGTCATTAAGAAATATAATTGTGAGGTGCCTTGGTGTGTCGAAAAAATGCTTTCCAATTCTCAGGTAAAATGCCTCCGTATCCTTTATCTACTCAGACAATAATTTTCATAATTCCAATGATGATTTATGACTTCATTAGGCAAGAAGATATAGCTAATAGATTGTGGAATGGATTTGTTGATGAACACGAAATTTTCTAGAAGACCAAGTGATGCAACAAGTTTTTTTGGGATATAAAAGTACATTTGGGATTTGTCGATTAAGTCATCACATATATACTTGGTAATTTATGATTTATAATTTTTTTATGTAATTTGAATATTTAATTTTTAGAATCATATATATTATTTTGTTTATTAGATGATTTGATGTGGCATATTTTTTATTTATGTTTGTATATTATGAGCTTATGTCACTAGTGGGAGACGATTATAATAAAATTTTATAATTTAATATATATTTTCAATATTATTAGTTTTATTACCAAAGTGATTAATGTCTG
The DNA here is from genome assembly GCA_022405105.1 of Aristolochia contorta. Lineage (NCBI taxonomy): Eukaryota > Viridiplantae > Streptophyta > Magnoliopsida > Piperales > Aristolochiaceae > Aristolochia > Aristolochia contorta. Next base: position 24,921,829 of record CM039666.1, on the reverse strand, counting down.
AAATATAAATTTCAAAAAAAAAATCTTGTGGTTAATTTAACAAAGTCAATAGATAAGTCTAATCTTGAATGCTACCGATATCATATGTATGATCATTATTGGTCAGAATGTCAAACTAATTGAATGAACTAAATGAAGAAATTACTAACTTAGACGGATTTCTCATTTAATGGCTTGCCGCTTGGATGAAGAAACTAAAAAAAATATGTGATACTTATATACTGGTTACCGTAACCACATGTGAGGAAATAAATAAAAGGTGTTTTCTGACCTAGATGAATCCTTTCACACCACTGTCAAGTTTGGTGACAACACCACTGTATTTGTTATGGGTATAGGAAAGGTTACTCTCCAAACCAAGGGGTAACATCACCACACTATCTCTAATGTTTTTTTCTACTTTGTCTCAGATTTAAAGACAAACTTGCTTAGTGTGGATCAGTTGCAAGAGAAGGGGTACACAATTTCTATCAAAAAGAGTATATCAAATTCACGTTGCAAAGTTGGGCTTATATGCTCAAATTAACATGACGGCATATTCCATTTTCCCACTTTATCTCCACAACACAACACATTTATGTTTTTCCAGAAGATCAAAGGATGTGGAGTGGCTATGGCATTATCAGTATTGTAATCTCGGGTTTGGTGGATTGGAGACTCTACAATAGAAAAAAATGGTAACTGTCTTCCTCACACATCGATTCCCTCTCAATTTTGTGAAGAATATGTGGTTAGCAAACAACATCATAATCAAATTTTGAATAGCTAAGAAGCAATTAGAATTGGTTCATTCTAACTTTTGTGGGCCAATAATTTCACCTTCCAATGGAGGCAAAAGATAATCACTTATTGATGATTATGGCTGAAAAACATGGGTATAGTTTTTACAGAAGAGATCTAAAGCTTTTGCAGCTTTGAAAAATTATAAGGTGTTGGTAGAGAAAGAAATGGCAGCCCAATCAAAAAACTTCATATAAGTCATGGAGGAGAATGCATTTCACAATAATTTGTAACATTTTGTGAGAGCCGTGAAATCAGAAAGCTACTTACAACAACTTACATGCCTCAACAAATGGTATTTGTAAGCTCAAAAATCACACTATTTTGAACATGGTCTGCAGCTTTTTAAATAACATTCATATTTTGAATAAAAGCCAACTCTTGCACTCCAAAATATGACACCGGATGAAGACCAACTGCAGATCACCTCAGACTTTCTTGTTTGTTGTCTATGCCCATATTCCAAATCAAAAGAGGACAAAAGCTAGATAACAAGGGAGAAAAATGTATTTTCTTGGAATTAGTGATCATTCCAAAGCTTATAAGCTTTACAGTCCCTTCACTAAGAAGACTATTATCTGTCACAATGTGATCCTTCGCAAAGACAGATTTTGGCAATAGAGCGACAGTGAATCTCAGCAACAAATTCTAGCAGATTTTGATGACGATGAAGAACAACAACTAGCACCTACCACTCATATTGTTCCTCAAAGTCCAGCTAACAATGAAAAACATGCACCTTAAAGACCTCAGAGATAAAGGAAAAGACCAGCTTGAATTATGAATTATGTGGTAATGAATTCTCTTGACTATACTTGTGATCTTATAACTTTCAATGATGATGAGAAAGATTCAAAATGGTTAAAGGCCATAGAGACAAATGGCGGATATCGAAAAGAACAACACGTGGGAGTTGATGAAGCATCCAAAAGATAAAAAAAATCATTGGAGTGCAACGGGTGCACAAAATAAAGTTGAAGGAGAATGAAGCATTTGACAAGAAATAGGCACATTAATGCGAACCATGCCAACAATGTGACACAACCCAGAATCAAAGATGGACGAAGAATTCAAGAGAAGCAATAATGCGTGGAAACTGTGACCCATAGCTTAGAAAAGTAAGAACCTTGGTATAATGAAGACCCTACAAACGAGGATGGAGGAATCCGTTCGATAAGTTAGGTTGAACACCACAAGAAGCCCTGGTAAGATGAAAAATCGTTTCTTTAAGAACACTTGAATTAGGATGAAATTTTTGTCCTTACACTTTTCCCATGTAAAATTATATTAAAAATTCATAAAATGTGTAAAACTCCTAATCTAGCCTTAATCAGACTCTCAAAAAACCTTAGAAACGAATCTAGACAGAAAGATATCCAACTACAAAACTTGCCTAATTGAGGTTCCTTAATTAAGAAGGAATACACTTAATAAAATAATAAAACCTATCTAATCAAACCTCAAAACCTTATTTCGTGCATGGGTCCTCTTTGGGCTTTCAATGGGCCTTCTTAGCTCAATTTGCTCTTCAAAGACTTGGATTTTTCAAATACATGCTGAAGAAGCACATTTAGCGCTTCTTTAAAGCATTTTGCCTTTAATCTCATGATTGGCTGTCTCTGAATCAACCTTTATGAGTAAAACAAGCTTTTGGTCACTCTCACTAATAAATTTATTATCTTGCTGGTGAATGACATGCTGGACAAGATTGTTTAAGTCCTCTTATAATCTTTTTGCTCGGCCCTTGTTAATGCCCCAATTGGGACCTGAACCAGATCTTGAGCATGAGTATTCCTTGTAGCCTTAATGTCCTCATCAGACACTTAGTAGTTAAAGGTTATAAGCAAGAGTTTGGATTGGATTATAGAAAATTATATTCTCCTGTTGTAAGACATGACACAATCAAACTTGTGATTGCATTGCCATCACAACATTCATGACCTATCTTCCAATTGGACATGAAATCAACATTCTTGCATGGTGACTTGCACGAACATGTACATATTGATCATCCTCCTAGTTATGTTAAGGTCGAAAGTGAGCATAGGGTGTACAAATTAACAAAGACACTATATTGACTAAAACAAGCACCTAGAGCTTGGTATAGTCATATAGAGGCACGTTTTTGTAAGGAGGGTTTTTACTAGCATTGGAGAAGAAGGTAAGATTATGTCGATGATCTTATTTATACTGGAAATGACAGTACCATGCTTGACACATTTAAAAATTTTATGAAATTGATTTTGCCATGACATATCTATGGATGATGCATTATTTTCTCGGTTTCAAAGTGACACAATCTGGCACCTGGAATCTTTATTTTTTTAAAAGAAATATGTTCAAGAAATTTTAGACAAGTTTCAAATGAAAGACTGGAATCCTGTGAGCACATCCGCTGAATGGGTTTGTAGCTCATTAAAGATCCTGAAGAAGGAGGGTTTATAGTAACATTTACAGGAAACTTTTAGGAAGCTTGATGTTATTAACTGCAACAAGACCAGATATAATGTATGTTGCTAGTATAATTAGTTGGTATATGGATTGTCCAAAGGAGATGCATCTCTTGGCTGCCAAAAGAATTCTTTAGTACTTGCAAGGTACCTTGTTATTGTGATAAAAGGCCAGATTTAATGTACGTGCTTTACAAATAGTGATTATGCTGGTGATATAAATGATAAATACATCTGGACGTGTCTTTAATGTATTTAGAACTATTTCGTGAACATCAAAGAAGCAAGAAATTCTCACTTTGTCAGCCGCTGAATTCGTCGCAACTTCATGTGCAAGTCAAGCCATTTGGCTATGAAAGATTCTTGAAGAGCTTCATTTCAAGAAAGAACAGACTACCTTAATTTATTGTGACAACAATTTCACATTTAAACTCTCTAAATCCCATTTTCCATGGACGAAGTAAGCATATTGATGTAATGTATAATTTTTTAAGAGATCTCATAAAGGATGGCATAATTCATCTTTCTAATCGCTAGAGGGAAGATTAGATTGTTGATACATTGACCAAACCTCTGAAAACAACATAATTCGTGAACCTTCAAAATATGCTTGGTGTATGCACTTTTGAAAGCGTAGTGTGAAGAAACTTCGTTGTCTTATTTTAGATTCCGTGTCTACTATTTCCCATCCATCCACTCATCTATCAAAAATGTCTTTTTCTAGTCTAAGTATTTTTCTTGGACAATGTCACTTAGACATCTAGGGAGATTGTTCAATTCTACAAATTTAACCAATGAGGCACAAAAGGTTTCGCTAGAAACGTTTGACCCTAATTGCTTCATATCTTATGTAGATGTGTTTTTTTCTCCTCGTTGAATGGAGATAAAATTATATTTGTTTTCATCTGTCATAGTAAGATGATATTTCTTTGCCCTAAAAAAAATAAAATTATTGCACTTGATACAAAAATAACAAACGCTTGTTCTTCTCTTGGTAATCATCTTTAATTTCTTTCATCTTGGACCAGAACACCAGATTATTATTATTGGTTGATATAAATAAAAACAGATAATTGTTTGCAACTTTGCGCATTAAAATCATATTTCGTCGTAGCATTTTTTAAGCTAAATTATCACGTAATTTGCAACATGTTTTTGTACAAATCATGTGACAAAAGTACTTTTGTAGTCACCAAAGCTTCAATAAATTACTTTGGTTACATTTTGAAAAGTGCATATTTTCACAGATTTTGATCACTTCAACTTAATTACTTTGGTTAAATTTTGGGCATTATTTAAGTTTATTTACAAAGATTTATCAATTTTGAATTTTGAATGGCTAATTTCTATTTTTAATTGATAAAGGTGTGGAATTAGTTGTTTTTCATGGATTTAAATATCTTTTCGTATTTTGTTCATAATGTCTTAGTATGTGATCAGATTAAAAGCTTGAAGATGTATTGGAAAGATAACAAAGAAACCTACAACATTTCTCTTTTGAGTTTTCACAGAATCAGGACGAGTTGTGGTCGAAATTGAGCTCAAATTTCCTGCTTGTTCAAATGAGAGACCAAAGAAAAAAGCATGAAACATTTAGAAGCCCACACCCAAGAAAGTGCAGCCCAATAATCACCAAGTAGAAATGACTACCGGGACGAATTAATCCGAGAAAGAAAGCCCCAATCAAGTAGAAACAAGGGTAGAAAATCGAATGACAAAAATGTCCCCTAACTTAAATCGTATTTTCACTCAACTACCCTTATTCAATTCAGCCAAGAGAGAGGAAAAAGAAAAAATCAGTGTATAAAAAAATCGGGGAAACGTGAAAGGCACTTGGAGATCGTGTAGAGGATAAAGAGAGGGCATTTATTGGGCCATTAACTAGGAGATTAAAGCAAAGAAGTGGCTGATTAATTAGGTAACTGCTGTATTGAAGAAGGAAAAGAAAAACAGTCCGAAAATCAAATATAAATAGGTTTTTGTGATCTGTTTGAGGCAGAGACTTGGAGCACGAAATTTTCTTGGAGAATAGAGAAAGAGGGAGATTTAACTTGCCCTTATCACTCCCTAGCAAGAAAGTAAGAAAGACAATAGAGACAAGGCTGGGATATGTTGTAGAAGTTGAAGAACCCATTGGAAGCAAGCTGGTTTGTTGTCCGTGGAGGATAAATGATTCTCTTTGGGTATGTGTCACAAAAAAGCTCTCAAAAGGGGAAAGTTCCAACTTTGTTCTTTATTTGTCTTATGAAAATCTCTTGTACCTTGGCTTTTGTAATCATTTGGCTATTATTTAGATTTTTTTTACTTAATTAAATTTAGTGTTGGTACTTTTGATTTTTAAATCACACTGATTTGTAGTGCATAAAATTTTCTTCAGCATGAAAGTTGATCATTACATGTGTGATGATCAAATCAACTGCTTTTCGTTTTGTTATGCACAAGGTAAACAAAATGGTTAAAAGAGGCAAATAGTTGGGTTTGGAGAGGTCACACCTATCTTAGTTTCAACTACAGCGTGATTTAAACCAACTATTTTAAACATGCTAGTATGTTTAGTTTAGTTTGGGTTGATTAAATTCGTACTTAAAATCTGAATTAATTACAACCTTTGCTCAATTGGTTTTAGTTAAATGAAATTATGGGGAGTCCAGCTACTGAACTTTTGTTTGTCAACCTATCAAGAGTATAGCACCAGATGTAAATTTTAGTTTTTACATTTTTTGCGAAGGGATTGGGAGTGAAAAACGGCAAGTAAATTGTATACAGTAGATAAATAGTTCTTCGTTTTATTTTCAATTTTATACCAATACCCCAGAAGTCGTGTATGATTTATGTATTCATATTAAAATAAATCTTAAATGTTATGCACAAAACACCTCGTGGGATCGAACCTTTCTTACCCTATACTTTGTTGTGAATTATTTTAGGGGTTAAGAATTGATTTAATTTTGTGGCAGCAACGGCATGTCATCAAAATTTTGGCGCCGTTGCCGGGGAGAATTGTTTGCTTAACTTTAAGAATACATGTTTTAGTAGTCAAGCTATTTTTTGCTGTTTGATTAAAATATTTTCTTCTCTTGTACAGTGAATGAGACTGTGCAGTGGGAGGATAGTTGGTGAAGTATTTGAAACTGAGGGCTTCCTAGGTATAGAAGAACTTTTTGAACAGGAAGAGGAGCCACAACAAGGTCAAAGGGAATTCGTGGCTAACCAAGTCATGGCTGATCAAACTCTTAAGCAACTTTCTCGGCCCAATCTAGATGATCAACCTCTAAGCATAGTTCTTACTGAATTAGAACGACCACTCAAGCTTAATTCAGGTTTTCTTAACTTGCTTCCTAAATTCTATGGACGTGCAGGTGAGAACCCCCATAGACATTTAAAAGAATTTTTAGTTGTATGTTCCACCATGCGACCTGAAGGAATTGAAGAAGAACAAGTGAAATTACGTGCTTTTCCTTTTTCATTGCAGGATTTCACAAAAGATTGGCTTTATTATCTTGCTCCTGGATCTATTAGTACTTGGACTGATTTGCAAAAGGCATTTCTTGAGATGTTTTTTCCTGCTAGTAGAATAGGATCCATAAGGAAAGAAAAATGTGGAATTATATGAGTATTGGGAAAGGTTTAAAAGATTGTGTGCGAGCTGTCCCCAACACCAAATCAGTGATCAATTGTTAATTCAGTATTTTTATGAAGGTCTTTTACCACATTATAGGGGAATGATAGATGCTGCTAGTGGAGGTGCTTTAGTGGATAAAACACCCACACAACCTAGGCAATTGATATCTAACAAGGCTCAAAACACTCAACAATTTGGAACAAGAAATGATGTAGGACAAGTTAGGAAGGTGAATGAGATAAATGCTAGTATTGTTCAAGAGACATAGAAAGAGAATGCACAACAAATTGCTAATTTAACTACACTTATGTCAAAGTTAGTTATGAATGGAAATCAGCGACCACGTGCTTGTGAAATTTGTACGGACTTATCTCATTCTACTGATTTGTGTCCCACTTTACAGGTTGAAGATGTCAATGTTATAGGAGGACTTCAAGGTCAATCCCAAAGGAGATATAATCCTTTTTCCAGTACTTATAATGAGGGTTGGAGAAACCAACTTGAGATATGGTCAAGGTAACCAGAGGCAGCAATATTTATCCAATGCACCTCAAACTCAAGCTTCAAACTCATCCTTGGAGGATTTGTTTAAACAACTCACAACTCAAATTGGACTGGTACATTCTCAAGGTGTTCAATATCAAAAGAAAATTGACACTCATTTGCAGCACCTACATACTGAAATTGGGCAGATTGCCAACTCATTGAATAACATTAAAGCTCAACTTTCTAGTAAACTCCCAGCTCAGCCGATCCCAAATCCCAAAGAGAATGCTAAGGCTATAACACTTAGGAGTGGAAAAGAATTAGAGGAACCAAAAGCTAAGGGGAGGGAAATTGAGAAGGAGTTTGAGATAAAATCAAGAGGTGAAGACAAGAGTGAGACTATCGAGAGAAAGGGAGATGTCGTGAATCTTGGGAAAGAGGAGGTCAGTCCTAGGATTCTCCCTAGTGTGAAAGAACCACCACCTTTTCCTTCTAGGTATATAAAATATAAAAAAGAAGTGCTGACCAGGAAATTTTAGAAACTTTCTGGAAAGTGGAAGTAAATATACCTCTCTTAGATGCTATAAAACAAGTGCCCTGATACACTAAGTTTTTGAAGGAACTTTGCACCAACAAAAAGCTGTTCAAAAGTACTCTAAAGGTAAGCATGGGGGAGAACATTTCTGCTATGATTCAAAAGAAAATTCCCCCAAAATGCAAAGATTCAGGTATGTTTACTATTCCGTGTAAGATTGGAAATTTAAAGTTTGAAAGATGCATGTTGGACTTAGGTGCTTCAATTAATGTTATGCCAAGATCTGTCTATGATTTTTTAAAGCTGGAACTATTAACTAAAACTGATATTGTGATTCAATTAGCGGACAAATCAAATGCATACGCAATAGGAGTACTTGAAGATGTCTTAGTTCAAGTAAATGAATTGGTTTTTCCTGCTGATTTTTATGTACTTGACATGGGTGGTGATTCTTCTGATAATGTGCCATTGGTATTGGGATGTTAATTCTTGAAAACTTCTAAGACTGAAATTGATGTTCATGAGGGTAATTTGACCATGGAATTTGATGGTGAAATAATTAAGTTCAATATCTTTGATGCCATGAGATACCCTAGTGACATTAATAGTGTGTACTCTATTGAGATTGTTGATATCATTGATTTGATTGTGCAACAGGTTTTTTAAATCGAAAATTTGAATGAGTGGCTCCAGGAATATGAAAGATTGGAATCTTTATTCCAGGAAGATAGGGAAGCAACACAAACGTTGCCCACATTGAGAGTTTTAGAGATTTCTTTAACTTCTATGGCTTTACCATTATCTTCTTCTAAAATGTTGCCTTCTATTTTTCAAGCGCCCAAGCTGGAACTGAAACCCCTTCCATCTAATCTGAAATATGCCTTCCTTGGTGATGAAAACGCTCGTCCTATAATTATTTCTAGTTCTTTGGTTTCATCTCAAGAAGAGAAATTTTTGAATGTGTTAAAGGAGCACAAGGAGGCTATTGGTTGGACTATTGCTGATATTAAAGGTATAAGTCCCACTTTATGTATGCATAGGATACATTTAGAGGATAATGCCAAACCATTCAGAGATGTTCAACGTCGATTGAATCCTCCCATGATGGAGGTTGTGAAGAAAGAAATTTTAAAGTGGTTAGATGCTGGGGTAATATACCCTATCTCTGATTCCAAATGGGTAAGTCTTATCCATGTAGTACCCAAGAACACAGGAACGACTGTTATAGAAAATGCAAAAGGGGAATCTGTTCCTGCAAGAAAATTCCAATGGGTGGAGAGTATGCATTGATTATAGGAAGCTTAACCAAGCTACTAGAAAAGATCATTTTGCACTACCTTTTATTGATCAGATGTTGGACAAGTTAGTAGGGAAATCTTTCTTTTGTTTTCTAGATGGATATTATGGATATATTCAAGTTCCTATAGCTCATGAAGATCAAGAAAAAACCACCTTTACATGCCCATTTGGAACATTTGCATTTATGAGAATGTCATTTGGACTTTGCAATGCCCCTGGTACGTTTCAAAGATGCATGATGAGCATATTTTCAGATTTAATTAAGCATAACATGGAGGTATTTATAGATAATTTTAGTATTTTTGGTGATTCTTTTAATGAATGTCTCCATAATTTGTCTCTTGTTTTGAAAAAGTGCATTGACACTAACCTTGTGTTAAATTTTGAAAAATGTCATTTCATGGTTGAACACGGAGTTGTCCTTGGACATGTTGTAAGTGCCAAAGGGTTAGAAGTTGATAAAGCTAAAGCAGAAGTGATTAGCTCATAGCCTTATCCCACATGTGTTCGTGAAATCAGATCATTTTTAGGGCATGCTGGTTTCTATCGACGTTTTATCAAGGATTTCTCAAAAATTGCATCGCCATTATGTTCCTTACTTGCAAAAGATGTTTCTTTTAATTTCAATGATGAGTGCAAGGCTTTTGATGATTTGAAAATCAAGTTAACCGCAGCTCCTATTGTTCGATCTCCTGATTGGACTTTACCTTTTGAAATTATGTGTGATGCAAGCGACATAGCAGTGGGTGTTGTGTTAGGGCAAAGAAGAGGCAAGGAACCTTATGTAATTTTTTATGCTTCTAAAATACTTGATCCTGCCCAATGTAAGTACACAGTGACAGAAAAAGAAATGCTTGTTGTTGTGTTTGCTTTAAAGAAGTTTCGTTCTTATGTACGTGGGACGAAAGTAATAGTTTTTTTTTATCATGCCGCTTTAAAGTACTTGTTGAAGAAGAAAGAATCAAAGCCTAGATTGCTGAGGTAGATGTTTTTGTTGCAACAATTTGAGTTAGAAATCAGATATAAGAAAGGGGCTGAGAATTTGGTGGCTGATCACCTCAGTAAGATAGTCCCTAGAGAAGATTGGCCTATGATTTCTGAATTTTTTCCAGATGAGCAATTGTATTCTTTAATTTTGGAAACCCCTTGGTATGATGATATTGTCAATTATTTAGTCACCAGGACTTTTCCCAATGACTTGACACTGCTCTAAAGGAAAAAATCAAGGCTGACTCTAAATACTATTTTTGGGAGGATCCTTTCTTATGGAAATCTTGTACTGATCAGGTAATTAGGAGATGTGTCAATGAATCAGAATTCTTATCTATTCTTACTTTTTGTCACAGTTCTGAAGCTGGAGGACATTTCGGACTAAGAAAAACAGCACACAAGGTTCTTGAGTGCGGATTTTATTAACCTACCTTGAATAGAGATGCATATTTGTTTTGCAAGTCATGTGAAGAGTGGCAAAGATTTGGTAATTTGTCTAGAAAGAATGAAATGCCTCAATCTGGTATGTTATTTTGTGAGATCTTTGATGTGTGGGGTATTGATTTCATGGGACCATTTCCATCATCTTTTAGTTATACTTACATCGTTTTAGCTGTGGATTATGTGTCAAAGTGGGTAGAAGCCAAAACAACGAAGAAGGATGATGCAAAATCTGTTGTTAAATATGTTAAGACTAACATCTTTAATAGGTTTGGTGTGCCTAAAGCAATCATTAGTGATCATGGTACTCATTTCTGTGATTGAACTTTTGGTGCCCTTCTTGAGAAGTACCATGTCACACATCGTACCTCCACTGCATACCATCTTTAGACAAGTGGACAAGCTGAAATTTCGAATAGGGAGATCAAATATATTCCAGCAAAGATGGTCAATCCATCTAGGAAGGATTGGAGTCTTCGTTTGGATGACGTTCTCTGTGATTTATCTTGCCCTTATCACTCGCTAGCAAGAGAGTGAGAAAGGCAACAGAGACAAGGCTGGGATATGCTGTAGAAGTTGAAGAACCTATTGGAAGCAAGCTGGTTTGTTGTTCGTGGAGGAGAAACGATTCTCTTTGGGGGGTGTCACAGCAAACTCTCAAAAGGGGAAAGTTCCTGATCTTAATCTAATTTAAATCACACTGATTTGTAGTGCATAAAATTTTCATCGGCATGAATGTTGATCATTTCATGTGTGATGATCAAATTTACTGCTTTTCGTTTTGTTATGCACATGGTAAACAAAATGGTTAAAAGAAGCAAATAGTTGGGTTTGGAGAGGTCACGCCTATCTTAATTTCAGCTAAAGCGTGATTTAAACCAACTATGTTGAACATGCTGGTATGTTTAGTTTAGTTTGGGTTGAGTAAATTCGTACTTAAAATCTGAATTAATTAGAACCTTTGCTCAATTAGTTTTAGTTATATTAAATTAAGGGGGAGTCCAGCTACTAAACTTTTCTTTGCCAACCTATCAAGAGTACAACACCAGATCTAAATTTTAGTTTTTACATTTTATCCAAGGGATTGGGAGTGAAAAGTGGCAAGTAAGATGTATATAGTAGATAAATAGTTCTTTTTTTTATTTTTGAAGTTTTTACCAATACCACATAAACCGTGTAAGATTTATGTATTCCTATTAAAATAAATCTTAAATGTTATGCACAAAACACCTCATGGGATCGAACCTTTCTTACCCTATACTTTGTTGTGAATTATTTTAGGGGTTCAGAATTGATTTAATTTTGTGGCAGCAATGACATGTCATCAAAATTTTCTTCAATTTTCTTTCACTTCCCCCTCTATTGGCATTTACATCAACTTTTATGGTACCAAAGTTCACTTTCCAAATATTGTAATCTGCCTCCTTTTCTACTAGAAAGACTCTTGTAAATTTTATAAATAGAAAGCAATAAAAATTACTCGGCTAACATGGTCGTAAAAAGCCCTCTGAGATTACTGAAGCAATTACCCTCAAATCCAAGCAGAAACACAAACCCACCTCAGCAAAAGAAATCACAACTCTCACAAGAATCAGGTAACATCAGTCTTTTGATGCATATGCAAAACGACTCTTTACATGCCACACACATTTTTAGTCCTGCCCACCACAAGGAGCTCGTCTCTCAAGAAACAGAGTTCCAGAATATGTGGAACATATACAATCAATCTTTGGTAAAACTAAGAAGGTTACACGGCACCAATCAAAGATCTTTCATGGAAGCACACCCAAGGTCCACTCTGAACATCCAGCAAGTCAAAGCTTGTATCAATGGCAGATTGTTCCCTTCTCAAGATCTGGCAAATCTCGGTCATCAACAAAAATCGGTTCAGCTCAAAAAACAGCATCACAGGAAACCAATCAATTCCACTCCCAATTTTTTAGTGGAGAGGGATATCCATGGCTATCCAACGTAAGGCTCCACAGTGATCAACAGGAGTACACTATTGGTAAAATGACGGGATCCGATTCGGAACCCGACTAAGGGTCGGGACCTGGTTCCCATACCCGTACGTCTTTTTACCATTTCCAAATGGTAAAGACACTAAAGGGAGATCCGATTAAATTGGATCTCATAACACGAATGGGCATTTTGTCCGTTCATGATTTAGGGGATAAAAACAGGGTTCCCGAAAGCACGGAAAAACCATAAGCACGGAAAAACTCAGAATCCTCTTCATCTTCCTCGGCGAATCTCTGATCTTCTTCGTTTAATCTCCTATTTCCTTTCTCGGTGAATCCGTTCGAGCTTGTCTTCTCCTCTCCAAGCGACATTTCTTGCTGTGCCCTTCTATCCTTTGGTTCAGAACGTCTCCAAGCGAAGGTCTCCTTGGTCTGGATTCCTTGGACGATTCCTAACTCTCAGCGACGAGTGCACGTCCTTCTGAGAGTGCTACGCAACCTTGGGAGACGCTCGGCTCGTGACTCTGCACTGTGGTCGCCGATAACGTCTTTAAGTCAGTGGATTTCTCCACACCGCAGCTTCAGACTGATAAGTTTTCGTTTTTTAATTTAATTTCATTAGATTGCTATAGTTTCTATGTGTTTGTTCATCGATTAATTGTCAGTTGTTTTGAATCAGATTGTTCTTGATTCTGAAATTGTTATTCCTCGTTGTATGATATTGATTCAAGTTTAGAAATATTATTTAGCTTGCTACAGTAATTTTATTTCATCTTTATCAAGACTTGATTTGAATGCAATTATCTTTCAACTGAAATTTGAATGCAATTATCTTGTTGTAGTTTTGTTTGTATAGGTCAAGTAATTGGTTGATATTGCATGTTTAGCTTGCAGGAATTAGAGCCTTGATTAAAATTCTGTTGTTTTGTTTCAATTAGAGTTATCAAATAGAAAAGGTACATTAGTATGCTACCGATGAAATTCTCATTGTGAATTTCATTCTTGCATTATTATATTTGCTTCTGAATTGATGGTGTCTATCAATGCTATTAGAATCTGAAATAATTACTCGACTTGTTGATTAATTTTAATTCTGAAGTTGTACGTGTTAGTAATCCTGTTTAAGTTATCTGAAATAGGAAATTTCTATTGTTCTAACCCTTGTTTTGCTGAATTACTTCATTAACTGGCACAAAATCCTTTAAAGATCTTCTATTGGAGAAAAGCAACACAGAAACTTTCATAGAGAGTTAAGGCAACCGAAGCATCCAAAAGTAAAGGTACTCACTTGCATAAATTATCTGATGAGCTAACGAATGTTGTTTCTTTACCGGCCCTCTTGCCACTGGAATACCAGGAGAGGATACCCGAAAGCTCGTCGGAGAAGATAACCTTCCATAGGAAATCCAGGCAGATCCCGCATCATATAGTTAATGGTAAATTGCAACCTGAACAACCAAAACAGCTCGTCTTAGGCCTCTCGGAAAAACTTCACAAAGTAACTCTCTCAAAGGAGTGCATTGAGAAAGGCTTGGCCCAGGTAGCTTCGTCTCTTATAGGCATATTTGTCGGCAGAATCCCAGGTACTCCTGTCTTCATTGCAAACTCCATTTAGCATACCTTGAGATCGGCAAGACTCCATGACCCAACGGTGTTGGTTTTGAAAATACCTAGAGGGTATTTCTCTATCGAAATGCCCTCCAAGGAACACTGTCAAAAATTACGTGACATATCCCCAATAGAAATTGGAGAATCCATGTTTCACCTCTTTTACTGGCCACAGGGCTTCCATGAGGAGTCCTACCTATTACGTTTTACGGCTGTATGGGTAAAGCTCCTAAAGCTGCCCATCATGCACTAGCATGACGAAGCATTAGAGGAAATTATAAAGCCTATGGGAAAGTTCTAATGATGGATGAAGCTACCCATAGAGGGGAAGGATCCAAACTACATGCAAGAGTGAAGGTAGAAATTGATCTGCTAGGCACGGAGAAAATAAAATTCAGTTGAACAATATTTGTGAGGTGTCGTTGTATATAGAGAGCCGACCACGAGCCTGCAAGCATTGCAAACGCTGGGGCCACTCATCTGAAGAATGTCGGGGAAAGTTATAAATGATGAATCAAACGACTCTACTCGTCTGCCAAGCCGAGACGGCTTAGATGGCCCCTCCTCAGACTAGCACTTTGTCAATAAAAGGGGACACACAAGCCCGCCCCATTCTACATCGTCATTGTCAATGGACAAATCTCAGCATCCAAATAAGTACTACAAGTCCACCAGAAACCAGAGCCTAAACCAGCACTCCATCAACTTGCAGCCAGAATAAAGTACATCGCTGGAGAAATTCAAAAGTCCTCTGCCAGCCAGAAAAAGGACAATTCCAAGCTTGAAGATTTTCACGAAGATCAAACGTAAAGATGCAAGGAGAAGAAGGCACACAAGTTGTTGCTCCACAAAGCTAGGGTCGTGGTTAACCCTAAACCATGCGTGTGGTCCCTTTAAATAGGGTAGCACTCTTCTTACATTAAGAATAAAAGAGTACATAATCACAAGTATACCCTTATAGGGGTGAATCACTAAAATTACATAATATACCCCTATATACACATGTACAAGAATCTCTAAGACTCCCCCTCAAACTGGAGATTATATATCAAATAACCCAAGTCACACAAATGTTTATGACGTGATCTAGCCAACGCATAAGTAAATATATCTGCTCTCTGGTCTTCTGTGCATACATAAGGTGTACAAATAACACTATTCATTACTTGCTCTCTATTGAAATGGCAGTCAACTTCCACATATTTAGTACACTCATGGAAAACCGGGCTACCTACGATAAAGATAAATGCCTGATTATCACAATCCATAGGCATGGGCTTTTTAATTCTAATCCCCAACTCTTCCAACATAGAACGAACACACATCATCTCACAAGCTGCATGTGTCATCAATCTATACTCTGCCTCAGCACTAGATCCACTGTCTGCTTCTTGCTTCTCCAAGTGACAAGATTGTCCCCCCACCATAACACAATACCCACTGGTGGACTTTCTGTCATCATGAGACACTGCATAATCTGCATCTGAAGCACCATGAACATCTGTGTCCCAAATTTCTGTAGTACAACCCTCTACCAGAAGCCCTTTTTAAACACCAAAAATAACATCCATATGAGCTAACCCAACAACATAAGAGATATCTGGTCTAGTAACAGTAGTTTTATCTTTTAGTAGGGGTAACGAGTTTTATCTTTTAGTAGGGGTAACGAGTTTTATCTTTTAGTAAGGAGCTTTATCTTTTAGTAGGGGAGAAGTTTTATCAAACAATGAGCACTTTTCAGTGAGTGGTGTCTCTGCAGGTCTCGCCCCCAGCATCCCTATTTCACTTAATAAGTCCACGACATATTTTCTCTGAGTAAATATCAAAGGCCGTCAAATAACAGATAATACAGTATTAGTACATGAAATTATAACCTCTTTTAACTCAATACGAAAAAAGAACACTTTCTTTGGGTTAAAACTCGACCTGCAAAAAGCTTTTGACTCCCTCTCATGGACTTTCATTAAGCATACCCTTCAATGTTTCCATTTCCCTCTCAAGTGGCAACACTTGCTACTATCTTGCATAACAACTCCATTGTATCAAGTGCACATAAATGGATCCCCTACCGAATCTTTTTGGCCTCAACGTGGGGTTCGACAAGGAGACCCCATATCTCCCTTTATATTCATTCTTTGTGAAGAACAGCTATCTTCCAGAATTCAATCTGAAATAACAAGGAAAAGGATAGACAAAAAGTAAATAACTCAAAGACCCGCGTTTTCTTCACAAAAGGAACACCTGATCCCTTAAAACAGGAGATCAATGGCACTGTTCCTTTACATATCTCGGATTCAAGAGGTACACATTTAGGAATTATAATTCCTTCATCCAAACTAAATAGAGAAACCTATGAACTCTTGATTGATTCCATCTCTCTTAAGCTTCAAGGATGGCTTAAGAAAGCTCTTTCCCAAAGTGGACAATTGATTCTTTTAAAATCAGTTCTCTCTAGTCTCCCAACACATGTAATCTCTTGCTTCGATCTCACCATGCATATCATCTCTAAGATCGAAAAGTTATTTAGAGTCTTTCTATGGGATTATAAAGGGAAACGCAAGATTCGCTTGCTGAACTCAGTCACAGGGGCCGCAGGGGGGAGGGAGCGGGGTCTTGGGATTAGAAGCCTAAGATCTCTTAGTATTGCATATAGGATGACAGTCCTATGGCGCATGGATGCTCAATTAATGAGATCCCACAAACAATAAAGTACGGTGAATCCATATTATGGATTCAAGCTCGTCCCCTGTTTGAAACTTTTACAAAATTCTTACGATATCAATTGTGGACTGGCAAGGATATCTCTCTGTGGTATGACCACTTTCTCCCAAATTTTGACCTTCCTTTAGCAAACTGTCAAAGACACCTAATTGAGCCGGTCCACCCAGTGGAAAAGATCAGTACTGTAATAGAAGGAAGTAGAGATGACATTAAATCTCACGGTCGTGGCCTTTGGCCAACGGCAAACAATATTCTGGAAGCCTCAGCTCACAGAACAAAGCAAGACCATCCAATATGGTCCTTAACCTCAGATGGAAAATTTGCAATAAAGAATACCTACCACAGGATTCATTCGGATAGTCAATTAGGCAAAAACTGCTACAAACATGGGCATGTGGATAACCTGTGGGGTAAAATATGGTCTCCCTCGTTGCTCCCCAAACACAAACTATTCATATGGAAGCTCCTACATGACTGTTTACCCACATAGGATAATGATACAAACCACGCCAACAATGTGACGCAACCCAGAATCAAAGATTGACGAAGAACTCAAGATAAACAAGAATGCATGGAAACCGTGACCCGTTGCTTAGCAAAGCAAGAACCTTGATATTGTGAAGATGCCACAAACAGGGATGGAGGAATCCATTTGATAAGTCAGGTTGAACGCCACAAGAAAACCTTGATAAGTTCAAAATTCGTATCTTCAAGAACCTTAGAAGAGAACTTGAGCAGAACACCTGATTTAGGTTTATATTTTCTGTTTACACTTTTCCAATAAAGACCTTATAAAGGGAAAGTCATAAAACGTGTAAAACTCCTAGTCTAACTCTAATATGACTCCTAAAAACCCTAGAAAACGAATTTAGACCCAAATACATCTAAATACAAAACTTGCCTATTTGAGGTTCCTTAATCAAGAAGCAGCTAATAAAATAATGGAAACCCCTTCAATCAATCCTCAAAACCCTAATTTCGTGCATGAGTCTTCCATGGGCTTTTAATGAGCCTCTTAGCTCAAATTGGGCTTCAAATATTTGATTAAGTCTCTGAATCTTCTAGAACGTGAATTTCAACTTGATTGGATCCTTGATGCTTCTAGAACGTGATTAACTATCTTCAGATCGACCTTGATGAGTAAAACAAGCTTTTGGTCACCCTCATTAATAAAAGTATTATCTTGTTGTTGAATGACACGTTTGACATGGTTGTTCAACTCCTCTTTGAATCTCTTTTCTTGACCCCTTGTTATTGGACCAATTGGAACTTGAACCGGATCTTGTGCATGAGTATTTGTTGTGGTCTTGATGTCCTCAAATCGTCGCTTACATCAAAAGGACTTAAGTCAGTAATATTGAATGTAGCACTCACATTGCACTCACCTGGTAAGTCTAACTTGTAGGCATTGTCTTTAATCCGTTCTAGCATTTGAAAAGGTCCATCTCCATGTGGAAGTAGCTTAGAGCGTCTTTGTGCCGGAAATCTTTCCTTTCTCAAATGTAACCACACCCAATCACCAGGCTCAAAAACAAGCTTATGACGTCCTTTGTTGGCTTGTTTGATGTATTGCTAAGTCCTCCTCTCTATGTTAAGGCATGTCTTCTCATAAAGTGTCCTCACAAAATCTGCCTTCTTTTGACCACCTAAGTTCGTGTACTCAGAAATAGGTAAAGGTGATAAATCCAAAAGGAGTATACAATCTTCCCAAGTTTTGAATGGAGAAAACTTAGTAGCAGAATGCATAGAACGATTATAAGCAAACTCAACATGTGGTAGACAATCTTCCCAAGTTTTGATGTTCTTACTAATGATAGCTCGTAGTAGAGTAAATAAAGTCCTATTAACTACCTCTGTTTGACCATCGGTTTGTGGATGACATGTAGTAGAAAACAAAAGTTTTGTACCTAATTTTCCCCATAATGTCTTCCAAAAGTAGCTTAAGAATTTAACATCCCGGTCAAACACGATTGTTCTAGGCATACCATGTAATCTCACAATCTCTTTGAAGAACAAATCAGCAATATGAGAAGCATCATCAGTCTTATGACAATGAATAAAATGAGCAATCTTAAAAAACTTATCTACCACCACAAAGATTGAATCCCGCCCACGTCTACTCCTAGGCAAACCAAGAACAAAGTCCATTGATATATCAATCCAAGGTGAAATAGGAATAGGAAGGGGTGTATAAAGACCATTTGGTTGAACCTTCGATTTTGGTTGCCTACACATTATACATCTCCCACACATCCTTTCTACATCCTGTTTCATATGTGGCCAATAGAAATGTTCTTGCAGAATATAGAAAGTTTTAGCAACTCTAAAGTGCCCCATTAACCCTCCAACATGGGCTTCTCGAACTAGCAAATCTCTCATCGAATTGTTGGGTATATACAATTTATTTTCTCTGAACAAGAAACCTTCATGCCTATAAAACCTACCCATTACAGATTTTTCACAAACACTATACACTTTATTAAAATCATGGTCATCATGATAAAGATTCTTTATATGCTCAAAACCAAGAAACTTACCATCCAGAGTAGAGATTAAGACATACCTCTATGAAAGTGCATCAGCAACTACATTTTCTTTACCTTGTTTGTAGCAAAAGACATAAGGAAAAGTCTCAATCAATTCTGCCCAACGAGCATGCCTTTTATTCAGCTTGTGTTGTCCTTTTAAATGCTTCAAGGACTCATGATCTGTATGAATTACAAACTCTTTTGGCCATAAGTAATGCTGCCATGTTTCCAATGCCCGAACTAAAGCATACAACTCTTTATCATAAGTGGGGTATTTAAGTGTAGCCCCACTCAACTTCTCGCTAAAGTATGCAAGTGGTCTTCTATCTTGCATAAGAACAACGCCTATACCAAAACCAGAAGCATCACATTCAATTTCAAACGTCTTAGAAAAATCAGGAAGAGCAGGTAAAGGGGCATGAGTGAGCTTATGCTTAAGAAGTTGGAACGCCTTCTCTTGTTCTTCACCCCATCTGAATGCAAAGTTCTTCTTGACAACTTCTGTAAGAGGTGAACCAATGGTGCTGAAATCTTTAACGAACCTCCTGTAAAAACTAGCAAGCCCATGAAAACTCCTAACATGACCAACAGTGGAAGGAGTCGGCCATTATTGCATAGCTTTGATCTTTGCATGATCAACCTCTATACCTTTACCATTCACCAAGAATCCTAGAAAAACTTGCTTATCGGTGCAGAAAGTACACTTTTCGAGGTTAACAAATAACTTATTTTCTCGAAGTACATTCAAAACTAATTGTAAATGAGAGACATGTTCATGTAAGGTCTTGCTATAAACCAAAATATATCATCAAAATAAACAACAACGAATTTACCAATGAAAGCACGCAAAACATGATTCATTAAGCGCATGAAAGTACTAGGTGTATTAGTTAATCCAAATGGCATAACTAACCACTCATACAATCCATATTTAGTTTTAAATGCAGTCTTCCATTCATCTCCTTCTTTCATTCTAATTTGATGATACCCATTCTTAAGATCAATTTTAGAAAATAAACACGCTCCATGCAGTTCATCTAACATGTCATCTAAACGAGGAATGAGATGTCTATATTTTACCGTTATATTGTTGATGGCTCTGCAATCAACACACGTCCTCCATTATCCATTTTTCTTAGGTACTAGAATCACTGGAACAGCGCATGGACTCATGCTTTCTCTAACTTACCCTTTGTCCATTAGCTCTTCAACCTGCCTTTGAAGCTCTTTAGTCTCCTCCGGATTGCTCCTGTATGCGGGTCGATTCGGAATGGAAGCACCTGGAAAGAAATCAATCTGATGTTCAATCCCTCGAATAGGTGGCAGTCCTAGCGGTAATTCATTTGGAAATACATCTTCAAATACCTGCAAGAGAAAAACAACAACACTAGGCAAAGATGGGTCAAGTTGGTTAGTATTTACAAAAGCCTCCTTGTACAAGAGTACAATCATGGGCTGTTGTGACAAAAACGCTCTCTTGACCAACTTGCATTGGCACCACATCACATGTCACCTCATCTTCATATTTTCTAATGCGGAATGCTACTACAACCTGCTTAGTAACTTTTACTTCACCACTCTCATTCAACCATTGCAGCTTATATGGTCGAGGATGCTTGAGTGTTGTGAGACCCAGTTTCTCCACCATGGATGTGCTAGCTACATTAGTACAACGACTTCCATCAATAATAACACTACATACCTTGCCTTTCACATAACAACGAGTATGAAAAATGTTCTCCTGCTGCACTTTTTTCTTCCGCTTGTTGTGCATTCAAACTTAAGGCTCGTCATGCTACTAACCCAAGCATCTCTCCATGTTCTACTCCACACTCTTTATCTCCTTTAGGGGTGTCCTCTAACGGTGGCATATCATCTAATTCAGCTTCCTCTTCATATTCTATTTCTCCATTCTCTTGGACCATCATAACCCACTTGTTTGGACATTGGCTAGCTATATGCCCTCTTGCCTGACATTTAAAGCATTTAATATCACTAGAACGAGAAGCAGTGGCTGATATACCTTGGAAGTTAGAGCTTGCAGTAACTGGTTTGGATTCAACCTTGGACTTAGACATGCTGGAGTTGTCCTCTTTGTTTTGGTAACTTGAACGCCAAGGTGTTGTACCTGAACTCTGAGGGACTATTCTAGGCCACATTCCCCCCTTATTAAGTTGTCTCCCAACTTTGATTGCCATATGCACCAAATCTTCCGACTCTACATAGTGATGTAACTCTACTGTATTCGCTATCTCCTTATTTAGGCCATTTAAGAATCTGGCCATAGTTGACTCTCTATCTTCTTCAACATTAGCTCTTATCATTGCTATCTCCATCTCTTTAAAATACTCATCAACACTTCGATTACCTTGGTGAAGACTTTGTAGTTTGAGGTACAAATCTCAGAAATAATGGCTAGGCACAAACCATTTTCTCATTATTCTTTTCATCTCACTCCAAGTTTCAACTGAATATTCTCCACTCCTCCTATTAATACTCAATTGGTCCCACCACACAAGAGCATAATCAATAAACTCTACAGCAGCAAGTTTTACCTTCTTAATTTCAGAGTAGTTGTGACAGTGAAAATGGATTTCATCCTCTTTTCCCACTCAAAATAAGCTTCTGGATCATTCTTCCCTTAAAAGGTCGGGATTTTCATCTTGATACTTCCCAAATTGTTATCTACCCAGTTCCTAGCTTCTCTATCCTTTCGGTGTCTTCTATGGCTATTTATTGAAAATCTATCAAAATCATCCACTTATTCCTCCCCTTCATAGCCCTCTACTTCTTCTACTTCTCTTCTATGTACCTGATTCCTTCTATGAATATTAGCAGTAAATTGTGGTTGTCCCTTTTGTGTTCTTTCTTCAACTCTATCCAACCTCTCATGAATATTTCATATCTCCTCTCTCAACATACGTCTCACCTCTCCCATTATTGCTTGAATCTGCAAATTCGGAACAGAGGATTGATGACCCCCTTCGTTTGTGTTCTTCCCTGAACTGTTAGACATGTCCTACCCCTGCCAAAGATGATTAGAAATAAACAATGAAATATGCAAAGACTCCTCTCAATTTTCTCTCGTTATCTCACTTAAATTTTCTCTCAGATTATCCTTCTCTGTCTCTGTCTCTCTCTCTGTCTCTCTCTCTCTCTCTCTCTCTCTCTCTCTCTCTCTCTCTCTCTCTCTCTCTCTCTCTCTCTCTCTCTCTCTCTCTCTCTCTCTCTCTCTCTCTCTCTCTCTCTCTCTCTCTCTCTCTGTGTTGCAACTTGTGTCCTTCTTTTTGAGTTCTTTGAAACGAATTGAACACCAATCAAAGGTTCAAGTAGTAATTATATGACCCAAACAAACAGAAACCAAGGAAACGAGTAGAATTGAGTGAAACCAACTTAGAAACCAGTGAATTAGCCAAACAAGAGAAGAAACAACTGAATTTGGCTTGATAAGACCAGAAACAATGAAAAAAAAATGTGAATTTAGCAAACTAAGACTATAAACAAGCGAATTTGGGTAGATAAAACAACAAAGAAGATAATAGATCTTGGGTTACAATATGAAACTCTAGAGAAGGATTCCCTGATTTTTTGGACCTCTTTGCTCTCACTTTTGTTCCAAAACGTGGAACACAAGATTAGGGTTCCAGAGGTTTCTTGATCCCTTTGGGACTCTTGGCTCTTCTTCTTATTCTTCTTCTTTCCTTCTTCTTTTCTCTTTGTTTTCTCTTTTTTCTCCCTTTTTCTTTTTTTTTTTTTTTCTTTTTTTTTTTTTTTTTTTTTTTTTTTTTTTTTCTTTTTTTCTCGTTTTTCTTTTTTTTCTCTTTTTTTTTTTTTTTTCTCGTTTTTTTTTTTTTTCTCTTTTTTTCTTTTTTTCTCTCTTTTTTTATTGAGAAGAAAAGTCCTATTACATGGTAGAGCCCTAGTTGGTCTCAAACTCTACTATCCCCAAATTAAGAAAGTGCAATAATGCTAATTTATCTCAAATTCCAAAATCCATAAATTAGGAAAGTGAAGACTCCTAATTGATCTCAAACTGCAAAATCCACGAATTACGAAAATGCAAGATTCCTAACAGAAATTTAACTTTGAAACCCACGAATTAGGAAAACACAAGTCATAATTGATCTTAAACATTAAAATCCTCGAATTAGGGAAGTGTACTAGAAAACTCAAAGAGAAAATACGAATTACAGAGAAAGACTTGACTTGACGAGAACAACAATTAGAATTCGAAATCAAGACTCAACAACGAAGCATAAAAACAAGAACTTAACGAGAACAATAATGAAAAAATGAAAACAAAGTGGACCAGATATAAAAAGTAAACAATGAACACACCTGATAAACCCAAACTCTGATGCCAAATTATACGAACTATGCCAACAATGTGACACAACCTAGAATCAAAGATGGACGAATAACTCAAAATAAGCAAGAATGCATGGAAACCGCGACTGGTTGCTTAGCAAAGCAAGAACCTTGGTATAGTGAAGACGCCAAAAACGGGGATGGAGGAATCCGTTTGATAAGTCAGGTTGAACGCCACAAGAAAACCTTGATAAGTTCAAAATTCGTATCTTCGAGAACTCAAGCAGAACACTTGATTTAGGGTAAAATTTTCTGTTTACAACTTTCCAATAAAGACCTTATTTAGGAAAAGTCATATAACGTGTAAAACTCCTAGTCTAACTCTCATATGACTCCTAAAAACCCTAGAAAACGAATTTAGACCCAAATACATCTAAATACAAAACTTGCCTATTTGAGGTTCCGTAATCAAGAAGCAGTTAGTAAAATAATGGAAATCCCTTCAATCAATCCTCAAAACCCTAATTTCGTGCATGAGTCTTCCATGGCCTTTTAATGGGCCTTCTTAGCTCAAATTGGGTTTCAAAGATTTGATTGAGTCTCTAAATCTTCTAGAACGTGAATTTCAGCTTGATTGGATCCTTGATGCTTCTAGAACGTGATTATCTTCAGATCGACCTTGATGAGTAAAACAAGCTTTTGGTCACCCTCATTAATAAAAAGTATTATCTTGTTGTTGAATGACACGTTTGACAAGGTTGTTCAACTCCTCTTTGAATCTCTTTGCTCGGCCCCTTGTTATTGGACCAATTGGAACTTGAATCGGATCTTGTGCATGAGTATTTGTTATGGTCTTAATGTCTTCATTAGATAAGTTGATTAGAAGAGGTTTTCAAATCAGTGATAAATGTCTGCTTTGTCATACCTCGATTGAGTCTCTAGAACACATTTTCCTGTCTTGTCCATTTATTCAGGGAGTAAACAGTTTACTCAAGCTGTCGTTTCCAATTAATCTCATCTCTATTAGACAATTGTAAATCTAGTATTTACTAAACTGGACTGGAAGAACAAACCAACAACAAGACTATTAGTCATTGTCACTCTAGTTTGGTGTAACAGAAATCAAAGGCGATTTCAGGGTGTTGAGCAGAGCCCAAGCACATACAAAGGAAGATCACCTTGACCGTTAGAGACATTGTGAAACAAAGAAACGTCCCAATGACTATCAAACCAAAACACCTAGGGAAACCTTCTCTGGATCCCTCCACTTCCCTCACATATCAAAACAAACTTCGATGGTTCTTGTTTTCTCGACAAAAATATAGAAGGTCGGGGGATTATTATTCGAAATGATTAGGGTTCTCCACTACTCATCGCCTCCTGATCAATCCCAAACAAAACAAACAACGAAATTGAATTACACGCATTGTTTCTTACCCTTTGTTTGCTTCATTATTTCTATCCTGAATCACAGATTACTATAGAGGGGGACTCTATGTTAGATATTAGGCTACCACTCAACAAACAATATCGCACTGGCGATTAACTCCACTGATCAAGTCTTGTCGAGACATCCTTGTGAGGCACCCATCTTACCTCCTGCAACATGCTTTCAGGGAAACCTATTTGGTGGCGGACAGGTTGGCCAAGGAAGGTTCATTCATGGCTGAATCGGGTGCATTAATCCGATTATGGAAGAATATTGCAAGTTAAGTGGGCCACACCCATTGTTAAGTATTTCGATTGAATGTTGTAATTTAAACTATGTAAACAAATTATGTATTTTTAGATTAAAAAAGAGTGGTGATAACTGTTTTGTTAACTTTTATTGTGAGGGTTTACAACGTGACGTGGCATCCTCATTGGCAGTCCAGATAAGAGATAAAACTATCTTCCAATTCTATAGGTTAGCCTAAACCCTAGACTTTATCTAGACCACCAACTAGGCTGCCAGCATTACAACCACATCAAAATGTAAAAATTCGTAAAAACTCAGAATACTGAATTCATTTTTCAAAAAAAAAAAAAAATCATGGTCGTAATTGTCATCCGGTATTGGTCAGAAAAGTACTTCCAAGCCGCCCGTTGACTCTTACCGAAATGCGTCGTAACACGCGTCTGCCGCTGACAGGGTTCTGGATTTCGGATTGAATGCAAAGGAGGCCCTCCTCCATTGACACCAGCGGACAGCATTTCGTCGTTGCCATTTGTACCGCCGCCGCATCCACCCGATCATGGCGACGTTGAGATCTTCTCTGGTTATTCGGCCCTCGACCAAGACAAGCTGCAAACCCTCCGCCTCAGTTCAATTTCTCTCGCCTCGTTCCGTTTCAAATCCTTCCCTATGGCTCAAGACCGCGCAAGCCCCTTCCCCTCGTTCTCTAAGTCTGGTTAGCCATTAGACAAAGAAGTTCTGCTTCTCTGACTTTCAGTGTGAGTTTCTTATTTGATCTTACATTTGGGTCTCTCTAGGTTCCTCGGCGAATGGCGGTCGCTCGTCGAGCGAGAGGCGGTGGAGCTCACGCGGCGGAGTGTTTTGCCTCGAACCCAGCTCAGCTGAAAGGCGCGCGCGAGGATATTAAGGAGCTCCTCAGGACCCAGTTCTGCCACCCTATATTGGTAATGTGATTCCTTGGATTCTTCCTATCGGCTTTCCATCTTCCAAGAGTTTGATTTTTCTTGTGAGATTATCAGATGTAAGGAGCACGAAGATTAATTTTTAAACGAAGATGAGTAGAATCATTTAGGAGTAGAGTTGTTAAACGTTTACCTTGTTCGCACAATTTAAGATTGCATACTGTTGCTCGTTGGAGAAAAGACGGGAAGACATTTCAGGTAAGGAAACATGAAGATGCTCGTATGTTTTAGGTTGCTCTACATACAAAAGTAGCGTCATTATTCCATCGATGAACTGCTTTGTGTACAATGATTTTTCTCGATGTCTTGCAACTTAAAAAGAAGCAATCCAAATGCTTCTTTGCTTTAGTTAGTCAACTCTTGATTTGCCAAACAGGGCTTGGGCTTTTCTGCCTCTTTTGTAACCTCTGAGGGGCTCTCAGACTTGGTCAACCAAGCCCTCAGGACCTATTGAATTGCTGATGCTAGTCGTAGCTGATGGGCATCTGATATCTCAGGCAGCTTGTACTGTTAAAATCATCCTTACATGTATAACCACTTCCAGAAACTTGATGAAGATAGTAGTAGGTCCAGTTTATTAAATTTTATGCTCTTATGATGCCAGATACGCTTGGGTTGGCATGATGCCGGTACCTATGATAAGAATATTGAAGAGTGGCCTCAACGAGGTGGAGTAAATGGGAGTTTGAGATTTGATGTAGAACTAAAGCATGCAGCTAATGCTGGTAAACATTCGCCGATGCAAATAAATTTCCTTAAAAAGGAGATGATCTATCACATTGAGAAGCCGCCAAATAAAAATTATCAAAATTGATATTTGGTGTTTCAGGTCTTATAAATGCATTGAAACTGCTTCAGCCAATTAAAGACAAATATCCAGGTGTGACATATGCAGATCTGTTCCAGCTAGCAAGTGCCACAGCTATTGAGGTCAGCTATTTTATATTAAGAATTATTTGTTTTTGATGCAGAGTTGACCAAAAGATTGGTTATTTGCTCAATTTGTTTAGTGGTGTTTATCCCAGGAAGCAGGAGGGCCCAAAATCCCTATGAAATATGGAAGAGTAGATGTTTCTGGACCAGACCTGTGCCCAGAGGAGGGAAAGCTTCCTGGTTAGACATATAAACTTTAAACCAAGGCTATTCAAACTTTTTAATTTTGCAATTGTTGTTGGCACGTACTCCGATCAAGTTGATAGGTAACTATACTTTTGTTTCATTTTCTTTTTGCTTTTGTAAGGATAGTACATTATTTTATTATTACGCAAAGCAAAAAAGAAAAAAAAAACAGAAACAAAGGGAAAGAGGTTCCTAAGAGTAAGTTTGGTGGGAACCCCCTCTTCAGCAATGGAGTTCACCAAAGTATGGGCAGATCTTGAACTACTTAACCAGCTGCATACAACGTTAACAACAAGGTTCTGTGATTTTCCCAAGTACATGCATATGACGCCACTAGGGGAGTAGACTGCGGATGTGAACCAACAAACGATGTTACTGGAATCATTCTCCACCTAAGGTTGACTAGAGAACTAGGCCTTGAAGATACACCAGCCATGCAATACCTCACGGATCTCTGCAGAAGTGGAGTCATAAATTCCAAAGGTACCTCTTAATGAGGCCATATTGCATCTTGTAAATCGTAGAATACTGAATGCCTGTAGGGCTCAGGTTTTCAGAGGAGGACCATCAAAATTAACTTTAAAAGCCAACCAGGAGGGGGGATGTGGGAGTGCGTCCAATTCTGACACCTGCCACCGTTATCCCAGAGGTGGGAAGGGCAACGCCACCCAAGTCGCCATCATCATTAGGGAGTAAAGCTACCTAATAATGTTTTCCTTGATTCTCCATCCAACATTGCTCCCCAATTCTGCTGCCTTATTTTTAAAACGTTAAGGTTCAACTGTATTCAAATTTTCTGACTGAGCACAAAACAAGAGTCCAATGTCTAAAGCCACCTAGTAGTAGAGAACTATTGTAGAGCCTGCTCAAATAAACTAATTCAGTTGGCTCTAATCATTTAACACCCTCCTAAAAACCAGACTCTAATCATATGAAGACGGGGAAGCACCTTGCATCACTTTACCAAGTTGCATTGCATGACACAAATTTGAAGGATGGAAGGAGAAGAAACCGAGGGACCACCGCCTTGAGAGGAGAGTTCAACAACCAGTTGTCATTCCTGAAGTCAACGTGACAACCATTCAAAGTCAAGAATCCAATATGCTTATGAAACTCGGTGAAAAGCTTGAAGTTGTACTTTCATATACCAGTGAGAGGCCGAGGACTATAACCACGTTTGATATGAAAAATCTGGTGGTTATTGTTTGAAAACAAAACATTCTAAATTCAGCTAATCATGTTAGTGAAAACATTTAACACATGAGAAGTCTAAGAGAAAGAAGACAAACGACACTCAGTTTAGATCCACTAAGACAAGGGATAAAAGGACATATTTTGTTATTGATGCACGTCCAACACATATGATTCTTTTGTCTTTAAATAAACCTTTTCTTCATGAGTCTAATTTGAATTTACAATTAATTTGGAAAGGATTTTTATTCTAAACTAGAAAATTAAAGTAAAACTTGTTTATATCTATGCTCTAGCTTGGAAGGGAGTGTTAAAAGACAGGTACTTTTGTGATTTGTTAGGGTCAAGGGTATTTGATGTAGGACAGGAGAATAAGAAGAATTGAAGGGGAAAGAATAGGGAGAAGAGAGGAGAAGAAAGGGGAGGAGAAGAGACGGGGATAAGTGGAAGATAGAAGCATTCAATTCATCATTCAAATCTAAGCTCTCATTTACATTGGTCATAACCTATTTATAGGCTTGCTAGTATTCAACAACCTCACTAGCTAATAAACAAACAAACCCAACAACCACACTAGCTAATAAACTAACAAACCCAACAACCACACTAACAATAGACCCCAAAAGCACACTTACAATTATTCTAAGTAATCTCAACAACCACACTAATCCTAATAAACTATTAAATCCTCCTTGCTGTATCATTCTTCTCCGGTTGAAAAGAACTCGACTCCATTAAGTTAGAATGCAAATAGGTCTTCCACAAGGCAAAGGCAAGTTGAAGATGTGTAGCTGCATGGATCCACGGATCATCAGGGGAGGGCCGATCTTTCCAACGTGCAAAGAAATGATAAGCACCAACAGGAGATGAAGTGACAGGTGTACCTTCCAGAACATCGACATATACATCGTGTGGAGCAAGGGTCAACGTCGAAAAATCTGGTGTAATCATGGAAGATGGACTTGCAGGCATAGGAGAAGGCAAAATAGGAAGCTCACATGTGCCTCGCTAAGCAAATAAACTTGCCACATTGAATATTAGACTGAGAGAAAAATCAGGAGGCAAATCAAGTACATATGCATTGGACCCGATCCTACAAGGAGTAGCAAAAGGCCCACTAGAGCAAGCATGTGGCGAATAGAGCGTAGGGGAAAGACGAGCTATAATATAATCATCACCCTGAAATTTCTTACACCTATGATGTGCATCAGTAGAAAGTTTAAAAGTATCATTACTCAAAGCCATGTTTTGCCTAATCTCAGCATGAAAACTGGAGAAAGGATCAACAAAAATATGGGCAAAATCAGACAGGAAAAAATCTATGGTGGAAGAAATAAGGTCAGTAGGTTGTGTGAATAGGCTATATGCAATCTCAAAGAGGTTGTTGTCGGTGGTGTGGTAGATAGAAATGTTATAGCAAAACGCACCAATGGGTAAGGTAACAGTCCAAGTAGCAGGCTTGTCCCTAACTAAAGAGTGGCGCAAATTCCCCAAAACTACGATTAACCACCTCTTTTGACCATTGGTTTGTGTTTGAAAAACAGAGGGAGATTTTATGGAGGTATCATCAGTATTAGTTTTCATAGCTTGTGGAGCTGCAACTGGCAAGATGCATCCCATGAAAGTAGAATTGTGGGTTGGGTCTGTAAGAGAATCCTCACATAAATCAGTCTCATCTTCTAGATACTCCATTGGAGTAATTATAACAACATTAGACTCCTCCTTAAGTGTGTTTTCATCAACACGTTCCAACGCTAAGGTGCGGTTTGGGCATCGAGAAGCGATGTGACCCTTCTTATGACAATGATGACACTCTATTGTCGATCGAGAAGCAGGGAAAGTGGGTTTGGCAACCGTATGCTCACCATGATGAGGTGGAGGACTATGAGTTGAAGGAGTCTGAAAGAGGGGTGGTTGTGTTCCAGTGATGTCTCTAGTAAATGGCGTCGGTTGTTCTTGATGATGGTCACTGGAAAGGCCAAAAGATCGCCTAGATGGCGGGAAGTGTATGTATCTCTCAAATTCTATGGCTATGTGATATGCCTCCTCTAAAGAGTCAGGGGCATGGACAATGACTTCTCGTTTGATATCCCACGTAACCCATTAACAAACCTAGACACAGTGAACCTAGGTTCTTCATTAATATCACTCATTATCAATTCTTCAAATTTGGCAATGTATTGATCCACACTAGACGATCCTTGCCGATGGTTTAACAACTGATTGAACAACTGGTCCTTATAGTAAGGTGGGAGGTATCTTTCTTTCAATTTTTCTGTCATTTCCACCTAAGTAGAAATTGGTGGATGTCCCAATCGTTCAGTGTTACGCTGAACAGTTTGCCAATAGCGTTTGGCAGAACCTACCAACTTCATTTTCGTTAAACGAATGAGTTGAGCATCATTCATTTGGTACCACTCAAAATAATCTTCCATGTTGTATAACCAATCGATAAATGCACTGGGATTTAATTTTCCATCAAACTCAGGGGCATCTACCTTGACCCTCCTAGACATATCACCTACTTCATCATGAGGATACCTAGGATGATCTAAGTGGTGACGTTGTCTACGCGTAGCCCTATAACCTTGTCGAGTAGGCAGGGGCGGCTGTGAGTATTCTTCATCAGAGAAGATGTCCTCCTCAGCAGTAGGTCGGTGGTCAAACAATGGGGTGGTTTTTGGTTGTGGCAAGATTCCTGTCTTGTTGGTTCGGTCATTCTTATAGGAAGGGACACAATAGAGCTTTAAACACGAAGCGGTTCCCAACTAGGTTCCTTCAATGGCTGTTTTTCAGGATTTCTTTGAGTGGTCACATACTCATCATGAAAGCGGTTAACCGAGTTGGTAAATTGTGCTTGTTTGGGAGAGTTGGTCAAGCCGGTTTGGGAGAGTTGGTCAAGCCGGTTTTGGAGGTTGGACATGTTGGCCTCATTGGTGGTCACTCTTTTTTCAAGGTTATTGTGTTTTTCTTCAAAGGTATTGTATTTGGCTTCAAGCTCTTTCACGGTCATGATGGGAAGAAAAAAGTAAAAGTATAACAAAATGTTGAGATAGACTAGAATAACTTAAAGAGTAAAAAAAATTATAAAATTTCTGCTAACACATAAAATAAATTCACAATAGGTTGGAAATCAGATCTTTTTCCACCGAATGTGAACAATTGTACCAATAAATTAAACTAAGAAAAATTCCCGGTAATTGGAGGAGACACAAACGGTCTCACTTAAGACCCAATTTCTTTAGACTCGTGAGTCCCTTTGACAGAATTTTTCTTAATAATTTAATGGACAATATATCACTTTAGCAGATATTACTCGAACAAAATACTTTGAAGAATGAAACACCAAATGTTTTTTTTTTTTTGGGTCATGTGCTAAATTGAATTAAAAAAATAGTATCAAATCCAAGCACGTAAAAATTAAACCTCCTAATAAATCTATCAGCTTATAATCAAGAGGCAAAAATATAGCTTACTGGGTTCACATTGAGTCCTTCTGAGTATGGTCAAATCGAACTGATCCAAGTCGAACTTAGCTGAGTCAATCCAAGTTGAACCGAACTGAGCTAAATCAAGCTGAACCGAATTGAGCGAGTTGAATCGAATCGTGCGAGTTGAACCGAACCGTGCGAGTTGAACCGAACCGTGCGAGTTGAACCGAATTGAGCGAGTTGAATCGAACCGAGCGAGTTGAATCGAATTACGAGCGAGTTGAATCGAACCGAGCGAGTTGAACCGAACCGATCGAGTTGAACGGAACCGATCGAGTTGAAACGAACCCGATCAAATTCCGTAATTGCACCGAGCCGGTCCGAAATAATATGAACCGAACCGATCGAGTTGAAACGAACTGGATCAAATTTAAGTTGAACACAAGATTAATCGGGACCTAGGTTTCGATTCTGTTGGGGAGACACTGGAGGAAGGGAAGGCCAACACCGTGAGGTCTGAGGCGAGGAGGGCGGAGGCGGCGACGGCGGAGGTGGCGGAGGTGGCGACGGCGGAGGTGGCTATGGCGCTGGTGGAAACGGCGGAGGTGGCGCTGGCGGAGACGGTGATGGCACTGGTGGAGGTGGCGATGGTGGAGGCTTTCCACTGGAGTCGCTGACGTGCTCTCCTCTTCTTTCCTTCGTTTCGTCGAAGGTGGTGGTTCTACTGTCG
This sequence comes from Aristolochia contorta, assembly GCA_022405105.1. Taxonomy (NCBI): domain Eukaryota; kingdom Viridiplantae; phylum Streptophyta; class Magnoliopsida; order Piperales; family Aristolochiaceae; genus Aristolochia; species Aristolochia contorta. The sequence continues at coordinate 24,888,992 of CM039666.1, read as the reverse complement.
ACGAAATCGACACCAAAGGAGCTATTCGACAAGGCAGAGAGAAAAGAAACAAACTTTAGGTAAAAGAGGAGAAGATGGAACAGTGTAGGTCAGAGGAAACGGCTCGCTCTGATTCCAATTGATGTAGGACAGGAGAATAAGAAGAATTGAAGGGGAAAGAATAGGGAGAAGAGAAGAGAAGAAAGGGGAGGAGAAGAGACGGGGATAAGAGGAAGATAGAAACATTCAATTCATCATTCAAATCTGAGCTCTCATTCAACAACCTCACTAGCTAATAAACAAACAAACCCAACAACCACACTAGCTAATAAACTAACAAACCCAACAACCACACTAACAATAGACCCCACAAAGCACACTAACAATAGACCCCACAAAGCACACTAACAATTATTCTAAGTAATCCCAACAACCACACTAATCCTAATAAACTATTAAATCCTCCTTGCTGCATCAGTATTTCTGTAGTTTATTTATTTTCTGAGTTATTGAGTTGTAATGGGAGGTATAATGGTTAGTGTTAAGATATCTCCCTACATTTTAGTCTGATTGGGCGTAGTTGTAAATTCTGTAATCTTTCACTTAATAAAGCAGTTTAGAGGCTGGAGGTCGCATATGATTGTTGACCTTTGTTATTCGATCTCACATTTTCCTCATTCTCTCTCTTTCTTCTTCAATTACTTTTTGTTTCTTATTTTTTATCGAATTTAATCCTGGAATTGGTCAAAACCTGTTCACCAATCCCTATTTTTAACGGTTCGATTGGAGAACTGGTTAAGTGAGGAAGTGAAGCAGAAAGGAAGAAGGGAGAGAAGAAGAAGAGAGGAGGGACGAGGGAGGGAAAAAGGAGGAAGAAGTGGAAGGGGGAAGGGTGGAGGAAAAGTGAAGATGGGAGGGGGGGAGAGCAGGTTCTTCCCTCCCATCCATATCTGCGAATGAGGAAAAATTTTCCCCAGGATGATTTTTTTAAAAACTTTTTTTATGTCATTATTTTGATGTTCAGACACTTTCTAAGTCATTGTAGGGGTTGAATTTTATAACATTGGTAATAGGAAGTATGAAACCCAATCTGAATAAAAGTAGTTATAAGATGTACGTTTTCAAACCTAAAATTTTATAATAACTTTGGGAAAGGGAAAAGAAAATATGGACCTAAGTCACTACAAGCTTAATTTCACCCAAGTTTTATTTTTGTTAATGAAATTGAATTGAATGACTTAAAAGTTAATCTATTCTTAACCACCATGTATTTATTATACAAAGCATTCATGTTTACATAGTGTTGAGTTTTTTTTATTATATTTGTCTGTTTCTATTGACAAAATACAATTAATGATACTTTTGAATACAATGAGTATAATGGTATTCTTGTAATAAACTAACTTTTCTAAAAATGAAAATGGTGGGTAAGGCCAACCCTGATTAGACATGAGTCTGGTCTCCTTTCCCGCTTAATAAACTCGAACGTTAATATACTATATTAGCTGCATTTCTTTCTATTGTCTCCATGTAGATTATCTTTAAAATTTTCTTCTCTTTTCCAATTTCCATATGCATCCGATCAAGTTGTTTTCTTCTATTTTCTATCTTTCCTTGTGCATCTGAACTAAAGAAAAAAGTACCGTTTCTTTTCTTTCCTTTTCTTTTTTCATTCTCTTCCTTCACATTCTCCTCTCTTTTTTTTTTTTTTTTGAAACTTTCCTCTCTTCTCTGTTGACTGTCCGTGAAGCCAGCCAAACATAGGCTTAGCTCCAACCACTAGAAAAGAAACAATGATTTAATCCTACTTAACCATTCTTGATCATTCTGGTGTCATTTTTACTGTATCCGTGTTGTTTTTGACTTATTTCTAAGCACGGTGAATTCTGGCTACATCTTATGAGACAGTAATCCAGTATACTCTTCTTGGTAAATGATTGGTGAATTCTGGCCACATCTTATGAGACAGTACTCCAGTATACTCTTCTTGGTAAATGATCTTGTGTTTTTCTTTGTGGATTGATTACTACTGTTCTCGATGAATTTTGTGATATTTTGTGGATTTTTTTCTTGTCTATGATTGTCTTGATTTCAACATAAACTACTGCACCCTATCCCATCAATGACATTGTGGATATTCTTCTTGATTAGAAAGCCTGTAAATACAGCTTGGTTGACTACATTTGTAATCTTAAATTAAGTTTCAGATTTTCATGGCAGCTAAAACTTCAAATTTTTGTTCCATTTATAGATGCTGGCCCCCCTTCACCTGCTGAGCATCTTCGTGATGTGTTCTACAGGATGGGTCTTGATGACAAGGTCAGGCTCGCAATGCATTCGGTCTATGCTTATTGTAAGAAATAAAATGAGAAGTAAATGATTAGAGCTCATGAAAATTGTGTTGATCAATGATGTTTTACTTGCAGGAGATTGTTGCGCTATCTGGGGCACACACCTTGGGAAGGTCTAGACCAGAAAGAAGTGGCTGGGGCAAACCAGAGACAAAATATACTGTATGTTGACCTACTATATTTGCAAAACTCAAAATAAGGGACCTTATTTTTTCACTTGGCATTTCTGATATACTTCTTAATTTTTCTTTTTCCTTTTGTCTCGATCCAAAAAGTTAGTCTGTCTTCCTCAGGAAATCACAGCTTTTTGCTCAATCAGAATACCTCTGCCATGCAAAATGTATCTGCCTATCAAGATAACAACACTACTTTCTCATAAAATTGGTCATCCGTTTCTGGGCTTGAATACATAATTGCTTGTATGTTGAAACTAAATACCAGGGGAAGCATTTTTTGGCTTCATTTTTGTGCTTCAATTGACATTATTTCATTGGCTTTCTGTTAATTTATAGGGATAGTTACTGATACTTCTTCTGGATTTCTTTTTTATTTGGCTTCAGCATTCTTGCTTGCTTGCTGCTTATTTATGGGTTAACTGAATGATGAAAATTTTAATATGGAGGTTGTAACTACTCGGGAAAAGTCCCAAGTGCTGCAACCGAGGAAGACCTGTATTTCTCTAAAAATAACAAGCTACAGGTGCTTGTTTAAAATTATATTTTCTTTGTTAGCTACAGTCAGCCTTATCTGTGACGCATGTTTTTTGATGAGTTGATGATAGTGAAGAGGTAGTAGAATCAATTGAAAATAGAAACACTGTGTAACAAAGAACCAAGGAACAACTCTGATATAATTGGAAATCAAAGAAGTGGTAAAGGTTGTTTGCTTGTTTAAAATTATATTTTCTTTGTTAGCTACAGTCAGCCTTATCTGTGACGCATGTTTTTTGATGAGTTGATGATAGTGAAGAGGTAGTAGAATCAATTGAAAATAGAAACACTGTGTAACAAAGAACCAAGGAACAACTCTGATATAATTAGAAATCAAAGAAGTGGTAAAGGTTGTTTTACACTGCAAAATATGTATCTATAGTAGGTAGCTGTTCCATTGAAATTTCATGATATTAGAAATGTTTGGTTATATGGGTTACTGTTTTCTTGTTTTAACTCTATTGTATGCTCAATCCTTTCGTTGCTTTAGGCTCCACTAACATAAAGAAAATTGATGCTTCTCAGAAAGATGGACCTGGAGCTCCAGGAGGACAGTCATGGACAGTACAGTGGTTAGAGTTTGATAATTCCTACTTCAAAGTAAGTGCCTCTACACTTTTTGTGTTAACCTTTCTAGTATGAAATAAGTATATGTTCCTAATTTGCTTACCATTCAGGATATCAAAGCAAAACAAGATGAAGATCTGCTGGTTTTGCCTACGGATGCTGTCCTATTTGAAGATCCATCTTTCAAGGCAAGACAAATCTAGGAATGATTTCATCTGTCTTTTAATTTTGGGTAGATCTTTTTTTTTTATTTCAGCTGTGTACACTAATAAAAATGATTTATTCTCTAGGTTTATGCAGAGAAATATGCAGTAGACCAAGAAGCATTTTTCAAGGACTATGCTGAAGCTCATGCCAAACTCAGCAACGTGGGTGCCAAGTTTGATCCTCCTGAGGTGGGGTATTTATTTGGTTTTTATGCTTCAAGCTTAATATTAAGAGATGCTCTGTACTTTCAGAATCTTATATTCTGATAATCATTTCTCCAATTTAATATGTTTGGCTTCCTTTCTCTAATATTCCCATTTTGGATATATCAGGGTTTTTCAATTGAGAATGATTTTGAGGTTGCCACTCCCGAAAAATTTGTTGCCTCAAATTACTCTTCTGGAGAATCTAGGGTTAGTAGCCTGAGACTTTTTTGTATCATAATCCTAGCAAGATAATCTTACACGCTTTATATTCTTTTCCTTTTTTTGTCTTTTATTTTGTCCTTCTTTTCCCACTTTATATGTGCAGGTCCCTTAAGAAAACACCAATCAAAACATTGTATGTTCCGCTGTTATCTTTTAATAACGAAAGAGGAAGCTCTTTTTGGATATTTACCACATAACTTGCAAAAGTGAAATCCATGGAGACAAATGAAAGATGAAAAATGAGTGTTACAAATTTTGCATGCAGAGAGAACTTTCCGAGGCCATGAAGCAGAAGATTCGAGCCGAGTATGAAGGTTTTGGAGGAAGCCCAGATAAGCCTTTGCAATCAAATTACTTCCTCAACATTATGATTATTGTTGCTGTTTTAGCACTTTTGACATCATTGCTTGGAAACTAAATGTGTTTGTGAGTGTTTTGCATGTATGGAAACCCTCAATTGATGGTTGTTTCATAAACAAATCAAATATTTAAAAATTTGTCCGTGTCGTCTCTCTATGGGTTTCCACTGTGGAAGGTGGGGTCTCTATTCAGAGAAAAAATTTAAGAAGGCTAAATTTGAAGGGACTTACCAGCTTCCCTGACTTCAAGCAGGAAGATGAAACCTGATGGAACAGAATAATGAACCTAGTGGGAGGTTTTCGGTTCATTTATTTTTCCTTGACTATTAAAGAAGATCAGGAAATTTTACTGATTATTTGAGCCAGAATATTTTTTGTTTTGCCAAATTTTGAAGTTTTTAAAGGTCAAAAAGTTCAAATATTTCCTAAATTGAGTGTACTTGGTATATCTTTCACCATATTTTGAAGTTTCAGCTTTGATGTTACAAAGTTTTCGCATATTTTGAAATGAATTGGTCATATGCCAATACCATAAAAACTTAGATTTATGAGTAATACTTGGCCTGGCCTTTGGCTTCATACACGATTAACCAATATATCAGTAAAAACTAATAATTTTTTGAAGTAACCTGTAACTCAACTAACATAATTTTGGTTATTTAAGTAATTAGAAATAAAATAAACAGCTGAATCATTTGAGTTAAATCTTATATTAATAAATTTAACCATGACAGTTAATGATCAAAATCTGTTAGGAGTTAGTGCAAGGTGATTTTAGTGTCAAAGACACTGATGTCTCAGAAAAATCACTTTTTTGTGTTAATGGAATATTAATCGGTTATGATTCTGAATTTTCTTTAAATTTAGAAGAGACGTTGAATCTCTCTCCCTGTGTAATTTGGTTCCTTGAACAGGAATTTATTGTCATTTGTACATAGGTGGAATTATTAGTTCTCCCAAGTTCTCCCACCACAACTAACATGAAAAAAACTAAATCACGATTTTTTTACCTAGAATTTAGTGTTACTTTAAATTCTCTCTAGAGCATTGATTGCCAACCCGATTGAATTGTTTTGACTAACTTCTCAACATTTTGGTTAATAACTAGTTGGGGAGTAAATGATTTTTCAAAGGGTATACAATTTAAAAATGATAAAAAGTTGTTGTTTTCCCTGAGTTTTAAAAATTGAACCGAACCGGCCGATTCGACCGGGTTCAATTGGAACCGGGGATTCGAACGGTTCGGTTTGCTAAAAACCTTTAAAAAGTTAAAAACCGGATGACCAGGCCGCTTTCATTGGTTCAACCACTGAACCGAAAAACTGACCAAACCGATTGAACCGGTCTAGCCAAAGCATATTAAATTT